>VXBW01007738.1:153512-254525 GCA_013400375.1 Thinocorus orbignyianus | reverse complement strand
GTGAGGCCACACCTGGAGTATTGTCTTCAGTTCTAGGCCCCTCACTGCAAGAAAGACATTGCAGTGATGGAGTGTGTCCAGAGAAGGACAATGAAGCTGATGAAGGGTCTGGAGAACAAGTCTTACATGGAGCAACTGAGGGGATTGGGATTGTTTAGCCTGGAGAAAAAGAGTCCAAAGGGAGACCCTATCACTCTCTACAACTACCTGAAAGTTGTAGCGAGGTGGGGGTTGATCTCTTCTCCCAAGTTACAAATGGTAGGACAAGAGGAAACAGCCTCAAGTTGTACCAGGGGAGGTTTAGATTGGATATTAGGAAAAAATTCTTCACTGAAAGGGCTGTCCAGCATTGGAACTGGCTGCCCAGGGAAGTGGTCGAGTCACCATCCTTGAAGGTCTTTAAAAGACAGGCAGATGTACTGCTGAGGGACGTGGCTTAGTGATGTTTTTGGCAGTGCAAAGCTAATGGTTAGACTCAATGATCTTAAAGGTCCCTTCCAACCTAAACAATTTCATGATTCTAATTAATACTGCAACTGACATCCCTGATGTTAACTACCTCAGAATAAAGCACAAAAGGTCACAAAATTCAGGGTCTGTATTCTACCGATGCTTTTTTTCCTTCATAACAGCTTTCATGGTATAATAGGCAAGAAATTTTTCTCTCCTGCATCTGTAAGCATACTTTGCAATAAATTCTATACTACTGCTGAAAGTTCTGCATGGAGAGAAAGAAAACAAAAAAAATGGAAACAACTAACCAATATTTCTATGCCTGGCATAAAGCATTCACTTCTCAAATAAACAGGCATAGATAGAAAATCTGAACAACATAATTCCTTCAGGTTTTGTGTTCTGCCTCAGAAATACATTCCTAGCAATGCGGTTCTTCATTAAAAACACTGAAACAGAGTTACTCCTTAGTTACAATTTTTTAAAATATTTGAGTACTTTGGTGAAGACAAATATTGCTACGCAGCGACAAAATGATCACAGGGGACTTACTGGTAATACTTTCCCTGAACTTTTAATGAGAACAACAGTGCAGCGTTACAAACATGATTGAGTCTTGATACCCACGTTCAGTAGCCAGAGCTGTGTGTGGCTGTCTTGAATAGCCTTTTTATTTTTTTTTCTGGACCATCCTGTTAAGTACTCAGTCCTGGTTCCAGACTGGTCTGTGGCAGGACTGCTTGGAAGCAGTGTCCAGCTCCAGGCACACCAGAATGTACCCATAAAACCAGTGACACTCCTCCTCAACGGACAGGGTAGGCCCACAGCCTGTTAGATGGGTATCCATTTGACACCCCCTTGGGACACCAAGGCTCAGCATCAATGAATTCAGGCAATTGCAAAGCGAATAACCACAGAGCAGGAGCACAGGTTGCAGGAGGACTGAATTTAGAAAATACTCCAGTTGCGCATAGTCAAATGCCAGCTAATACTGCATCTCCATTTCAAGTTTGGTAGTTAAAGCACTAATCCCTTTAATTACCCACCACACTGCATGTGAAGCATTTTCCTAAGTAACTGTGTTCTAGGAACTGAGCTGCATGTACTGCAAAAGTTAACTTTTTTCCCTTGGATAAGAATGGCTGTGTAACATTAAAAGAGCTCCTGACACTTGCTGAGGCTCTGTCTTGAAGCACGAGCTTTTGTCTGAAAATTGAAGCCCTGATCCTGTAGAGAGTGAAATGAAACCTCCTGAAGTCTGATGGGCAGTCCTTCCAGGATGGCAGCACTGACTTGTTTTTCCTCTGTTAAAAAGTAGCACGCTGTGACCCATATTCAACGCGCGTCTCACAGGACCACCCTGGTTACAGCCTCTGACTCAGTCGATGATACAGAAAGCTTAGTCCCCTTGCAAGCAAATTACTTTAATTACTTTGTGCAGCTAACACTGGCAGCATGAGGTACCTGAGAGGAGATTTGTCTGAGCCATACCCAGTTAGACTTCTGCCTCTCAAGTGCAACACAAATCCAGTGGGGCAAAGGAAATGCCAGGACTGCAAACACAAAAGCATTAACTTCAGTCTGCCAGGGCTCACTTGCCCTGCTCCTTTCTGCTTCAAACAGCTTAGTGGAGATAATTGCTACTTGCAGACACTCTCCCTCGTAAATCCCTTTTCCAAAGATCTGTAGCATCCTGTTTCTTTCAGCGTTTGCAAAGATGGTTTCAGTAATAAAAGAAAAAAACAACCCTGGTATAAAACTTGCCTCAGACCATACCTTCATAGAAGAAACCCACACTGTCAAAAAATAGGTATGTCAGTGAATCAGTCAAACACAAGAAAATAGGCAGGCTTTGCCTGGTGGTCCTGACTACATTTATTTGCTTTCATTAGTCCATGCTATTTTGCTGCTGTTTTCCCATGGTGAAAATTGCTGTATGAATCCACAGTGGCTCTTCCACTATGGAAATAATATATATTACTTTAAGTTTCCTGGGAGGAGCAATCGCTTGTAATTTAGTCATGCTGTGTCATTCCAGTGCAAACAATTTGATCTGACACTTTGGTTACAGTATAAAGATGTAATAGAAATAAACCTGGCATGGGATAGAATTATCCTGATATTGAAAAACCAATGCCCATCAGTACTTGATAGCCACCAGACATGAAACAAGGGGAGAGGGGATACTGGGTGAAAGACAGATGCTTGTGCAAAACTCACATTTGAAAACTTTTTCCTCATTTTACAAATTACATGGATGTAAATGGAACTTCACTTACAGCCGTAGAGACAGATTCTTCTTCACTGCAGGGCATTCACTGCAGATCTTTAAAGTTACTACCACCTTCAGCTAAGCTGTGTTATCTCTGGCTGGCCTTTCACCTGAGCTCATAAAATAAGCCATAGAAAACCACAGCAAGAATGAGAAAGGAGTGAAGTAGACAAAACACCCCTGATGTGGCAGAATACGGCACTGATGTTTTGGAAAGTGCATTTCTTTCTAGAACTGCTGTAGAAATTATCCTATAAATTGAATTGGTGCTAGGGAAAGGACAGCATGACCATTTTTTGCTGTTTCCATTTTCTGGATGAGACATTGTCATGCAGCATCACTACAGCCTGGGTCCCTGGCAGTTTTTTTTTTTTCCTGAATATACCAATGCTAATTTTTTAGCAAAGTTCAAGGTTAGGCAAGTAGCATAATGTCTAACTAAAGGGCCCTCAGCTTCTGGCAGGCTCGATTTTATTTGTTATCCTATTTTACCTGCTATTCCTTTGTAGTGCTGTTGCACATGTGTGGGGTGAGACTGAGCTCTTGTTAAATTTCAGTGTCCGTGTGTGCACTAGGGATCTGAGTTCCTGCTACAAAAGCGAAACTCTTGCTTCCAGCTGATGGGAGGCCAGCAAGTGATGCAGATAGTCACCCACCAAGTGTCTGCAGAAGCAGGTGCTGCATCACCTCCTGGGCTCTGCTCCCTAGATCTCCATGGACTGCAGAGATCAACGAAGCACTGAGCATGCAGGCAAGCACCCACCAGGAGACACCTACGTTTTGGCATCATAATGTCCTCAGTCAACCTCGTGCTTGTATGCTCAATAGTGACCAAACCAGTGAAGCCATTCCCAGAGGTGCTGCTTTCTGTCTTCTTCTAATGTTGCTGTAGTCAACTGAAAAACTATGCGTCCAGTTAACTGTCTGAACTCTTCCACAGCTAGGGGGAGAGAGGTGACTGCAGGCAGGGAAGCAGTTTGCAATTGTGACACTTCTAGTTTGGTCTAGTGATTCACCTTTTGGAGGTGCTCATCTCTTTCCATCACCTCTAGAAGGATTCCCACACAACTGGCTTTCACTCTATACAAAATTAAAGGTTAACGAGGTGAAACTCACCCTGTGCCAGACTCTCTGAAGCAATATACTGACAACAGTTACAAAAGCCTCACTGTAGCTGGTGGCAAAAGCATTAGTTTAGTGCAAGGAGACCTTTTAAGACTCTAAAGCAAGCTCTGATATGTCCACAGGATGTAGGAAAAAGATTGCTGTACTAATTTCCTGCTGATGGCTGTCAGGGGCTGATGGTTACAGGTACCTCTCCAGGGATCCCACCTCACACAGAGTGGCTGAGGCTGCCAGCAGCACCGAAGCCTGTAACGTTCCTCCTCTTTGAGTAATGTAGATAAAGCTGTAGATGTCTTTACAGCTGCTTCTTGTAGATAAATTTCCTGGCTGCTATGGGCAACCTACGCATGGTGGACATGGCAGCACCAGAATGTATGTTCTACACACATATATGAAAGAATTTCACATATGAAAATTGTGACAGGGATTATGGCTAAGATCTAATTAGATGCTGACCCCGGCTCACTCTGAAGTCAGCTCAGTGCCCTTGCTTATGTCAAAACCATGATTTGCATCTGCTCACTGCTCCTGCCTGACCCTAGAGGTGTCCGGGTATCAGAACCAGCAAACAGCGGATGGCAGCATCCATCCTCCACATTATGCTTCTACTCACAATTCTAATTAAAAGACTCATGTTGCAATATTAACAAAACTATAGAATGTTGTACAAGAGCTACTGAGACGAGGGAAATATGGAAGGTTTCTTCTGTCAGTTGTCTGTATACAGATGTTTACACAATGTATATTGATAATAGTCCCTCATACAGAATACACTGATCAGTTTATGAAACATAACTTGATGCTTCTCAAATGCTGCGAGCACATATAAATCAAAAAAGGAATTGTACAGAGAGATATGCTGTCTGGGTGTATGATATTACAGCTTTGAGATCTGTGGCTGTGTTAGCTGTGTTTACTGCCTGGAAGCAGTCTTTCCCATTAAGTATATTCATTGCATCTTACTCGAGCCAACGTTGCTCAATATTCATTAAGCCTGCAAATTAAAAGTGAAGAATTAAAATTGGATAATCTCACTATCCTGCCATCTGTTCCTCAACTTGAAAGTAGCAGAGCTTCATGCTGGTTTTGGTTTTGTGGTTGGTTTTTTTTCTCTCAAATATTCATTGCAGACAACAAACCACTCCAGAACCTCAGGCACACTAGTTTCAGGACGGTGCCCAAAATCAGACTGTTTTATTGCAAAAGCTTCAGAACCGTTGTAAATTGAGTAAATTGAGCAAGAACACAAAGAAGTGTTTTCTGCACCTGAAAGCTGTGGTGGAAAGTGCTCGCACGGTGCTGCCAAAATGCACCACTGGAGGGCGAAGGCTTTGCTTCCGAGGAAACCCTGGGTGTTTGTGGGGCGGGCAGGATTTATTCCTTTTTTTTTTTTTGCAGGCAAAAGGAGTTCTAGCAAATCTGAAAAGGTGATACTATAACATTAAGTTTCCTCATCATTCTGATCTGAAGGAAATCAGCAGTGTAGTCGGAGCTCTCGCATGGTTGTTCTGCTAAATCGATGCAGCCAGAGTGATTCTTCTCAAACATGTTGATAGCTCGACATTTTCCTTAATTTTATTGTAAGAATTCAGTTTAAAATTGAAGATACCCAAATATCATCTCGGTTGCCTCAGTAAAAAGCATTGGTGCTATTCTTTAATAACCTCTAGAACTAACTTCAAACTCTTGAACTTCAGTACAAGCCATTGATGTTAATATTTATCACCCTTTACTCCCAGAGATTGGATTAATGGCTAAGGGAAAAGCATATTGCTTTTCTGTAGTGATTATCCAAAGGCATAATTAAAATGCAGGTAAAATTAAAATGCAGATGCACATTTTCCTATCTAGGAAAGATAAAACAGGCCATCAGTATCACATGATGTTATCCCTAGAGATCCATTGCCTGATGGGAAATTCAGCTCTGAAGAGAGGACCAATAAAAGTTTAATTTTAGTGCAGAAGTCAGGTTTTTTTCCAGACACAGAGCGAGTCAAGGCCGAAGGGGCATAAAGTCCACTTTTGTATTCTCCTTTTTGAGCTGTCATAGCTGCAGATCTGATTACTGCTCTAAAGGATCACCTTTGACAACTGTAGCAATTGTCAAATTGACAAATCACCTTTGCCAAGGGGTGAATTTCATCCTAATGTAGAGGCTCCAGGCCTTGTTCCAGTGGTTCAAAAAGGTACAAGACAAGTGTCAGGAAAGGTTACTGACCCCTATTAAAACAAATAGACTGTGCTGGGAACTTGGAAATCCCAGTTACTTTTGTTACTTTTCTGTGGTTTCGGTTACAGCAGGATTCACTTTTTGATCACTGCAAAATCCTCTTCTGAGCTCTGTAAATCCTTAGTATCATGATGACCATGTAAGATTAACTGCAGTGAAGCCATGACGGAGCAATCTCAATTACTGTGAGGCACCTGGGCAACACAGGTTAATAGAAAAAGCTAAGGGAAGGCATGTATGACAACGAGCAGTAGTAAAATATTGTTTCAGAGGTGTATGTCATAGAGCACCTCTGCCTGGGTTCCCTGTTAATGTCCACCTTTGCCTCCTCGTTCCTACAAAAGTACTAAATTCTTATGTGGCTAGTAATTACTGATGCCATTTCATGTGCAGATTCATCCTCTCCCCTCCTCCAAAGAAACCTACCAATACTGTGTTCTTACATTATCCTCTAATGGTTACAAGAGTTTTTCTGCCAAACTGCAGATTTCCTTTAAACTCACAATCTGTAGTGGCTTAAAGTAATTTAAAATCATGTCTGATGGACACTTAAATGATAATGTAAAGATTTAGAACAGCTGTAGACTCACATTGGTGTTTTAAAGAAGTTAAAAAGAAGTCTGCTCCAGTAAATGATTTACAAGGAAAATAAAAGGTCAAGGAACTTGTTCTTGTTGCATCCTTGTAGTCTGAAGGTCTATTACATTCTGAAGTCTCAGACAACTTAGAACCAAACCAAACTGCACAGCAGCTAATTACACCTCAAGGCACTTTTTAAAAGGTTATAGCTGGAGCTGGACAGGAACTGGGAGACCTGATGAGATACCCATGCCTCCCTGTGCACCATGGGGATCGCAAGTGCTGGCGCTGAACTTTGCAAGTTGAATTGCAAACTGTTGAGCTTTTTATACCTTACACAGCAACAATAACAAGACGAAATCTCCTGGGCAAAAAAGTGGTCCAAGTAAATTTATTCACTAATGCATTTCAAATTCTGGGCTAAGGCACATCTGTACCTTGCTGTGTATTCTGATAGCATCTAAAACAAGGTAAGGAATCTTATCTGAGGGACTAGGAATTACTTCAAGCATACACAGTGTTCTGACATGTTCTGTAACCTCATGTGAGGCATTCCACCTAGATACCACCAGTCACTTGCTGGGGCAAGATCTGGAGTGACACTGTAAGGTAGATTGCTCCTCTGAGGGAAAGGGTCATTAAAATTTGCACTATTGGTGTGTAGTTTGTGGTGTGGGGGGGACTGTTTACATGCAGACATGTCTGTGTGTCTGTCTGCCTACATGGGTAATTTTGACTCCCCGTGAGTCTTACATTAAAGAGACTGTATATATTTGCTCCAAGAGCTGTCATCTCGTGCAGCAGCAGATATGCTGAGAAGCAGTTGCCCCAGTTATCAGCTACCCCACCCAACTCTCTCCTGGACTTTGCCAGCTCCACAAAAGGGGTGTTTGGGAAGGTTGCACATCCACCCCCAGCCCCCGGCATTTTTATTTCCATTCTTTAACATAATTGAAATGCTATAGTACACAGGGCTGTAAATACAGCAGCCACGTGGTGTACTCAGATGTCCCTGAGAGGGAAACGGAGCCCTGCAGAGAAGAGGCAGGAGGAATGAGGCAAAGGAAAGCACATGAGCTCTGTTACCAGCTCAGCCAAGACTTGTTTGTCTGCCACCCTGAAACTTCTGCTGTGCGAGGATTTGATGATACCATTGCAAACATGAGGGATTTGACTCATATGTTTCTGCTACACCACCCCCAAGGGAGTAGTGCACAGCCACCCCAGAGCTCTTAACTAGGTCCAAGGACTCTCTCAGCTCTTGAATAGGAAGGAGCAGGAAATAGTTACAGCATCCCATCTGCTTCCCTCACACCATTTGGGATTTAAGATCAATAAACACAAATGTCTGTTTCAATGTTCCTTTCAGCTGTGTTCAGGTTTGATGCTGCCAGGTTGGCCCCGAAGGTTCCTGCTACAGCCCTTTCAAATCGTTTGCCAAACAAGATGAATAGCTGCGTGGACAACCTGCAGAGCTGTGGAAAGCTAATCAATGCCTGCCTTTCTCCAAATGCTTTATGTGCTCTCACAGGTAGTGTGAAAGTCAATATCCAAACAGGAGACCATCGTCACATGTTGTCATGCCCTTCTGAGCAATTGTTTTGATTTTCAAATGGCTTTTTCTTCCTCTGCTCTTTACGGTAAAGCAAGCCACATACTGTCAGGTTCTGGCCAGATGACATGATTCATCATGTTTCTAGTAGGCTCCTGTGGCTATATCTAGAGAAAGCAGGTATTATAAAACAAAAACAAACCAACAAATCTATGTTGATAAATGAAGAGACACCAGCCTCAGTACATTAGGTAAGATCCCTGGATTTTAGTGTCAGGCAATTAGAAGTACATTACCAATGGAGAAATTAATCTCACTTTAGTCCTCCAAAGGACATTGGTCTAAACTAGTTGTTCGGGATGCAGCCTCAGTTAATGGAGAGAGATGCCTCTTCAAAATGTGATCCATGCCTTCACCAGAGCACATCTTAGATGGGAGAGATGAATTACCTGTTGAATGTGTCTATTTTTCCATACAGGCAGCAGCAGGCATCTCTGACCAGCTGCCAAACTTCTGGAAAGTTAAAGGGTCCTGTCAGGTCCCCCAGCAACTCAGGGAAGAGCAGGCACACAGTGATTTAGAATCATAGTCTATAAAGATGTGGGCGACTAAGCTTCATTTCCAAGGATGGTTTAGGTAGCAAACCATATCAGGCTTTGTAAATCAAGGGACTAAGGCTCCTATATGTCTATTGCCTCTCAAAGTGGGATCCAAGCTCCTAAACTGCTTGATCCTTAGGGAAATCACAGCTGCTTCTGAAAGACTTGGAAATTAATGACCCTTGCAATATACTACAACAGCTTCAAACAACATGTTGAGTAATTTGAAAAGGTAACTGAAGAATAAGTTTTTAACTTAAACTCCAACAAAGAGTTCATATTTCCTGACCAAAACAGTTTCATGATTTTAAGATAAACCTTTCAGTAGGGAATATCAAGTTATTCTCTATATTTTCAATTTTTCATGGAATAAAATATCTTTTAAAGTGGCAGTACTGTATGTTGTGAATCACCTTCTCCCGCTGTGGAAGAGGATGATGCTCTTGGCTCCTTCATTCCTCCACAACAGGAGCCTTTTGCTCTGAAGCATTAATTTTTGAACTATGCAAGATTGTATACTAGACTGTGAAGGCAGACCTGGACTGAAGTTTGTGCAGCCCATTTCAGGAACCTTCTGTCTCTAAAGGCATGGTAGGAATGAAGATTTTAGACAGAGACTGTACCTAAGCTTACATCCTATAGGATGTATAGGATGAATAAGGCTGATGTACACTATAGTTATGTAACTCCAACAAGAAAGGCTCAGGAGTACTTAAGTTCTAGGATTTGTTGCTGGGTTTATGAATCTCAGGGTGTGCCGGGGTGCTTGTGGTTTGTGTTTCAGTTTAGCAGCACTGAACAGTAACAGCTCTCAGTAGCTGCTTACTGAGAAAGCACATCTAGAGTGTTGCACAAGGGCTAAATGTCCCACATCTTTCTGTACATACAGAATAAAAATCTTGAAAATTACTTCAGAAACTGCAATCTGCCATGACTTTCAAGTCTGGCGATCATGAACTAAAGAGTATGGGGGGAAAATGTAGAAAAACAATATAAAAAATTATCCCAAACAATTAAAAAAAGAGATAAATAGCAATCATGCAGGCATATCCAGATCAGATGACCGTAAGTAGGCATATAATTAGAAATCATACATAATTTCAGCTATAAATGGAAATATGTCATGGTTTAAGCCTGGCTGGCAACTGAGCACCACGCAGCCGCTTGCTTACTCCCACTGGCTGGATGGTGGAGCAAATTGGAAGAGTAAAAGTGACAAAACTCATTAATTAAAATAGTGTTTAATAGGTAAAGCAAAAGCCACACATGCAAGCAAAGCAAGCCAAGGAATTAATTCACTGCTTCCCATCGGCAGGCAGGTGTTCATCCATCTCCAGGAAAGCATACCTAATGGTTACCTGAGAAAACAAAATGTCATAACTCCAAACGTCCGTCCCCCCTGCTTCCTTCTTCTTCATCCAGCTTTTACTGCTGAGCCTGACATCATATAGTATAGAACATCTCCTTGGTCAGTTGGGATCAGCTGTCCCAGCTGTGTCCCCTCCCAATTTCTTGTGTACCCCCAGCCTGCTCGCTGGTGGGGTACTGAGAGAAGCAGAAGGGTCCTTGGCTCTGTGTAAGCACTGCCCAACAATAATGGAAACATCCCTGTATTATCAACACCATTTTCAGCACAAATCCAAAACACAGCCCCGTACAAATTAATATGGAAAAAAATAACTCTATCTCAGTCAAAACCAGCACAAAACGGAACAAGGTCAGGGTAAAAGAAGAAAATAATAAGAGCAATTGCACTGTCACATGCTCTACCCACAATGAACTATACGACCAACAGACTAAGGACCCAGTGAAATACTAGATGTGCTCGTGCTTGATAATGTTGGTGTAGACAGTTAAGAATCTGTGGAAACACTATATCCTCATATTACCAAACTACACTTGTCACTAATTCATGGAGCTACTGGAACTTGGGAGTTGAAATAGGTCATAAGGGATTATGAATAAGAGACAAAGAATTTGTATGTGAAAGCGTGGAGAATGTACACGTTCTCTAAGGCTACAGATACAAGAAAAATTAGTAAATAAACTCTTATAGAGATATAAAGAAAAATAATTCTCCAAGTAGCAAAGAAAGACCAAATATTTACAAGGAAAGATAGTGCCAAGCATGTTCAAAACACACAAATATAAAACAGAAGACTTTTGGAGGAAAGCTTTCTGATACTGCTCAATACATTGAGTCATTTGCACTAACTAAGGTTAGGGAAATCATAATGCCAAAGTTTGCAGACAAGAAAAGCTAAGTGAAAATGTACCATCCTGAGGAAGAAAGTGGTGACTCATAGGAAGAGCTTCAAAATAATGTAATATTAATTAAAAATAAATAGTTGGTAGGGCAATTGGCAGTAGGCACAAAGGCAAAGCTACAGCAGCCACATAAAAGCAAACTAAATGCCAAACATGTAATGTAGGTTACAGTATCTTAGTGAACAGATAAAGCATCAACAAAGCAGCATCAAATGAAATGATATGATTGCATGACCACTACAGTGCTCAGATGCGCTCAGCCAGAGCACAAAGAAAAGAATGCAGACTGGAGGATTAGGCAGTGCAAACAACTCAGAAATTATGGCTTTCATCCAAAACAAATACATTAATGCACTCATTGGTATTAAATCTGAGTGAGTTGTCCACACCATAGACAGAGAGATTCATCCATCCAGGCTGGCAGGCTGTGAGGCACCATGTGGCACCTGGGCACTGCTGTTGTCACATGAACTCATTTGGAAATTCAGGCAAGGCCAGACACATCTGAGGAAAGAAAGCTATTTATGAAGTTGTCATTTAGCTATATGTGAGAATACAGGGTAAAATAATTAACTTCAGAAGAAGAAATGATACATGCACTGTCTTGCATCTCTCTCTATCCCCACCACACTTGAACACCACCATCCTTCCTCCATCTGGACACTGAGGCATTAACTATTACCCTCTGGATGCGTCCATCCAGCAAATTCCTCATCCATCAAACAGTCAACCCCTCAGATCCATATCTCTCCAATTTTGAAAGATGTTATGGGGGATCATGCTAAAGGCCTTACAGAAGTCCAGATAGATAGCTCTTCGCTTGTCCACTAATGTAGTCACTCCATCATAGAAGACCTTGAGGTTGGTCAGGCAGAACCTGCCTTTGGTGAAGCCATGCTGGCTGTCCTAAATCTCCTCTCTGTCCTCCATGTGCATTAACAAATCTTCTAGGAAGATCTGTTTCATCATCTTCCCAGGCACAGAAGTGAGGAGCTGGTAGGTGCTGTGCAATAACAGACAAGCAAACACACAAATTCATGTTTTGGATATATTCACTTTGCAAAACACAGCAATGTGAAAGATAAAAAGTTAGCTTTGGCCAGACTCAGTCCTGGAGTAAATTTGCATGTTCAAACCGCGTGTTGCCACCAAGGCAGTTTCAGAGTTCACCTACGTACTAAGAGCTTCCTGCAGTTCCCTAAGCCACAGGCAGTGATAGGTGAACTTTTAGTGGTTTTGTTGTCTTCTTCCATCTCAGGTTCACAACAAGCACTTCCACCTGGTTTGGGTTTTTTTGTTTGTTTGTTTGGGTTTTTTCCCCCAATCTGAGGCATCTTAGGTGAAAATCTACTCCATGTTATTGTTTTGCAGATTTAAAGAGTTAATACTTTTTTTTCTCTAGGGTATGTGGCCTTGCAATGTAACTTCTCAAGGTGGAACAAATGGCGGTTACTGAAAATTATAGGAATCCTAAGATTTCTAGATCCTTCATTCTAAATTGTCCCATGGATAAAACTCTGCTTGTAAGTGAAAAGATTCACTTAGGAAAAGCATTTCATAATCATTTGGGTAAGGGTAACATGATATCTAGCTGACTTTAAAGGCAACATTTATGACCATAAAGAAAGAATAATATAAATACCCACGTGCACACTTATTTTAACAAAAATGTCTCTTAATGAAACCTGCTTTGAGAAGTGAAATACAATGATTGTGATGAAAGTTTCAAATCTCATTTCCATCAAAGGGCATAAAAATTCCACCTCAAATTAAAGTGAAATTTCCTTCAGTCATGGCTAGATAAATTGCCTGTTTATCACCCATTTAGTGATACCACTATTTTGAGAGGTACAGAATAGTGTTCTACCAGACATAAAATCAATGTGCTGATTATAAACAAAAAAGTTTAGGGGAGTATCATTTCCCTACAAACATGAGATCAGGAAGTCTGAATTTACCGTTATCCCCTACAAAAAAAAAATTGGCAATTACAGCCACAGGAAAGTAGTATCTTATATTAGGACACTTTACATATGCTATATTACTGTCTTGTCATTCTTTTCTGTCTTTGTTTTTTTTTTTCACTTAGGAGATAGATTGAGCAGTTCTGGTTTGAGTCACACTCTTTCTCTCTTTCTTTTTCATGGAAAAAATTATTCACTGTTACCATGGAAATGATTTCATCTTTGCAATACTAAGATTCCAGCCCTGCAGCCTTGGTTTTGTCAATATAGTGTCCAACCCCTAAAATCCCTCCTTTATTAATATAGCTGTTACATGAAACTATTCACCTATGTCAAGAAAAAAAAATCTTTAAGACAGTTTCTCGAAGGACTGTGTTTTTTTTCTTGGCCATTAAGTTTGAATACTAAATCTCTCATTCAGTTTCTTATCATATATGGATGTGACATGGAAACAACACTATTTCCTTTTCTGTCCTGTGTGGGCAGAATACCACTGCCCCCTGTTCTGATGGGGCCAGTCTTTCTTCAGTGGTGCCCAGTGACAGGACAAGAGGCAATGGACATAAACTTGAACAGAAGTTTCATCTAAAAATGAGGAGGAACTTTTTTACTTTGAAGGTGGCAGTGCCCTGAAACAGGCTGGCCAGAGGGGTGCTGGAGTCTCCGTCTCTGGAGACATTCAAAACCCACCTGGACATGCTAGGTGGAGCTGCTTTGGCAGGGAGGTTGGGCTAGATGGTCTACAGAGGTCCCTTTCAATCCCGTATCATTCTGTGATTCTGTGAAAAGGAGAAGTAGGCTTTGGCCTAGTCTCTTGCCTGGTTCAATATGCAATCAACATGGACTGAGGAGTAAGCTGCAACTGAGTACCTCTGTGTCAGCAGGATATAAAGCCAATAAATGGTCTGGTTTATGTGTCATAATCTTATTTTACAAAACAAATGATGACTGAAGTGGACATTAGTTGCCCTGGTTTGTTTGGTGTAGAGTGTTGTCAGTACTTTAAGGCATACAAGTACAGAAAAGTTTGTTATATTTGCTTGGAACCATCAGATCAAGATTCAATGATCCAAGTTCCTGTGATGGAAAAAATTAATTCGCTAAAGCCTCAAAGAACTTGACAACACCTGAAGTCATGTGTGTTAAGTACAGATTCAACAGTATCTGAGTTAACCTTAATTTTCTGTCATTTCTGTTTTCTTATAAGGTCAGGAACATAACATTAATTATGTTATAATAACATTACAATTTACAATGTAAGAGATCACACAAAACATTAGTTTTTTTCCCCTCTTTTATGTGAAAGTAAGCCTAAGAATGTATTTTTAACTAAACAACGTATTCTGCAAAGCTCCTAGTAACCTCATCCAACCTCACAGAAGACATCAGTTTACTTACAGAAGAAGTGTTAGAATTATTATTTTAATTTTGTCGAATCTGCTATATTCTGGGAAATGTTACTTAACAGAGGTAAAGAAGCAAGGGAAAGGCAACAATCGAGTACAGAACTATACAAGCCAATTTATTCCATTTTTAAAAGTACATCAAGGTTTCTGTGGCTGAAGTCACTCTGAAGGTAGAAAGGAAAAGAAAGCAAACCACTTTCTGCCTGGCCAGGCTTAAGATGTGATGTCTCAGAACTAATTTTTGGTGCCTCTCTTTCTTAAAGGAGAAGTCAGGCCCTTGGAGGTTGAGAGCAGGGGTCTAAGAAGGATTATTTACATGGACTGTTAGTGAATCCACTGCCCTTATGTGTCTAGGGATTAGTTAGGTGCCACCAGCTTCTGAACTGATCTGAGAGCTCGCTGCCCCTGGGGTACACAAGTATTTCTTCCCTGCTCTTTTCTTCTTCCTCTCTCACTCCCTCATCATCCCCTGGGCTTGCGCCACTTCTGGTATTTCTGGGACCCTTCATGGAGATTTTAATTGAACTCCATGACCCCAGTCATTTCTTTTCTGCAGGTCACCTTTGTGCTGTGCTAGTGAGGAGAGTGAGCTTGGGGAAGGGTCTGACACACACTAGGGTTAATCAAGACGAAAAGCACACAGCCAGGGGAGAGGGAGGAGCAGGAACTCCCTCCTCCAGCAGTGAGATGTAGTTCACATGGAACTTCACCATTTGAGGCTGTGAACTGAAGTGGCCACAAGTCAAACACCTCTGCTTTCCCAGCCTGCCTTCCCCTGCCACAACCCTCTCCTGCCCACACAGAGGAGGTGAAGAAAAGTGCTTCCAGATGCCATAAGGTTGCAAATGACATAATTTCATTCCAGTTGAATTCATGTCCTGCAATCACACTGTACACTCATGTTTTCCAAGGTCTTATTTTAAAACACTTTCCACTTGTTTGATCTCTCCTTTAAAAGACTGTCAAGGTGACATGTCAGCAATTTACTGTGGAAATTAGAAGGGAACCAGAGAACAAGAGATACTTAACAGAGAATACTTCCAATACCTGTGTGTATTTAACCCATTATTATATAAAATATTGTGCATCATAGTGCTAAATATGTAGCTCAGCTGACTGAGAACTTGCAAGGTCATGACACTGAAGTTACAGGGACATGAGATGAGAAATAACTCACTAGTAATGACTGCTTTTCTCTGAAAGGAAGACATTAAAACAAGTGCTAGTCCAATTTTATTTCTTACTGAACATAACTGTAGGCTTGTCAGACACTTAGAGTCACAGAGTAGAATCATAAAATAACTTAGATGCAAAGCGACCTCTGGAAATCATCTTGTTGGCTCAAAGCAGGGCCAACTTCAAAGATACAGGAGGTTGATCAGGACTTTGTCCAGTCAAATTTTGAAAGAGTTTTTCGTTTTTAAAAGCTTCCTTTTTTAGGATTATTTCAGGTTTCCCCACATGTTCTTCTGTTAGCTCTCATTTTGATACAGGGTTCATGTCACTAATAACACAGAATAACAGTTCATTTGTACTACTATTTGAAACACCTTGTTCTGAAAAACATAAGAAAAAGCATTGATTTATTGTCTTACTAGATCCGAAGGTATGAACATCCTTTCATGCAATTGTGATTCAGTTCACTATTACAAGGCTATGATCCAACACCTCTTGCAGTTCCAGTAAGGCCTCACTTTCCTAAACATCTGCTATGTGCCAACACCAACAATAAAAGGCTGGGCAAGACAAACCACCACTTAATCCTGTATAGCAGTTTTGTACCACTCTAGAAGACAAGTATCTCACATTTGTTATTCCCAGTTTGCTCAGCTGACCTTGAGCCCGTCAGTCCTCTAGGAGATGCTGCTGAAGCCTGATTTGCTTGTTCTTAGCTGCTTTGGGTTCAAAATCAGCCATACAACTCACAGTCACTGGCACTGAAACCACATCCTTACTTTGGAGGATCAACATGAGTTGATTGGTTTTAGGTCCACCGCCTGGCTGCCTCCGGGTGTGTCTCCCTGTTGGCTCTCTCTGTCATAAAGAGTTTGAGCTGTATACCATGAGCTAAAAGGATGCAGTGTAGCCAAGCAAGGAGGCTGGGACTCCATCCTTTCATGGCTGTGTGGTAAGAACAAAAGACTGACATTTGTCACCCTCACAATTGTGCAGTAAGTAAAGATAATTCAGCCTCCTTCAAGGGTCTTGTAAGCAGTTCTTCACCTCCCGGAATAGTTGATGGACAAACACTGGTGTAGCACAAGGTTTCCCACTGGGTTTTTCTTTTTCCAGTCTCACAGCTTTTTCATATTTTCCTGGTGGTTTTTTTGGGAGAAAACAGATCTGGCATTCCTGAGTTTGTATCCCTACCTCTCCATCACTCTCACTGGCAGGCTTGCCAGGGGAAAGACGTACCCTAATCCTCCTTTCAGCTGAAACAGTGTTTTGCTGCATTTCATAAGGCAGATGGAGGCAGACAGAGCACTTCCAGACCAGCTGATGGAGAGCAGAAGCAGCATACATACTTGGACAAACACAAATAATCAGAGCTGCGTAAGTGAGTTATGATTTCCTCACAATTTGCTATGCTTCAGCTGTGACTCTTGCAAAACACCAGCCCCAGCCACTGTACTTGTGAAGAATAACAAATTAATTTCTTCCTTTGATGTTCACCAGCAGATTTTGAGTCTATCTGGGAGCTGGTGAGGAGTGATTTAAGGTTCAATCTGCTTTTTGTTTGTTTGCAAGGATTACATGTCCAGCTGCCAGATATGAGATTTCTCTTTAAAGCATAATAAACTTCAAGCATTTTGATGAAAATGTTCTGTCCTGTCTCTGACTGTACTTCAAACAGAAGTCCCCTGGGATTCTACTCCAACACGAGGCAGTAATGTGGAGGAAAACAGTCTTATCAGCTGTAGTGCCATTACTCCATTTTAAACGACACCTCAAATCCAGCTCAGAACTCTTTTAAGTTTCTGGCCCATCTGTTTCAACCTTCTGGGGTGTTTTGTTCAAAACTGAACTGCTGGATTGAGTACATCCACCTTTCATCAAAAATACCCTTGTCCATCTTTTCAAACACAGAGGCTTAAAAATTTGTTAGACCAGCCTCTACAGGGAGGGATAAATTACCTCATTGATTGAAGACTTAAAATTAGCAAGGCAGAGCTGATGAATGTGAATAAATGTGTCCTTTCAATATTTTGGGGCTCTCTGTACATGGCATGTCATAATATTACATTAAATTTTCAGATGTCTTGTTGCCTTCTATGGCAAAAAATAGATAGTGAGAGAAGAAGGAAAACCGTCACAGATAACAAATGTCTGGACGAAAGGACTATCTGTTCCTAGATGCCGCACGTTTTGACTATGTCATTCCCTTTTTATTCAGGCTCAGTGACAAGTGACTGGTGGAACTGGAACGTGGTGGTGTGCCGAGTTCTGGCTTGGCTGCCTTGGCCAGTGACAATGATCAGGAGATGGCAAATGGAGCTGCTACCTCTAATGGTAATAAAAGGTGACTCCTATGTTTTCTGTTATATTTTCAGCTGCTGAAAACTTTGCAGACTTTTAATGGTTAAGGTGGAAAGTTTTCCATGCTGTCTTTCTGCTTCTGGATGACCTTTTTCTTTCTCTGAGTTTTAGCTAGTCTGGTTATTTCTGATGGAAACGCTTCTTGTTTGTTTCCTAACAATCTAAAAAAAAAAAAAACAAAACTGAGAGGAGTGGCTGATACCTCAGCTGAGTGTGTTGCTATTCAGAGGAACCTGGACAGGATGAAGAAATGGGCTGACAGGAATCTTGTGAAGTTCAATAGAAGGAAATACAAAGTCCTGCATCTGAGGAGGAATAATACCAGGCACCAAAAAGAGTCTGAGGGCTGACTGGCTGGCAAACAGCTCTGCGAAGAAAGATCTGGATGTCCAAGTGGACAACAAGCTGACCACAGGCCAGCAATGGGTCCCTGCAGGAAGATGGCCAACAACATCCTGGGCTGCATTAGAAGGCGTGTTGTGAGCAGGTGGAGGGAGGTGATCCTTCTTTGTTCAGCACTTACAAGAACATCTGGAGTGCCAGGTCTAGTTCTGGCCCCCCAGTACAAGAGAGACATGGACTTAGTGAAGTGAGTCCAAAGAAAGGCCACTGAGGTGATTTAAGGAGTGTCTTGCATACAGGGGGAGGCTGAAATAGCTAGGACTATTCAGCTGGGAAAAGAGAAGGTTCAAGCAGATTTTATCCATGTGTACACATATCTGATAGGAGAGAATGAGGAAGAGAGAGACAAACTCTTCTCACGAGTGCCCACTGACAGGACAAGAAGCAAATGAGAAGAAAACTGAAACATGAAGCTCCATCTGAACATATGAAAACATTTATCTACTGTGAGAGATGTTGTGGAGTCTCCGTTCAGGAGGATGTTCAAAATCCAGCTGGACATAGTTCTGGACAAACTACTCTTGCTAATCCTGCCTGTGTAGGGGGTTTGAACTAGATGATCTTTAGAGGCCCTTTGCAACCCCACCAAGTCTTTGATACTGTGAATGAAGAAATCTTCTCACTCCTTAACGGATTGTTCTCGCTCTGGAGCAAGAATTTTAAATGTCCTTACAGGAGGAGTCTTCTGCTGTCAGTTGCCTTCCTGTTTTCACTGGAAACATTCTAAATTCACAACATGTTGAAGCTGCCAGGGATCAATACAGCCTGACTGGAATTTGATTAACAGGCAAATCCTGCAGGCACCTCCTGCAAGGAGCACACACCATCTTCTTCAGGCTTGCAAGTCTCTATTTGCTGGTGGCCCAGATTGGAATCATAGAATCATAGAATGGTTGGGATTGGAAAAGACCTAAAAGATCATTGAATTCTAACCCCTCTGCTATGGGCAGGGACACCTCCCATTAGATCAGGTTGCTCAAAGACCCGTCCAGCCTGGTCTTGAGCACCTCCAGGGATGGGGCATTCACAGCTTCTTTGGGCAACCTGTTTCAGCACCTCACCACCCTCATAGGAAAGAATTTCTTCCTAATATCTAATATAAATCTCCCCTCTTCCAATTTAAAACCATTAATCCTCATCCTATCGCACCACTCCATGATAAAGACTCCCTCCCCATCTCTCCTGTAGTCCCCTTCTAGGTACTGGAAGGTTGCTATAAGATCTCCCTAGAGCCTTCTCTTCTCCAGGCTGAAAAGCCCCAACTCTCTCAGCCTATCTTCATAGGAGAGGTGCTCAAACCCTCTGATCATCTCCATTGCCCTCTGCTGGACCCATTCCAAGAGGTTCATGTCCTTCCTGTGCCTAGGACTCCAAAGCTGGATACAGTACTCCAGGTGGGGTCCCACCAGAGCAGAGTAGAGGGACGGAATCACTTCCCTCGACCTGCTGGCCAAGCTTCTTTTGGTGCAGCCCAGGATGCAGTTGGCTTTCTGGGCTACCAGCACACATTGTCAGTGATGCTGGGCTTCTTGTCCACCAACACCCTCAAGTCCTTCTCCTCAAGGCCACTCTGAATAAAGAGGAAGAAGCCCAACTTGACTGCAGCAAAAGGATATATCCCTCTGGCAAGACGGTATCCTCTGGCAAGAGCCAGAGAACGAAGTGGAAAAATACCCAGTGCAGAGAAATGAAAAAGTGTAACAGGCTGTAGCCAAAGGGTATTTGGGGGGCAAGGGACAGACTGCACCCAAATGCAGGTGTAGAGGGAGATCAAGGGACAATGACACAGAAAGCCCGAGCTACAGCATTTTGTGAGCTTAATGTGAGTTAGCATCTAATTACTTTAACACAGGGTTTTGAAGCTAATGCAGATCCTCCTCACCCCGCTCCATACACAGACGTATACATGTGAACTCTCCCCACCAGGCTCAACAGATGAACTCTCCTAAGATGCATTGAAAAACCCAATCTTAGTACATAAAGTGCTATAGGATCTTTTGAGATAAAATTTTCTAGTGTCCCATTCATTTCCTGTTTCTTACTTTGTGGAGGTACTTAGTCTTTACATAATATTCAGCCCTGATTACAGACTGTTTTTTCTGCCTAAAGAACTGGTTATGAAAGAAGTCTAGGTTTGGGTTCTCTGGTTTTATGCACAGCAAACATGCAATTTTGTTACCGGTAGCAACAACCAGCTCAGAGAATGATTAGGCTTTTAAATGACTGGGTTTTGTGAAAAAAAAGCATAAACAGGAAGGTGTGGGCTGTTTCTGGGGTTATGGAGACTGCACTAGAAGAAATTCGGGGAAGAGACAGGGGGAGTGAGACTCCTACACCAATTTCCACATGGACTGTCCTAAGTCAGAGGAATTCCTCCAAATTTATGAAATTTGCAAAATTTTAATTGAGCGTAAAATCTGGCCCTTGCTGTTTTTCAGGGTTAGAGTGGGATTTTCTCAAACTAACTGATAACTCTTTTGCAATTTTGAAAGGTTAATTACATTGTTGAGCAATATTTTAATTTATTCTAATTTGTCTCATCTGGATTCGTTTGCCTAACAGTTTTGCATATCTTTACATTCATTACAGTCCATTAAGTTAAAACCTTTTAACAAATACTCATTTGTGGCCACTTTTACCATTTTCTGTTTGAACCTCATCTTTCCCAAATGTCAAACTCTTTAAAAATGTTGGCATGAAAGGTCACTTTTCTGTGAAAATAAGTCACCGTATTCAACATTTCAGATCTGGCATGGAATGACAAGTCACACAGAAGTTTCATCCCTTTCAAGATGAATCTCAGGGAGAACTTTTTTCTGAAAATTACTTTTTTTCCACCAGTTTTTAGCACCTGTGGTCTACTGACCACAGATTTCATCTGATATTATTATATAGGACCAAATAATGGTCCAGAAAGAATGTAAAGGTATTTCTCATGCTTTGGTGGAGCACCCTGCTCTTGCACCATGCAGAGCAGACCCACCAGTCTCACCAGTACTCATTCATGACTCATGCTAATGAAAAGTATACATCATGGCTGAAAAGACTGTGTGAGATAGTTATGTAGAGAACTTACTCAACCACGTAAACTCAGACTGCTTTGCAAAACTTGGACTGCTTTGCATTAACTTTCATAAATGTTGTGCGAACAAAGTCAAATACTGTATTTTGTTATTTGTACTGTGGTACTGCTTGCTTCCTTGAGTGTGTTTGTACTCTGCAAGCACACAGTAAAAAGTTATTCCTCGTATAAGGGCCTTCCAAGTTTGGAAAAAAACCAACAGAAACAGGTTACAGCAAACAGACATATGGACACTAGGAAATTACTAGTTAAAACAAGTCAGCAACGAGTCAGCTGTGGAAGTAATATGTTTACATTTTTTTTATAGGCATCGTAGGAAATATGAGATTGTGCATTCACCTGGGGCTGAAATAGCCATTTAGGGGAGCTGCTAACGATAGCTGTCAAGTAAGCAGTAATGTCCAGGTAAAATTGGACTAGGAATGTTTATTGAGTTAGCTGACATTTCCCAAATAGGCATGTGAAAGATATACAAAATAAAATGGCACTTACTATTGCATAGTGCCTTATGCTGTTCTCAGTTCTGTACCATTTCAGCAAGTTTTTAAGAATCTCTTTAGTGGTATTTTTCTACTTTTATTCTTGCATTATACCCCGCACCTAGAAACCCGATAGAGTTGTCAGGGCAAGTTATTATAGGAAACAACTACCACTTTACCCCTCTTTTTCCTCATTCCTTATCTCTTGTTTTGTAGATCTCGGCTCATTTTAGAGAAAAAAAACATGAATAACAAAGTATAGAGCAGAAATTTAACTATTCCACCAATATTATCTAATAATTTATGTGCATAGAAGTTTAACAAGCAGCCAAAGTGCAAAATTTGCACCCAATTAGTATACTCCAGTCAGTGCTAATAGTAACGTAAGTGGAAACAATAGGGAGTATGAGTAGCTCACAATGAAAATTATATACTGCTAGGGAGAAAACATGAAAAAATCATCATTATCCTTGTCATCTTCCTCCTTACCACTTGCTGCACCAGACAGCCCAGCCACTGCCTCCCCAGAGGAGGACAGTCACCCAAGACACTATTTCTGTTCTTCCTGTCTGGGCCCAGGGAATAAGTTTCCCTCTTCACTTCTCTCCCCCCTCCT
The DNA here is from genome assembly GCA_013400375.1 of Thinocorus orbignyianus. Taxonomy (NCBI): domain Eukaryota; kingdom Metazoa; phylum Chordata; class Aves; order Ciconiiformes; family Thinocoridae; genus Thinocorus; species Thinocorus orbignyianus. Next base: position 231,961 of record VXBW01007738.1, on the reverse strand, counting down.
CCCCTTCCCCTGCCACTTATGTTTTTATTTTTTTCCAGAAGTAACTTGCACTGTTAGAGTGGATATATATCATCAGCTACAGACCCACTAATAAGCATTTCCGTATGTGAACCTGCCTCAGTACCTTTGGTGCAACATCCCCATTTTCTCAGCTTTACTGTCTACCTTTAGAAATACTGGGTTTGATGTAAGTTTTTAGTATCTTCTCCATTTTGTTGGAAAGGCTGATTATCTGATAGAAGTGCCTGTAATTTACACTCTGTTATCATACCCTCTATATTAGAATCGATCAAATCAATTTCTATCTTTTCTGTCCTATTTGCAGTGATACATTATGTCCTGGACACATAGCCAGGACACATTAAAATCCTCCCCCTTCAATATCTCTTTGAAAATAGCCTTACTCTCACTTTTAGAAGACGCTGCCAATAGCTGCACAGCATCAAAATATGGCAGTTGCAATTTATTTATCAGTGCATTAGGTTTTAACCACAACATGCCCTCTCATCACCCAAGAAACAATTGCAAACTAGAGTCTTCTATCTATATCATTGCTATGAATAATACGTATAACTGAATTTAACTCATCGCTGGATATTATTCTGTCACATAAACGTCAAAGAAAAGGAGCTCTAAAGCAAACAAAAAGAAGAAAAATTATGGTCATAAGGTAAACAGTTCCAACAGAGAAAGAGAACCACGGTTGAACATTCATTGGAAAGCCTTTTTTTTCACTAGGTACTAGGGAAAGTAATATGACTTGTCAAGACCTAATACAAAAAGAGTATTAAAGACCTAATGGACTTCTCCTGGAGGGCAGGTAAGAGAATTAGCCTATAGGCCTGTTTGGGAAGACTGACTGAGATGTAGGCTGTAAGGGATGTTCTAGGCAGCTAGGACAGTCCCCATCCTGAGTTTTAGAAGTTTTCAGCATAAAACAGCAAATGGGCCTTATGCTACTCTGTTTCACACTGCTACATACCTTTGACTGAGCAAAGAAGAATTTTTTGAACAAACTGTCTTGAATCATTTACATGACTGAAAATCAAGATAATACATTTCTCCTTTTTCAGTAGTCAAATCATGGAGTTCTGCCTTCAGACAAGCAAAGAAAGTGAAGCAAGATGCCCATGACATGAAAGAATCAACTTCTTGAAGTTCTTCATAACTCGGTACTAGCCAGTGCATGTTGTACACTGTCAAAAAAACCCCACTTTTGAAAGCACTGGAATTGAGGAAATAGTAATAAAGGTATTAGAGAAACAAAGCCTGTTTTCACAGCAAGGCACAAGCAGATTTATAAGAACATGACTTAAAATTCCCATTCACCAAACTAGTTCTGGGAGGTATTATGTGTTGGAAAAGGTTTCAGTCTTCAAAAGTAAAAGAGGAAGAACGAGTTCAATGATTGGGAAAACCTTGGTGACTTCAACACAAACTTTGTCTGTATCAAGTTTTTGAAATGTAAAACTGTTAACAAGTAAGCAGTATTACAAAAAATTGAACAGGACACTATGATGCATTGCTCTATCTCTAATTAATCTCTCTCAGTGTCTTAACTTCCTTATTTTTATAATTTCTGTTGTTATATTTTTAAGATAATAAGTTCTGAAAAGACTCTTGTTCTCCTGGCAAAAAAACCCACGAAATTTCAGGAGGATCCTAAAATTCTGGGATTCATCCCTATGAATCCACATTCAGAGAATAACATCACTATAGAATTTTGCTTTGTGTGATCTTTATTTTCAGATGTTTTTCTTGTTTGTGCAAGTCTTTTAAGCAAAGCCATTAAGTAAAAAGAAGCCGAACAATCTCAGACTTTGAATGCAAGCAGCTTTTATCAGGAAAAAAAAGGAGTTGTAAATAGTATTTTGTTTTCCTCTAACAACCATTTTGTTTATTAACTTGACTTTTTGAGAACTATTCAATTATTTTAAGCCTGCTACATTTTACAGTGCGCTGGCATGACATGTTGAAATTATATCAAGGTTATTGTTTGTGATTGACGTTATCGCTGTCTTTCTTCAGTTTATTGCACTTTTTGTGAGCAGGAAATCCTGATGCTGTCAACTCAAGTGCCTACTGAATTTCTAGAGACTTATGCTGCCATTCTCCTTAAGCAGAAAATAAATTGTTCTTTTGCTGTTGCATAATTTGATTGACGTACCTACATTGAATGGGCTCCTTTTTACCAAGACAATGAATCCCATCTCCCATGTCATATTTCATAAATTCCACACAGTTGCATTACAGCAATCTGTAAGCATTGTGAAATTATGAATATGGCAAAAGGCAGCCATGGTTGGCCACTCTTTATAAAGAAGGATGGAGTTTAAATTAATTCTGATGATTGTGATATATTTCCATGCTGGCATAAAAACTGTCACAATCTCTTTCTACCTTTTAAATGGACACACTCTGAAATAGGTATTTCAAAGAAGCAATTTCCTTTCTGCTAATTTAACACTTCTTTTTTTGGGGTTTTTTTTTTTTTTTTTGGTAAAGCTGTGATATGTGTTTCAAATTATGCTACCTCAAAGAATGGATGCTCAATCTCTTTCTAATTATTATTTGGCACTGAACAAAAACAGTTCTTTTCTTATCCTTTAATGGCTCAAGAAGAAGAGGTTTGTATTTAAAGCACTTTTACAAACTTCAAGTGGTCAGGTTTCAAGTTGCAGTTCTCTTGCAGGTGTTCCTGAGTGAGAAGAACTCTGGCAGCCTGTGGCCTGAAATCCACAGCTCTAATTTAGATGCCCCAGTTCCTGAAACATTGCATAGGATAAGGTAGGTGTAAGGATCTGTATAAAATCAGAACCTGGAATAAAGAGCTGCTAAAGCTGAATTAATGTTATAGCAGGGACATTTGTGATACACAAGGCTGACTGGTTGGCATTTAGATGGCGAGTGAAAGAAAATCTCAGTGATTGCTGAGCATCATTTGGTTTTCAATGTAAAAATAAACAAGAGCAGGGAAAAGTCCCATCAGAACTGAAACCTCTGGAAGGGAGGATGACATGAGAATGGTAAAAGAGCATTTGATCCTGAATCACAAGTGATCAGTTCTAGAACACAAAGAAAAATAAGTAAGAATGGCTTTGTTTCTACCAATATAGAATTCCTCATACCTCATTAGGTCTGTTTGTTTCAGGAAAGGGTGACCATGATGAGCTGATGCTGAAGGCACCTGAGCTCCACCTAAAGAAGAAACATATGAGAGGAACACATTTGCACACACTTCAAAAGGAGAGTGAAAACACACAAAGCTTGTAAGTGGGCAAAGACTGAAGTCTAATTAGCTTTTTAGGAGGACGATTTGAGCTATTTGACTTCCTGAGAAGAAATCAGACCAATTCAATGCGAGATTAAAAAGCCAGAGGGAATACAGAGGACCTCAAGACACTGATTAACCTTGACATGGTCATTATACAATGATTACAGAAAATTACCTCTGCAAAAAAGTAATTTTTCTATGACTTAGCTCCTGGAAAGGTCTCGCTCAGAAAGGCACTAGTGCAAAGGCAGGAAAGTGGCAGAAACACACTGTTTGGGTGAGGGAGTAGGCACAATGAGTTTGTTGGGAAAGGACCTGTGGCATGATCAACAAAGCCTGTCTATGTTGGCAAGTAGTATGGCCTAATGTAAACGGAACTTTTGAGGGAAACAGTGTTGAAAACCCAGTGTCGACAACCCAGTGTCCACAATGTATGTGTTTCAGGGAGTGTCTAACTTGGTCCCCTGGACTGGACACCCATTAGCAACTGGAGTGAAGTAAGTGCACACCTAGAGCTTATCTTCCAGTCTGGTTTTAGCTAACAGGAACCCAGTTTCTGTCTTCCATGACTGCTTTGTGATGTGAAGCAAAACATGGGAAGCAGAAGAGGAGATTAGTTTAAAAAACTCAGTCGTGATCTGAACTAAAATGCTAGTGTAGATACACCCAGAGTTCATCTGCACACAGGTAGATAAGAGATCATCATTGTCTGGACAGGACTCTGTTCCCAGATCTGCAGTGCATGTCTGCTTCTTTGAATCTGTTGGTCTGGCATAGAAGAAGGTCTCAGGAAAAAAAAAAAATAAAAAATTCAAGATGATTTTACCTTGCTTCCATCAGAGGATAAAAACTACCCTTTTCAGGGCTGTGACACTGAACTGGACAAGCTCGGAGCAAGTATGCAGTTTGGGTGTTGGTTTATTTGGAGCCTAGATGTGGGGCTGACTGTCTAGTCTAGATTGTTCTTCATGTAGGCTGTTAGTGCATGAATTGGTGGTTAGTGTGCAAAATGACACATGGCTCTTCAAAGCCAGAGAAAAATATTTTTTTTTTCAATAGGCCACTGATTAGATGCGGCTGAGTCAGAAGGGTATGAGTCACCACTCAAATGACAAGTGTAAATTTAGTGCCTAGGGGAAGGGAGGAGGCTTTTAAAAGCAAACACATTGTTTGGAACCGAAGAAATTGAAGCCAGGTCTCCGCCACAGGATTTTGCTGGCATACCTGTATTGTCTAGAGGTGTAAGAAAATCGCCCACAGAGTTGACAGTGCTTTATTGGCAAAGTCAGTGGTGAAGACACAGGGAGGCCTGAGGAAGAGTGTTTGTCACAAAGCTGTTGCTGTACAGGGAAAGGATATAGCTATGCTGACAAGAAGAAAAATGTCTTGGAGTAAGATCTTGTGAATGCATGTTTGGGGTCCTCCCGTCTCAATAGACCTCGGAAAGTGAGAATCTCTATATTTGCTTTCAAGACCCTGAATGAATTTATCTATGAGCTCTCTCTCAGCCATGCAGCTTACATGTTTTGAGGACAGGAAGATCTACGTGTTGGGGAACATTAACCTTCAGAGTCAAGGCTTGGGCATTAGTAGATAGGGAGTTGTTAAGACTGATGTTTTGGAGCTCAGTGCCTAAATTTCCTCAAAATATTGCTTTAGGTGACCATATTCTTTAACACTGTTTCAATGAGACAGGAGAAGCGGCCTAGATAAATTGTCAAAAGGTGGCTTTGCAGAAAATTATTCCAGAGTAAATAATAGTAGGTGACACCGAACTGGCACTGCATTTCAAGTGAGATCTAACAGAGCGCTCACCTGAGTACCTGTGTGTCAATGAACATGTTGATTAATGAGCAGGTTGAGGGAAGAGAAGCTTTTACAAACTGGGTAGACATCAATGTTCAAAGCAGACTCTAAACACCAAGTCCAGGATTGGAAGTCAAGATAATTACTTGAGACTAGTAAAAAAGGGGTTGAAAACAATAACAAAAATAAATAAATCAGTACATGCAAAGATGAAGTCAGGGAAAGAAAAAAGCAACTGGACGTATATAAAAAGACTAGAAAAAAAAAAAAAAGATTTGTGAAACAGTACCTTGGAGGAAAGGCACTATAATCTGTTGTGGACCACGAATGGGATGACAGGACTACTATGTTCTTATAAATAAAGCAAATTGCCATCCCAAATGAACAGGAGTGTCATCTGCAGAAGTTATGAAGCAATTAATCTTTTTGTCTCTATATAGCTTGAGGCACTAAACTTTACGAGAGATACAGTAACACTAAGAAGAATAACAGGAATGCTGAGAGACTTTAGAAAATGTGATCTATCCATCAATGCAGAGGTAATTTGGTTTATTTTTGGAATTAAAAAAAAAAGTATTGGGACAACATGATAAAAATATCCAATATTGAAAACATAGTTGAAAGAGTGGTGATACACAACTTTTCATTTCCAGGGAGTAAAAGAAAGTAATAATAATTAATTCTCTGTAAGATAAGATACAGTCTAGATATTATGGAATATGTTCCTAACCACAAAGATCAATAAGCATCAATAAAATACCTAAGCTGTAGGCAGTTTACTAAACTACCCAAAGGTGGGGAGAGTATCAGGGTCCTCGATCCTTGTCAGAACAAGGACATAGACTAGCTGTCCTATGAAAGTAACTTCCAACTTTGCTATGCAGAAAACGAACCTGCCTCTTCCCAGAGGCAAGCAACAAAAGCACAAGGAGCATGACAGGCACAGGCTGCAACACGGTTAATTCCAAATAGATACAGGAGAAAGATTTTCTCCATGTGGGCAGTTCAGTGCTGGAACAGGTTGTCCAGAAAAGCTGTGGAATCTTCAAGTATGGAAAAATTCAAAGTTCTGCTGGACAAGGCCCTTACTGCTACTTTGAGCATGGGGCTGAACAAACGACCTCCAGAGGTCCTACCCAAACCCAATGGTTTTGTAATCCTGTGATTCTATTGTTAAGACTTACACATGGAAAGGACATGTCATATCACCCTGGGTGTGAAATGTTGCTTTTAGTCCAGGGAAGGAAAAGTGACAATTGCCTATATTGACATTAGCAATACATTATCTGCAGTCTGTCTGGGATTTTTTCTGTAAAATAAAATGTTATTATCTGTAATTATCTTCAATCTATGTGAAAAAAAAAATCTGCATTAAAAGGCCTTTCAGCTCCCCACCCATCCCCACCCCTTTCTCTTTAGATAGCCCAATGTATTAATATTTTTAATCAGAGAAGAACACAGAAAAGAGCATTATCAAAAGCAGCCTTTGGAAAGTGACCTTACTGATTTGCCTTTGATCCCTGTCATCAAATAATTAGCTTTAAAATTGCAATGCCAAAATGCTTGGGGAAAGTAAAAACAACAGACAAATCGTCTTTTACTCCATGTTTTGGTAGGTAAGCTAGCCCCAGACTTGAACTGAGCTTGACTACATTACTGTGAGGTAGTTAGAAGGGCAGGAATCTCCTATACTATAACTAACTTCTCTTGTGTGTAGGATTAGCTGTTTTGTCTATAGTTACTATAAAAGATTCCTTGGACACATAACATGCTGTTTTCAATGAAGGATGACAATTTAACTAGAACAAAAGTATGCTCTTTGAAAAAGTTACTTCAGGTAGGATTTGGTCCAGTGTTGTCTGAAGCAAAGCACTGGGTGAATTTCAGTTCTAACTGTGTGCGCAGCAGGTCATAAGAGATGGGTAGAGAGTCAGGTATGACAGCAACAAGCTTCTAAATCTACCAGAAGGCCCTCTGCAACCCTCTTACCAGTGAGTTGAGAATGGCATTGGTCATTTAGGAGGGCTGTCCATTTTCCCTTCACTGGATCTGTAGACAGCCAGTTAATCTTACGTCAGTGTTGCTTTCCAGGAGAGAAATGGTACAAAATGAGACTTTCAAAAGCCATCAGGAACAGCAGAAGACATCCAGAGAATCAGTGATGTAGAAGATACTTGAAAACAGACTTTGAAAACTTTTAAGAAAACTGTAGAGCAAGGATGCGGGCATGTGCAAAAATAGATGCCTTTTATAACCACTTTGGAAAAATGTGTTGTGATAACAGCACAGAGGAACAGGAAAGAAGGCTCATAGAGACAAGAGGATTTACTTATGACAATGGGTGGTACCAGGGTTTCAGAAGCGATGAAGGACAAGCTAAGTGAATTAACTTGGGTTTCCAGTAGTTGTCTGAAGACTGCTTGATGAAATTGATAAATAAGTCTTCTTCAGGTGCTCTGTTTCCCAGGAGAACTGCTGTCAGTGGTTAGTAAAAACACTAAGGGAATAACATCATTGTGTTCTGAGTGCAGGACAGAGATTAATGCCTAAGCCTGCCTAGCGCCTTCACAGTCTTTGGACACAAGCTTATACACAGACTTTGGGCCGATTTGAGGATTCAACAGAAAAAATGTTTGATCTACTTCTCAATATGGGCCCAACACCTGCTTATCCAAAATGCAGGAGCCACACTAATCGTGCTCTACCTATAGGCTCCCATCCCCTCACACATCTACCACTATGGTCCCAGTTCTGGTAGAGTTTTTGCAGTTAATTGAAGAGACTCTACCAGACACAAAAGGAGCACTGAAAAAAACCCAACAAAACTATGAGGGAAAAGTGAAAATTAATCTACTTTTCAGCTTATGATCTCCCCATTTCTGCAACCATTATCTCCTCAAGCTGCACGGCAGCTCTCTGAAGAGAAGCAGGTCTCAAAAAGAGGCTATTTCACCTCTGCTGAACCAAAGCCTCTCTGTGGTAGGAGACAGTGACTTCAGGAAACAGTCTGATGCTATGGTTACTACAGACACAAGAAGCTGGCTCTAGAACACAATCAGCTGAGCAGGAGTTAGTGCATGTCATCAACTTCAGTGCTCTGCCAGGCAGGTAATATCTTGCCTTTTTGTAACAGGCAATGCTCCTGTGCATTTTATCACACTCAGACTGCAGCATCTCCCATAGTGTTAAGAGGTTATGGTGTGGCCTTAGCTCATTTCTTACTCAGAAGGAACAGCATTGACTCACTGGTGTCTCAGGGCACTTGTTTCAGCCTGACTACGCTTATGTTCAGAACAGAGCCTTTTGCATAAGACTGATACCACCAAAACAAAGGCAAACAAGAAAATTATTGTGGTCTTTAGGGCACTATGAGGGTCATAGGGCAGCATTAAGTAACAGTGTCTTCCTTATTTCAAGTTGAACCTGCAAACAACGTAATAAATAATAATTATATAAGCTAGACCTGTGTAATATGAAAGAACTGCAATGAAATAAAAGTCCTTCCTCCTTCAAACTCTGAAATTGCTTGGCCACCAGGGTGTTGGTTCCTGTTGTTTCCAAGTTTCCTATTGCCCTGGTACCATTCACTGGGAAAGGCACAACTTGTGTGGAGGTTAAATGTAGTATGTGAGGAAGCAGAAGATACTCTGCTCAAACGCCAAAACAGATGAAGGACTTGCAGTCAAAGCTGGACTTGGAAAAGCAGGAAGCAGAAGAGTTAATTTTTCCAGGACTAGAGATGGGGGTGCAGAGTGTTTAAGTGATGGAGGTTGGCTTTCTGCCCTTTGTCTTCACAAATACCAAATTTAACTCCATGAATTGATGATGAGACTTACTTACCACATATTAGGCTACATCTGTAATGACACTGTATATACTAATGCACCTTGTAAGTCAAAAACAAGCAGCCCATAAATCCCAGCAGGTTTCACCACCCATAGGGTTAGAGGCTTTTGTCAAGTCCACCTTAGTGCCTGTCTCCTTTAATTGCTCAAAACTGACTGCTACAGCCTCAGCACAATTATGGCTGGAAATAAACTATATTACACAGCGATTTCAGTTCATGATCCGTAGCCATAGCAACGCCAAGCAATAAGGCTTAAAAAAGGAAATGGCCTTAAAGGGCAAAAATGTGCATCTTGAATCCAGGCAAGTGGGATAGTGAGGAGGTTTTGTCTCTTCTCAAGAAAACAAACAAAAACAAAAACATTTTTTTCTGCCCCAGTTAATTTTTTAGGTTCTATTTTGAGTCAATTAACTTCTTCATTTGTCTTGTTCATGAGGCAAATAGTCATACAATTCTTTTTTTCAGTTTCATGCCCATTAAAATATTAATATTTAGCTGTCTATTGTTCGGGGCACTCATATATTGGGGTCCATATTTCCATGTGGCCAATGATACCAATAAAAACCTCCTTTCGTCTGAGCTTTTGCTTTTAAGTTATGGTTTGCTGTTACATGTTAATTTTCATGAGCAGTGCAGGCTTGATCCCTGTTCCTTTACAGTGAGAAAATCTGCCATAAGATAATGTGATTTTTGTGGCATGTTCAGTATTTCTTAAGCCCAGTCCTGAGCTCATTCACCTGTTGTACATCCTATAAATCTACCCTCAGTCCCACTGCCTGAAACTGCTTTTGGAATGTGGGTTCAGTTCTTTAATTCCTTTCTCATACATAATTGTACTGTTTATTTCTGCAGAGTATCCTGAAATAGTTTATGTGAAAGATGTTCTATGTAAATAATTACACAACACAGCTGACTTAACAGAGACACTCCAGTAGTAGAGCAGGACTGTTTTTGGAGACAGACAACTCCCTGTAGACAGCATAACTCCCAGACATAACTGTGGCTGCGTTTGAAGGAAAGTTTCAATGATCTTAGGGGATTCTTGTCTGACAGGCAGCCTGCAAATGCTACTATAGCTCAGCTGTGCTGGGAACCTAGCCTGAAGATAATGGCTGAATAGCTGGGGCAATCAATAGCAGAAGTCGGATACCCAAATGTAAATCTGCCAGCAAACACAGACAAGGACTCATTGCTCCTTAAATTCCAAACCAGTCTGTGTTAGTGACAGAAATCAAACCATAATTCTAGACACATAATTCTAAAATCATGGAAAAGTGAGAAGTAACTGTGACTTCTCTGGTTGACTACAATAGGTTTTACCTTCTTTGGACTCATTTTTGTTTTCCAGGACAGCCACATACCTGTTAAGCTTTTCTTTCTTTGACAATTCATCCTTTCTGCAAATTTCTGATTTGATTAAGCCTCACAGAAAGCCAGACTTTGGTTGTGTCAGGTGAAGGCACTGGGCACCCTAAAGAAAGAAAGAAGCCAGATTATAATAGACCTAGAAGTCAGAAGGTCTGGGTGCCACTTCTCAGTGTGGATGGTTGCAATGCTGCAAAGAATTATAAACAATAAAAGCCATTTCCCAGGCATGCTACAGAGGTTAACAAAGTGGATTTTTAATATCATAGAATCATAGAACGTTTGGGTTGAAAAGGGCCTTCTAAAGATTTAACCTCCTGTTTAGAGTTGGAAAGGACCTCAAAGATCATTGAGCTCCAAACTCCCTGCCATGGGCAAGGACACCTCCCATTAGACCAGGCTGCTCAAAACTCCATCAAACCTGATCCTGAACACCTTCAGAGGTGTGGCATCCACAATTTCTCTGGGCAATCTGATCCTCTGTCTAACCACCCTCATAGGAAAGAATGTCTTCCTTGCATCTAATTTAAACCTGCCCTCTTTCAGCTTAAAACCATTATCCCTTGTCCTGTTACTACAGGACATGGTAAGAACTCACCATCTTTCTTATAAGCTCCCTTTAGATATTGAAAGGCCCCAGTAAGAGCCTTCCCTTTGTCAGGCTAAACAACTCTAACTCCCTTCTAAAGTAAAGATACCTTAAAGTATGTCTTGTATGTGCAAAGGTATAACATTTGACATCAGGCCAGTAGCCCCAAATCCCAAACCAAAATCCAGGTCCACTCTTCACTTTCAAGCGGCCTCCCCCTTCATCTTGAGTTGTCAGCCCCAACCATTACTCCATACTGTGTTATGTGACAGGCATCTGTGCTGGAAATAGAGAGACCTAACTTCTGTCCCCAAAGCTAAAAGTATCTTCTTGGGTGACATGGAGCTCAGCAACTGATCCATGTGCCCCTGTGCCCTCACCAGCAGCGGGGAGGGAAGTAGGGAGGGAATGACATCCTTCCCTTTTGTAGAACCAACAGGATAGATCAATGTGTGATCCATGAAGTGCTGTATAACAACCACAGGTTTGTATAATCAGTACTTTAGAGTAGTACACTGACTGCCCAAACGCTTTTTCACACCCTTTAGGAAAGACAGACCCTGCCAGTTCAGAGACTAAGCAAGCAGCAAGAGGACTGACAGGGGAGTCTGAGGTAGGAAACAGTGAGTTTGTGTAGAATTAAAAATCCTATATATTTAGGCAGCAGAAGCAGGAGGGGGAAAATAGAATCAGGAAGCAGGGCTATAGCACTGAAAACTGTGTATATTGAAGTGACAAAATAGAAGTGCAGCCTTGGGCATTCTGACACAGGCACGGGGATGAGAGGGGCAGTTCTGCAAGGCTGTTCTAATCCCTCAGGACAGCTCTGCTATGTAGTGTGAGCTATGAGCTGATAGTTTAGGAAGGCAGTGGTACAGACATCGTGATGCTGATTTCCCTTTCTAGGGAGCTACATCTCGGTGCCTGTGCAGAAGGAGGACCAGGTCAAGACACCGATGATGACACTCAGTAGAGGTGGCAGATCTCCCTCATGCTCCCCGCTGTCTCAGGGCTCCATTTCAGCTTCTTGGCTGCTCCGGGACATTGATGTGCCTCACCCACCTCATCAGGGAACCACGGGGATTCACCAGCCAGCTGGGACTCATATGTTAGACCACAAAGAAGGATGAATGTTCAGCCCATGTGAATTAGTCATAGTAAGAGAACAGGAAAGGCAGTGTTGCAGGATGTTATAGGATATTGGTTTGTGAGTCTTGCACTCCATACATGAGCCTTGATACCTCTGCACCAGAGGTGTGCTGCTGCAGGAGAACCCACAGTCACATCTGTACTCAAAACTCCCTGCAGACATGGCTTGGGCACACCAGGTTCAAATGTGGTTATGCTGGACAGCATGCGTCTGGAGTCCTGAGGACTGAGCAGAGCAACATATGAGGTTCTGAACTTTTCTGGACCCAAAAATGTGAATTTCATACATAAGCTCTGAGATCTGACAACTCCTTGCTAGTACCATGCCACAGCTGCTGCTTTAGTCCCAGACAAAGCAACAAACTTTGCCCTCATACTCTCCTGGGCACTCAGATGAACGCCAGGCATCTCATCTTTTCATATCATTTTGGACCACAAAATGTTTTGAACTCAACCTGCAAAATGAAAAGTACAGTTCCTACCCTGCTAATGCAAGATTTTCATTCTGTGCCCTGGTCTGAGAAAATACTTTGTGTTCTAAAGCAGAATGAAAGTAATAAGTAAATCCACACATAAAATGGACCTTGTGTGCAAAATAACAATCAGAAAACAATAAATTCGGTCAATAAAAATATTGTCTCAACAGAGTTAGATGTTTTGTTCTGATTTTGACTAACATGAGTCCTATGAAATGAGAACTTGATAAGGAAAAGCAATTTGAAAATAGAAAAGGTCACTGTCTTCCTTTTAAGAAAACTTTTGTTAAGCACATCTCAGCATTTAGAGTGATAGACTGACTAATTATAATGTTGCAAGTTCAACAACACTTGTGTTTTCTCCATTGTATGACTAACAGCCACTCTACAACATGCACTGGAGTTCAGACAGTCTGATAAATCTTACTCCAGAGCAAGAAGGCACGTTACTCCATTGCTTGCCTTGGGAATTTCTAACTTGGTCCCCACTGCACTTTGTAGATGTGATCAAAATCTCACAGCATGAGCTCTGTGCTCAGTCTTTCAAGCTGTGTTTGTGCTATGTAGGAGGGATAAGCACTTGGTTACATGCCTAGCACACATTTGGACACTGCAGGTGAGAGAAAGACTAATTACATCAGAAGTTGGGAGCAAGGAGTTTAGAGGTTTAGAGGTTTTAGAGGTTTAAATGTAAAGTTTAGAGGAGAAGAAAAAAGTATGAAAAACAAAAAATAGAGAAAACAGGTTGGAATTTTGTTTTCTGGCTTAAGATTACAGGATGAATGTGGCATCATAAATGTGAAAAAAAAGAATTGCATATACCTGTGTGCACACAGAAAAGCATTTCACCATATATATGGAGAAAATGACAGAAGCTTTTGGCTTCATGGCAGCTTACCTGATGCTCTGTACTGCCCATCAGCAGTGTCTTCTCTGAAGTATAGGGTCACTTTTCCCTTAGGAATAAATTAAAATCCTCTGACATTTGTTGAAGGTTTGCACATTTAACAGGGTCTAGAGTAGGTAGTGCAACTGATTTTATTAAGGGCATGAGGTCTTTCAGAGATAACCAGCCAGACCATGAAAGAAATCTCCAAGGAGGTAGACAAAGCTCAGTGAAGTGGTCATTCAGAGCTGACTGGAGCCCAGACCAACTGGGTATCTCCCTGTGCAAACCTCCAGAATTTAACTTGTGGCTACTACAAGCCAGTTTATTAGCAAGACACCTGTAGCTGAGCAGTCATTGCTATCCGCCTGAAGCTTCTTTCTTCAACACTTTCACAACATTTTTCATACTAATCCACAACTGAAAGAAATTTAACTATTGAAGAAACAATATAGGAATAAAACAATTCTCTTTGTTTTATCCTTGACAGAAAATTTATCATGACCTAAAGCTGAACACTCCACTTTTCTTGCCCCACCTTTTCATCAGTCACTATACTGCTCTGGGCCTTTTAAAAATATGAGGTCTATGGGCCATTGATGCTGACCCTACATGCACTTAGACAGCTACTGTGATGCTTCATGTTTATCTGCAAAAAAATATTATAAAAAAATATGCTGAAAGTACATTATTAAGTTTGCAAATCAGTTATTAAAAGCTAAGAAAATACCAGGATTAAAATTTGCCCCATTGTGCTCATGTTTATGTAAGAGAATGTAATATGAACAAATACATCTCCTCCCTTCCTCCCTCTTCTCTCCCCTCTTCCAGAAATAGATGGATTTTCAAAAAAACCTCAAGAGATGAGAGAGTCCAGTTATTCTTACATGATGGATGAAAGAGTCCAGTTAGCCTTGTTATCCTATCCCAATAATGACAAAGACCTGCGGCACAGAGATCTAATAGAAAATTACCAACTGATTCAGGGTACTTGGTTCAATAAATCTCAAAGGTGCTATTACAATTAGTAAGAATAATAGCATTTTTATACAGCATTAGTCCCTGTGTCTCTTTTTGTAGCAACAGCTCAACAGTAGTGCTGGCTGAAAGATCTCTTTCTCTTTTTTTCACTTGTGCTAAGCCCCCTTTTCTTTTTCTTTTTTTTTTCACTAAAATAGTTGAAATATTTTGGCTGAAATCTAAAAGAAAATATAACCACCCTGAGCTGTCACCCAACACAGGAAACAACCTAGGGGAAAGTCTGGCTGAATTATATGCATTTGAATGCAATCGAAGTACCAAGCAATACTGACAATAGGTGGAGCTAGAAGCCTTCCCAGTAATGTGAAGGTGCTCACTTCTGGACACAGATATGGAACCACAAAGGAGGTCGAGATTGCAGCACGGGTATTAGCTCTTCCTTCAAATTCATTTGTCTTGCTGGGGAGAAAAGCAGCACCATTACCCTATCACAAAGTCTGTTACTCTGTGAGTAACAAGCAAGTAGTCAGTCGGTCAGAGAGACAGGCAGCCAGAAGTGTTTTGTTCAGCAAAAGCTCTCTTCTCACCGCGAAGCAAAATTATTTAAGAAATGGTAGTCTGCTGGAAAGCTCTGCTTTGCCTTGAGGCTCCCAGAGAAGCAGGCGAATAAAGCTACACTTCCATTTAACAATAGCATCTTCCATTTGTCCGGCAGGAAAAGCTGTCCCAGGCAAAAAGAAATTATGCCTCAGCAAATATAATAATGCCTCAGCACCTGTAAAATGCTATTTCTGACTGTGCAGATCCTTCCAGAGGGATCTCAGATGAGGCAGGGGAATCTCTCCTCTGAAATAGTAGAGAAAACCAAAAGTTAAGTTTCTAACCTTGCTAACAGATGACCATCAGCTTTCTCTTCTTGCATTTTATTCAGTCTCTTCTTATAAAGAAACTGTTCTTTGAGGATGATTCAGGTTAGTCCCTCTACCCTTCCCCAGCTGGATATGTGATAAAATTAATCATAGCTACAGAACTATTTCCTTTCTCTGCAAGAGTCCGCAAGACTCTGTTGCAGACCCTGATTCGTTCAAAGCCCAGGGCAACCTCCTGGTTGCTTCCATCTTTGAACATGTATAAAAGCACACAGAAAATAGGATAACATCATATGATTTAATTTTATATGAGTTCAGTCTCAAACAATTCAATAGATACCAGTTATGGAGACAGGTGAGGCTGTTCTGTGAATTCCAGTTCAACACTACACTTACTGCAGTGTTACACAGCAACTGGACACAGCCATATCATTCCCTTTTTGTTCTGTATCCCTGTGGATAATCTTCCAAGTCTCCTTAGATCCACTAAAGAACGAAGAGCTTTCTAGGCCATGTGCCGCAGTATCTAATGTGCAGACAATGCCCAAAGAGGGAAGGTTACTTACTTTAGAGATGTGGAAGATCAGGAGAAGGTTAGCTTAGAATAAAGATCAAACACCCAGCACACTGGACCAGAAGAATGCTAATTCAAAATAGCTGTGGAAAGCCAGGATAACATTAGGGACAACGCTGGTACAGACAAGTCTTGCTGTTCAAGGAAGAAACACTTCTGTCCTTCTAATATTCACGGCAGTGAGTCCCTTCAAGAAGGAATTGATCCACTCTTTCCAAGAACCAAACTGAATATAGTCTATTTTTAATATATTAAATACATTAAATATAGAACTACATATACAGTATTTATATGTATATGTGCTATCCATAGTTTTCTTTTTAACAGTAGTCTGCTGGTTGTAGCAAACTTCCTTGAAAAGCATAAGCCCAACTCATTCCTTTCCTTTCCCTGAGGGAATTTCAAGCTACAGTTTCACCATTCTGTTCAAGTAAGTTTAACCCTCAGACTGAAATCATTCTGCAGAATGAATAAAGCAAAGTCATCAGCCTTCCAACAAAGCCATGCCAAAAAATGTGCAGAACAGAATTTGGGATTTATTGGTGCCTGCAGGGCCGGAAGATTCTCCCAGGGATTATCCAATGTTATCCAATGCTCTCATTTAATTCATCGAAACAGAATTATTTAGGTTGGAAAAGACCTTTAAGATCATCAAGTCTATTTATATGACCCTGTTCTATCTCAGGTTTTTCTTCCTAGCTCCTTCTTTCTCACTCTGCTTTGTGTGTGCATCTGTGTGTGTTGGGTGTGTGTGTGTGTGTTCTTTCTTTTTTCAAAACAAATAAAAGGAACTCTTGCTTCCAAGAATTTTTCCCCTTAAGCACTGAAACTGCTATAAAACTGCAGGAAAACAGATATGGCTAAAATGGTAGGTGTCACTTGCACGAAGTATAGAGGAAGCTGTCTGACTCACTTTACTCTGTATCATGTGTCTTACTACTAGTTAGTATCCAGAATGTGAGCTGAATTGTGACAGAAAATGTGTTTAAAAGTCCAATACATGTTATTGAACATTGTATAACAGGAAAACAGAATTAAAGGTACTGAAAAGCAATGAAATCAACACCTTGATAAAGATTGTTTCTGCACTGCTGTTTGCTGAAGCTATAACTTGGGTTTTCTTTCAGTGTTGACTTCTGTTCACACACAGGTATCACCAGTATAAATCTTAAGGCTTGCTGGGCCACCAGGAGTTGACTTATTAGAGCTGAGAGGGGCTGCAGACTTTTGAGATTCCCAGTTTCACTCCTCAGAGCAGCAGTAAGATGAATGACAAAAGCAGGTTCTTTTGGAGGCTCTTTGAACGGACTTTGTTACTCCTCCCCGCAGAATATGTCCGGTGGAATAGCTCTTGCAATAGTAGCTGCTGTTAAGAGAAGCTCATGTAAGAAAACATACTTATTTCTGTACTTTTTTTCTGCACTGCATGAAAAGAAATTAAATAATCAAAAAAGCCTTTTAGTGAATAGTGGCCTGGAACATCTTTCACATTTTAGAAATTATTCAATTTCATAAGGACTCCTTACACAGAAAATGCCTGCCACAGGGACGAACCACAGCATTTTCTCATTTTGAATATATTTCTTAATTCTTCATTTTGGATTATTCTTTTTAAATGTTATTGTCAAAAGGGAAGTTCTAAAGACAGAAAGTATTAAAAATAATTAGGCAAAATGTAATTTATGCAGTTAAGGAACTAAAGTTATGTATTACCATGGTAACAATTCTTCAAGCAGTTGTTTATTTTACCCTCTAAATACATATATAGAACTGTAATAATATAACTTTGAACTCACTTAACTTTAGAACTGTAATAAAATAATTTTGAAATCACTTAGCTTTTGAAGAATTAAAGTTTCACTTAGCAGTAATTAGTTCCCTGAAGTCAAAAAGTGGTGCTGTACATATGTATCTCACTGTACAGAACTGAAATGAGGCACAGAATAAAAAAGCTGAAATCTTTGCTGCAAGAAACAAGCTGTAAATCCAGTTAGGGTCAATGGCTGTAGATACAGATATCACAAAATCAAAATTAGCCACAATTTCAAGATACCCTGTGAGTATGGAAGTCAAAACTTTTGGGGCAGAACAAGGAATAAAGTAAGATAATAGAGAAAAGGTGAAATTATACTTGTAGGTTGCCGGGGATCATAGCTCTCCTAGACTTTTTAGAGTTGTTGGATTTTGAGAAGCTAAGGAATAGAAATCAACTTTCTTGACAATTCTTTTAGGTTTTGGGGTTTAAATGCATCACAATAAATAATGTGGAATACTCGCTGTCGTGGTTTGGACCCGTGTTATGTTTGAGTGGCAGTAGCACTTGCCAGTTTCTTTCATAGAAATAGCACCTGACAGAAATAGCACTTGAAAGAAATTTTACAGAAAAAGCCAGCACAGTGTCTGGTTGTCTTTATTTTCATTTTTCACTGGGTTACATCATCCTAGAGAGCCATTCATGAAGAATGAAACATTCATACTTTATTAATGATGTCCTTATAAACAGAAATATTAAGTAAAAGAGGTAATGACATAAATAGGTTTTATTCTAAACATATCAGTTGGATATGCAGTGCTACGTGGAAGCAACATATGGTCCAGATGGTTTTGGTCATAGTCCACAACATTTTATACAAGATTACATGTATTTGCAATCAGTTAAGAAAATAAACAGGTGTGAGTTAACCACTTGCAATGTGAATCTTACTGTAAAATGACATTTCAAAGTAATCTAAGAAACAGAATTATTTAGGTTGGAAAAAGCATATAGGAAAAGAAAAATTCTTAAACCATCTTGGGCTCATCAGTTCTGAGATTATTCAAGTTAGAAGGGATCTCAGATCTGTAATCCAAACACTTCTTCAAAGCAAGGTCATTTATGAGATCTAATGTGCTAAAAAAAGCTCAGGAAATACAAAAAATATCCACGCAGAATATTCCTGGTTACCGTTATTTTGACTTGATCTCTTCCTAAAGTTTGTGGTCATAGATTTCTTTGGCATGCAAAGTCCCATTGACTTTGTATTCACTCCACATAACCTGCAGTGTAAAAGTTGGTGATAAAACATTTACCATCACATTAGTTAAGTGGAATCTATTCTCTCAAAACACATTTTTCAGCCTTTTAACAAATACTCCCAACCCTGAATCTACATGAAAAGCCTAACTGCCAAGAGCTTTGTTAGCTGTCATTAATAGAAAGCAAAGTTTCTGTTGTGAAATGCTGGATAATTTATGATACTCCCACACTTCACTTGAATTAATTATTTTTGATTTTTCCCAGAGATGTAAGAACATGATATGTATTCTTAACTGTAGTTACACTGGTGGTTTGAATTTACTTATTTTCCTTATGGCTTTCAATCTATCATTCTTTTTTCTCTTTCAAGGGAAAACAAACAAACCATTGCCTTTCTTACAAACCATCACTGTGTCACATTTTTTGAGAGGATGTTGCTCACACAGAGAAACTGGACTACATTCTGATACTTCACCGTATTGCTGCTGTCGATCTGCAGCAGCTTCACTGCCTGTTGGTTACAGGTAATCCTTGTCCAGTTTCCAAATCTCTGGTAGACCATCAGATTCCTGTCACCAAAGTATCTCCTGCTGACCACAGTTTTAAGAACATCCTAACAAATCTGGGGGAAATACGAAAGAGTCATTCCAGTCAGCCAAAGTAATTATCTTCCCTGTTCTCTTGGACAAATTCAAGGGCATCATTTAACTCTTTCAAGAATAAGAAAGTGGGCTTTAACTTCCGCAACTTCACCTCAGGCAGCAGGTCACTCAACATATTTCTACTGTTTTCTAATGTAATGATTAACTTTGCATTTTCTGAGTCGATTTATTGGTCCCTTCCTGTCCCCCCACCCCGTTTACATAACTGCAGCTTTTTCAAAGTGATTCGCTTTTGCTCAGCAACAGAAGTTTGCAATGTCTTGTTTATCATCTCTTGTACAGCTGAGGATATGAGCTCTTTGAAGCTGTGTTTTTTCCTGTATTTGGAAAACACTTTGTCCTCTGTAGCAAAATCAAAATTGGCATGAGGAAATACTTTTTCCCACAGTAAGTCCATAACCCAGGAAACTTGTATCTGAAGGAATTTGCTCAAGAAAGTAATTTAGATTAATTTAGAAGGATCTTGAACATTTTGTATTGCTAACAAACAGAGTTTTAATAGCTTGTGCCAATGTGCTTGTGGGAGAAATATTAACTTTCATGATGCAGATCCTCAACCAAACTCTTAACTATTGTAGACCAGAACAAAGCAGAATTTACTACCTCTGTTTACAACAAAACTTGTACATACTCTTTCGAATCACCTATGACTGATCATTCTTCAAGGGACACCACCAGATTAATTGCACTTTACAGCAATTACATTGTCATGTATGGCAACTTGGCTGTTCTTTAATAACACTACCTGTCTTCAAGGAGGAAAGAAGCACCAGAAGAACTAGTGTATTTGCAGAAATAGTACGATTATCCCCAAAAGTTAATATTCTGCTTTTGTGTCAGAACTCTATTTTACAGAGCATTTTGAAGTGCAAAGCCACACAGTATTTTGAAGAAAGAAGGTGGTAAATACATAATTTAGTGTCACCTTTCCCTCTCCATCTGGTTAACAAGTGCATTACTTCAAGACAGTATAACGTATTTTGAGCAGAACTTGTTCGGTTTAAGGAGAAAAAAATAGAATTTGAAACATAAAGATCTGTTTCAGGGAGATGTCAGAAATTACATAGAAGGACACTCCACTGTGGATATATAAACTTTGCTCTACAACCACATAGTTCCCTTTAATTCACTTTGCCAAGAAGCCTAGAGTTTCCTAATCCCAATAATAATAGCTCATGAGGTAAGAAGCCAATAAGATCCACACAAATTATCAATGTGAAATTGCTTACTCCAGGAAAACTTTCCAAGTAACTGAGCAACCCTGTTGGCATGAAAATTCAGCAGGTGTTTATCGGCAAAAAACTGATAATGGCGAGTGCGTGAAATAAAAACAATTCTTTGATTAAATAGTCTTATTTTATATTAGCAGATAATTTAAAAATGAGAAACCAAATCAGTTATAATTGTAGTGTCACAAATCAAATTTCTCACCTTAAGAAAAACTCACACAAAAAATGAAGTTTCCCAGATACAAGTGTCTGAGATCTGGTCTTGATTGAGGGCTTAGTGTTTTCTGCAAATCACCAAACAGTCACAGGACAGTCAAGAGAAGCCTAGTACATGACCAGTACTTAGTCCTCAGAATTCAGGGTTGTTGCTCAACCTACTATATGTAGCCACTTGACAAACGAGTGTATTATTTCTTTCAATTTTTATCACAGTAACACAGTGCAAACAGTTTAACAGATCAAAAGTTTAAGGCTTAAACATACTAAGAAAATATCCTTTTCCAAGAAAAAGGAATGAGAAAAAAAACAAATATACAAACCTTTGTTGCTACTATCAGGATTGTCTTTTATCTAACATACTAATGGAAACAATAAAAAGCCCATATTTGCTCATGCTAGTAGATTAATGGCTCACGGTGTTGCAATTCATCAATGGATCAGTGGGTTTAGACAAACTACAAGGAAAAACTTTCCAACTGTTTGGGTAGTGAAACACAGGAATTATTGCTTGCAGAGCTTGTGGAATCCATCACCAACAGTTTTAATAAAATCATGTGTCTTCCACTGGTTCACAGGTAACTCAGCTGTCCTTGGGGAAGAAAATGGGACAGATCATCTTTTAAGCCTCATTGTATCTCTGAATTTGTAGTGATACAGAATCACTCAGAAGCTTTGGTTCTCCCCTGAATAATTCTGAAATTTACAGAAAGGAAGGTATAAATTCATCCCTATTCTGATCTTTCCCTACTTCTGGTGTCTGTTAAGATAAGAAAGTAAAAATGCTATCCAAGCACTTATGACCTTATGTTGAGTTTTAGTAAAAGAAATAAAATAAGACAAGTTATTTAAATTATGTTTGAGATTTCCAAATAGATATAAAATTTAGTGAACACTGTATGAACAATTAGGTCATTTTTTAAATTGTGGCCAAAAAAAAAAACCCTAAACTCCAACATGTTACTACAAAATTGAGCCAGGTGGACAGATGGAAATAATACTATTAAATACTTTATTGCCAGAGGTCATGTAACCAACAGCCAATAAAAAGAAACCTTGAGGAGATAAGAGACAGAGACATTTCAGTTAGGAAACAGCATGCTCTGCAGGTGCTGTAGGTAGACATATTGCTTCCTAATTAAACCAAATAATTAGTGTTTATTATCAGAAATTATTCTTGCTAACTTTTGAATAACATTTGTTTAAAATGCCAAAGAGTTATCCAAGATGAACCTAATAACATCCTTAGTGGAGAATAATCAAGAACTCTGAAAATGAGATAAAAGTGACGTGGTTTGGGGTTTTTTAATATGAACATTTTTTCTATTATTTTCCCTTGTAGATGTTTGGGGTTTTTTTTATGCAAGAATATGGGAAGTTTGAGCTTCAACCATTAGTTTTTGTGGCTACTGGACACAGATGTCACTACTAATTGAAAGAACTGGATGAAGAAGATAATCCAACAGTAATAATTCATCTGAATATTGCCAGTCCGCATGCAATTTCAGCAGTTGTTTTCTATTTTTTTGTATGTTTTCTCAGATGCTGAAACATGTAAGTTTCCCTAATATAACAAAATATACAAATACACATTTTTAAAAATGTTATGAAATACTTTTACTGATGCTACAGATAGTGAATTCCATAGTTGGCTACATTGTTTTTTTCACCTGGTTTTCTTCTTATTATAAGCCTGCCAAATTTTAACTGTTCAGATTCAAAAGTTTCATATAGATCCCGCCTCAGCCTGGATTTTGTTGGAAAAGTTTCCATTAAAAGGTTTGAACCATTGCTGTATCTAGAGGAAATAGGTTACACTTATGTTATAAGGTTTTTAAAATTCATGACTGTTTACTGAAAAGATCAAGCTGCTCTGTACATTGAAGCACTTACTTGACATTTGACAAGAATCCTCCTGGTGTTTGGGATATGCTCTTTTTTAACCCCATGAAAATCCACCCAAAATATGACCAAATAAGATTTTGAAAAATTCTCAGTATGATCAGTAGACATTTGTTACATGCTGGCAGTTTCCAGAGACACCATCTGTCCTAAGTATGTTTCAACCCTTCTCGGCTTCTAGAAGCCAACCAGACAAGCCGTGAATCATTCCCACTGAGTGACTGTGTGTTGTGCCGTAGGGGGTGTGATACGTGCAGGATCAAGAACATTTACCTGCAAGTGCTCTTCTTGTCTGCTGAGGACTGTTGAGTAGAATAGAATCCAATATTATAAGGATTGTAACTGTATTGAGCCAACTATGAGTTGCACACTCTCTTTCTTCCCACAAAAACAAGTTGAAAGTAAAAATTGGGCCCAAGATTCACAGTCCTTTAGACCAGTTTGATTTCATCCTTTGGTCTATATGGTTTGTGCCACCAGGGCAATGAATATGTAATACATTGCTTTAAAAGCAGAGTTCTAGTAACTTACTCAGTCCTGGCTGTAGTTCCCCATAGAAAGCTTATGGGTGCCTTCCATAGTCAAGTCCATCAAGGTAACATGGCAACACACGTAATGTAGCCACAACTAGTCACTGAAAGCTTAGGGTGTGTGTTCTGCCTCAGTTGCACCTAAGATTCTGCAAAAGAGGTAAAGACAATGAGGAAATAAACTGAAACATTAGGAGTCACCTGAATTAAAGTTAACCTTACCAGTCTCACTTGTTTTCTCCATGCTGCCGTCTCTCCCAAAAGGCCCAGGAAGCACTTGAAGGGGGAGACATCTAACTGTACGGGAGGAAATGTTCAGAGTCCTGTGACAAGTGCTTTGATCATAGCATAGGCACATGTCTAGTGACATCATGGGAGTGTAGTAGGAGGTTGCACTGTCCTATCCAGAGCACTCTGAGGAAGTTATACAGCTAATCACATAATCCAAACTTTCTATAGAAGGTTACTTGGCATTTCTGAGATTTAATCTGTTGGACAGTAAGTGGTTGCAGCTAAAATTTTGACTTTTCATGTTAGCTACACAGTACTGAAAATGAGATAGAATGATATATGTTCTCTCTGTTTCAGTCCATAAGCCACCGCTTGAGTTTGAGTGAGGTCCTCAGGATCATAATGCTGTTCTGACAGGATTTCCAATGTTTTGATTGCTTGGTTAAGAATTGAAGATGCTAATCACATGCATGAAAACCTGAACACTGCCTTTGATATCAGTCTGAGATGAAATTACCTACTTTGCAGCTCTCCCATCATTCAAAAATTAAATCCTCACCTTAAGTTTCTCCTCAAACTTTGTTAAAGTTCTTTTTTCCCTCTTGTGCTTTATTAATCTCCCACTTGTAGCAAACTGAGTCAGTTAATTATCTGCCAAGCTGAAAAAAAGGTAAAGTATAATATTCTTCTCATGAGTTAACACTTTCCAGGTTTTCTGTTAAATCTCATTTAAAAATACTGAGTGAGATATGAATGGGATAAGGTCAACAATAACACAGAAAATTTGGTATGCAGTACAGCAATAGTTTACAAACATTTTAATCCATTCACAAAACAGCTAAAACTATATAAAGTGTACCATTAGTGTGCTTGTTCTCTAAAGGCAATAAACTCCTGAGGGCAGGATTTTGCAAAACTATAAAAATTTCTGAACACCTGGAACTGCACAACTGACACTACCAATCAGAGCATGCATAGATTCATGTTCTACACCTGCATACATATTACTGAAAACTGGGTAAATTCATGCAGGTGTTTCCACCCACTGGAAAAATAAGCAAGTAATAGTAAAGGGTGATTTCATAAAAATCACCTGAGAAACATTTTGAAACTGCTGTTCACAACATGGAAGCAACAAAATAAGGCATATGATATATACAGGTGTGAAAATTTAAATGTAGAAAATTTAGAGATTGGATTAATTTTATGATAAATGAAGACAAGAACTATGCTGCCAGATTCCAACATTTGAATAAAACTGCATAATTCATTTTAGTAGTGTGGGGGCTTCCTTGGGCTTTGCTGGGAGAGCAGCTAGCAACACCCTAAGAGAAGATGTTTGGGGCAGTAACAATAACTCTGAATAGTCAGTAACAGACCAACTTCCTCAAACCACTTGGCTGCTTTGGGCCACTTCTTTTATCTACTTTGTTGTCTTTTATCTCACTTTGTTGTCTTTTATCTCAGAATGGGTACCCAGTTCAGCGAAAGGAAATGTTGAAATGAAATTGTGTGCCATCTCGTCGTACCTTCCAAATATGACGGGTACTGGAATAACTGACAAGCAGGACAAATAAGAGTCAAAAGGGCTCTCAGTACTGATTTCACTACTGTCACACTTCCATAAATGCGCGCACACATCAGTATGATTTCCATTTATAACTGTGAATGCCATATACCTTTTCAAATATGTTTTCCTCAAACCTTGTTGCACATTTTCAAACATGTTCTCCCCATATTTAACTGAATATAAAGGACTGCTGCAAGAAAACACCACAGGTGCAAGGGACAGCTTGTGTGTGCTAAAACAGAAGGTGGAAGATTAGCTAATGTGAAGGTCGAGGACTAAGGATTTGCTGATAGAAAAACATAATATTTTGCCTGGGAATGAAGGATTTAGACCAGAGCTAAAGTGTTGACTACTTCAGCTTTAATCATTAAAGAAAATCTTATTCCTCCCACTGTCCTCTGGATCTAGCTGCATTACTGGCATTTTCTTAGAATTTAGGATGAATATAAAAACTCTTCAATTTACTGTGGTTTGTATGCAGAACTGCCTTTGCTTTGCATGAAAGGTTCTGTTCATCGGTAGGGATTACATTTTTATTCTCAAAGCACACAAAAGATTATTTCAGTGTGATAGTGTCAGAATAATTTTGGATCACTGTGCTCCTTTGCTTTCATTCACGAATACCCCATCTCTTCTCCCCACACATATTCTGGCAAATCTTTAGACCTCAAAAACATGCTAAAATACATTGACATTGGGGGTTGGAATTACAGTAATGTGGAAACAACAGTCATATCTGTAAATTGACAGTCTGTCTTGTGTATGCACAACAAGACAAAAGTAAGAAAACCACAACTGATCACGTGAGCTACGCATATTGCATTCCCACCCACACAGCCACAGGTAGCCTTCAGTGGAAATTCATATCCCTAATAATCGTCCAATTTCTAAAGGTCTCAGCTTTCTGACATTCTGTCTAGGAGGCTGTCCTCTTTCAAGCTTGAATTTTACCCTGAGTGATCTGCTTTTTCATTTGATAAGTAGGTAAAAAAACAGCCCACAACAACAGGATGAGAATGAAATTGCAATTCCTACTTAAGAAATACCAATATCATTACCCCTTTTTTCTTTCACAACCTTATAGATTGAAGTTGAAAGATGAAATCAAACTTGAAACGAGCACTCTGAAGGACTTTATTATGGAAGAAACTGTTCTTTCAGTTAAAATGTCTTCCATACACCTTTTAGCTAAGCTTACATGAGCATGCACATAGCTTAGCTGAACAATAGAATCAACATCCTCAAGGGTATTTAAGTATCTAGCTCCACACCTTTAAGCATTTGGGACACAGTTTTTTGTGTCTTTAAATTACTCACCTATAATAGGATTTCTTTCAAAACATGTCAGGTTGAATTTCTATTCTTGGAACCCAGTTTATGATAAGAATTAAGGGAGACCCCAAATTTTGTTCCCATACCTTAGAGGAAATGTCTTTCAACAGGATCTCTCTTCCCGTAACTTTAGTGGTAACCTTTATCCACAAAAAACTATGATCACAGTTTCTAAGCACTCCCCATGGATACATATTTTCTTTAGTGATCTAGATTTGCAGCCGTCTGTTTCTGTAGCTCTGCAGAATACCATGGGTTGGTTCCTCTGAATAAATCCCAGCTCCTCATTGAGTTTGTAGTGTGGCCTCTTACAGGCTGGTTTTTGCTGAGTTCTTTCCCTATTATCATGTCAGCATAGGCCAGTCTCTTTTCATAAGATACTGGATGCTTGCAGTCATTTAGATTTAGCACACTAATATTTTTAGGTTTTTCTGTAAATGCATCAGCTAGCAATTACTTCCATTCTGCATAGCTAATGATCACTTTATCACAGTTTACCTATTCTCTCATGGCTTCTCCAACAAGAACAATGGATGAAAAGGAATCCTTTATCATGTTTTTGGCAGGATTCCTTAATATTTTACGTAGTTTCTTAGTCACTGTCATGGTTCTGACCAATCAGAAAAGACAGATGATGTTCTCCCCTCCCCCCTTTAAGGAAAAGAGAGGAGAGGAAGAGATTGAAGAGATTTAGGAGTTTAGAAAAAAACCTAAACTAATAAAAACATAAATAATAATGAAATAATGCATAATAACAAGAAAATAATTTTTAAAAAGTAAAAAAAAAAAGTATACAGTATATACAAAACCGTATCAAGCTCCCAGGATGACGACTACATCACCAGCAGGCATCGGAAAAAGTCCCAGACTGGACTTGGTGATCGACAGGAGCTGGATTCCAGATCTAGAGTCAGGAATGCTCGAATGATCGGGATCAAAGGCAGGCGAACAGGCAGGGTCCTCCTTGGATGCCGGCCATCGAAGAAAGAGAGTTGACCCTTTGATCCCTCAGCTTTTATATAGAGCATGATGCAGAGGGGATGGAATACTCTAGCTGGTCGGCTTTGGGTCACCTGTGCTGTCCACTCTTCCTTGCAGGTGTGATCCCTCTTCGCTTTTCTGCTTCTGACCCTCCAACGGGGCAAATAATGAAATTACCTGACCTTGGTTGTTATAGCAACAAGTATAAGCAAGGGCCTCTCTGCACACCATTCCTTGGTATACTCAGGTCTTACACTGGGGGAGTGAACAGTTTTCTGAATGATGTGCTGTTAATTTCAGAGTTTAGTTAGTTAGAAGAGGCCCAGCTAAAAAAGTAAAATTGTAAAACAGAAAATTGGTTCGTTTTACCTCAAACCAGGACAGTTACCAATATGCTTTTCAAGAACAGTGAAAGGATCAACTCTTAGTGATACAGATCAGCATTCCAGTTCACTTCTTTTTAAATAGTCACACATTTTATGTAGTGCTGTGCTAACAACCATTGTAACTAATTCAAAAGACTGTTTCCTTCAGGGAGCGTATTCATTGCCATACTGCTCTTCAGAAACTCTCCTGTGGTCTCGTGTTTTACAAGAAGATGCTGAAATGCTATTGAACATTCCTGAAGTAAATGGAACTGAATTCTTTCACCATTCTCTGGGACTACATTCATTCTGCTGTGGTTGCTTCCACTGCTACAATGTATAGCTGACCTTTTGGAGAAATTGGTAAGGAAAGAGTGAAAGAGACCTCGGTTTTTTGGAGGTAATCATGTTTGTCAATTCTCTACTCTTAAAAACAAAAACAAAACAAAACAAAAAAACCAACTTAAGAACCGGCAAGAAAGAGAAAGTAAATGGCTTGAAAGACTATGAGAACAGGAACTCTTTTTTGCTAGGTTGCTTCTCTGAAATTTAAATTCTGAGAAAATGATGCTTTTTGCTAGAAAGGGAGCAAAGAAAAATGAAAATACACATTCTCCAAATATTGCTGCTGTCTCCCTCCCAACAAGGGAGTCACATTTCTAAACACATTATGGCTCACAGACAATCCTATGGATCTGAAGAAGGGTATTGGAAATAGACTGCAGTAACTACAAGCTAACAGGAAGAGACAATCAGACTCCTTCAGAAATGTTTTAAATGAAATATGAAAAATTAGGTACCAGCAGCACAGGAAGATGGCACGCTTGCAGCCATTTGTGACATTTTTTTTTGCCTTTAATGGAAGCAAGCAGCTGCAGTGATCCTGACAGTACTCTGCTTTTAGTTTAAAAGAGAATAGCTATGTTTGATGCTGTTTGGTTTCAGTTTAGAGCAAATGAGTCATCCCTACAGTCAAAGATAATAGCTGAACTGAGAGGACATTTCATATGAACTCTTTTTCGCAGAATTCACTGAGTCCCTGATATGACAAAACCCACATCTACCACATCCCCCCTGTCTTGATGGAAGATGTTTTTAGTCTTGAAAAATAAGCTATATATTTTCCACTGAGATTAATTGAACCACCAGCTGATAGCAATTTTGCTAGGCATTAAAGAGTGACAAGAATTTATGTTCTTAAACTTTCTTTTCTCTTAAATGTCTTACATCACCATCCTTGAGAAACGTTCCCTCTTGAACACTGACCAGCCTGATGGACTGGCACCTGGATATGATTCCTTCAGGCTTCACTTTTACGCTTGGGTAGGATGCACATGCACACAAAACCCTTCAAAGACCAGGGAGATTTGCCACTGGTATCTCCTCACTCTCCCTTTACTCCATGCCAAAGAGCCTGCAACCTCTTCACTTCCTCTGCCGTTCAGTCTTCCGTGGAGAATCTGACTCACTGTCTACAAGTTTAACCTAGGTACCTGCTTTTCTCGTTGTAGTGTTCAGAGTTCTTGAGTTTTTTGAAGCTGTTCTATCAGTATAGTTCAAAGACTTCAGTCACAGTGCTGTTCAGTGGAAAGTAAGAAATCTATCTTCATGTCTCCCTTTCCTTCTCTCCTTTGCTGTGGGAAAGGTTTTCATATTTGACCTAACTTAGTTCTGGAGGAAGTTGTGATTGAAAGGAAACACAGGGAGTGGTTTGACTGCATCCTTCACTGAATTATGTAAATACAATTATACAGGCCTGCTCTCACAAGGGGTTTTGCAAAACTAACCCAATGCAAGGCACCTGGTAGATTTTGGAAACCTGCATCCCATCTGCTCTCCAGCAGTCATCTTATGTACCAAGAACTTAATATACATACTTGCTTATTCATTATTCCTCTCCAGGACCACAAATGAAGACAAACTTCTACCTGTTCTTATGGCAGCTTTTCCCCTTCAAATCCAGAAGGCCTAATGCTTCATCTGTTTAACAAGAAGTAGAAACACATTACTGATTTTATTTTACTAGATGTTTTGTCTTGCAGGTTAGGCAAGGGAAGATTGGCTGGATATCCCAGCATTGTATTTCCACCTCCTCCTAATCTTAGTTATCCTGGTACATTCTCTGTTCACCATGTTTCTCCCTGCTTGGCCCATAGGACAAATAGCAGTCACACATTCATCATTGCAGAGGACCTTATGGTGGGCACTGAAGGCCAGTAGGAAGTCTAATTTGTATGGTCCTTCTTCTCTGAAGGGTAGCAATAAGCCATGATCAAGCACAGGCTGAAAGAGAGGAACAAAATTCCTCTGGCTATCCTGCAGTTACCTACACCCTGCCTTTTGGGTTTCCTCTCATATCCTGGGGTTTTAAAAGCCTCAAGGGAACTAGTGGAGGGAACAACAAGATCCATTTCCCCAGGAGAAGCTATGCATACCACAAGTTAATAAATTCAGTCAGAAACCAGAAGACTTCCCAGCAAAATTCCCAGTTTTTCACAGGACTTGCACAGTGTGTGTTTCAACCTAACATTACCATATCCTTCCTCTATGCAGCTCTTGAGATCATTTGAAGCAAAAATGGGCTCAACAATCCAGAAAAAAAAAAAAAAAGACTTTCAGATATTAATGAATATAGAATTCATCTACAGGCATAAAACTATCCTATGTGATTTGAAGGATAATGTTGTTCAGAAAATAGACTTGCAGTACTATCATTGACCTTTTTGGCAAAGGCTGGCCATTTCTTCAAGTCCACTAATTATTTCTCAGACCCCAGCTTGTGGGTACACCACACTGTCTCTGACTTAGTCATTCCACTTTTACAGTTTCTTCATTTAGAGATACAGAGTATTTGATCTTTTTGCCATTGCATATTAAAATTTAGAGTTTGACCAACTGTTGGCCTGGAGATCTCACTCAGCGTCGTTTAGGCTTTGCAATGGAGTGGAGAAGAGAGAAGGTCTATGTGGACTGTAATGCTTGTGACTTTTGAAAGACTGATGCTGTTGTATTTCATGTAAGAGATGATAAACATTGCTCAGTCAGTGAAACTGCACAAACTGTGTACCAGGCAGTTTGTCCAGCCTTTCCATTCCAGCTTATATCACCACGTGAGAAATAAGAAACCCTCAGATATGGTCAGCCCAAGAATAAGGAATCATCTCTGCTAACAAATGATACTTTACCAACTAATTTAAGGAAAAGGATAGAATCAGCTTTGTTACATAAATGTACCAATAAGGAGATAACCATGACTGATGTCCACTGCTCTCAAGAAAAGTCAAGAGGATCTGTGAATGTCAACTAGCAAAATCATTTCAGAGTATTCAGATGGGAGAGATGGCCCACAGTCAGGCAAGTTGCCTGTCAGTTCAATGTCAGCCCCATTGCTACTGTGGACCCACGGCTTTTTATTTCTTTGCCATTTATGAAAGATAAGGAAAAAGTGCATGCACCTCCAAGCTTGATTTACATCTGCCATAGCAATAAATGAACATCATCCCTCCCACTCTGTTTCACTTCAGCTGTAGTGGTGCTTTGTGCACCGTGGAGCTGAGGCTGCTTCAAGTCCGTAGACAGCCACGTGCTGGCATTTAAGCTAGTGACCAAAGGCTGAGCATCTCTTAACTTTACCCCTGCAGCAAGTGACCTCTTCTCTTCTCTTCTCTCCTCTTCTCTTCTCTCCTCTTCTCTTCTCTCCTCTTCTCTTCTCTTCTCTTCTCTTCTCTTCTCTTCTCTTCTCTTCTCTTCTCTTCTCGTAGCTTGTATTTTTATAATCCTCCATAACTTCTACCTTCAGAAATACTTTTTGTCTCTGATCTTTCAATATATTTTTTTTCTATTACAGCTACTCATGATTACCTCACTGCAAAGCTTACAACTACGTGGCACATCACAGCCTTGCTTTGAGCTTTTTCACTAAAGGACTTAAAGAACCAGAGCGGTTCCTAAGATAATTCAAGTGAACAATGATCTTCCTTTGTCTTGTCTTCAAGGCATGTGTGTAGAGGAAGCAAAAAGGAAGCTCTGAATACTTTCCCAGTGGAAAAAAAAAGGAAAGAAAAAAAAAAAAAAAACACAAAAAACCCCTCAGTCCCTTCTACATACCTAAAGGCTAATTACTGCAACTGTGATATTAAAGCATTTTCAAAATAATTTCTTTCTGACACACACTCTGGTGACGTACAAGAAAAGCTTTTAAAAATATCTCCCTTCACCTTTCATATTCATTCACACAGAAAACCCAGATTGTTGAATTTCTAAATGCTAATTCACAGCTCTTCATTCATCATGTTTAGAATATTTTTTTCACATTAGTAGCTGTTTTGCAACTTTCAGTAATTTAAAATGCCAACTTCACTCACCTTTTCACTCATACATAATTGCTGAGATTTCTTGAATATCTTTATTAACATGTGGAAAAGAGAAAAGCTTGCTCAGATTACTCAAAGTATGTAGACAGACCTAAATAACCATGAAGTTCTTAAGTTACAAGGGAAAGCAGGCTGATTTTGCAAATGGAAACAAATTAGTTCATGCATTTTCATATCAGTTATCTCAAAAACATGTACTGATTAAAATTTATTTCAAATTTGCCCTGGGTGGATTAGACAGTCAGGCAGTTCAAATCTATTCATAAAACAAACAAAGCAGGAAACTTAAGGAATAGTATAGATCTGTCTCTGCACTTAGGGTTTCCTTAATGTATTTTTAATCATTGCTGTTGTAAATGGAAGGACTTGTTAATCTGAGTCCCATTTCAACTGATTTAGGGAGATGTGAGTACACTAGCAGTTAGGTGATTTCATAGCAGTAGGATTCAATAGCTTAAAGATGTACATAGTTTGTGAGCAGTAAGTATCCATTCTTTGGAAAGGGCTTTGATCACCTAAGGGTAAAATGTTCACTGTTCTTCTAATTAGAAATCATTTAAATTAGACTACCATACTGAGGTCCATTTACAGCTGGATTCTTGTTATTGTAGCCACTAGGTAAGTAAACAAGATGAAAAATGCCTAAATGAGTCTGATTAGGAATAAGATTGATGCCATCCACCTATAGTGCAGAAAGAAAAATAAAAAAGAATCACATGCAGGGAGGAGAATAGCATAAAGCAAACAACAGTGTGTCTTCTGTTTCTTTTCCTTAAACTTGCCAGGTTTTAGGAACTGTGGGTGTTTTTGTACCTTGCACATTTTTTACCTCTCTATTCTTCCTCTCCAGATTATTTTTATACTTTTACGTAAGTCAAAGCGCAGGTATAAAACAGTACTTTAAGGACTCAGAGGTAAATACATGGTCTGCAGATTTGAAAATGAAAATGTCCAGCTTCCTGAATGCCATTTTTTGCCCAAAGCCAGTCAGCTCATACCCAACTCTGAACGGTCCAAGGCCAACAGTAACCTAAGTTTCTACCAGGACACCCCCAAAGTGCTCACATTCCTTCTTTGGCAGAACTGCCAGCTTTTGGTGCAGTGATTCTACAATGCACGTGCTCCAGCAGGACCTACAACTTTCACCATAACAGCAGGGCCTGATTAAGTTACTGTTCTCAATCACCAGGTTGCGATTTTCCCTGATAAAGGAGGAGGGAGAAGGAGGTAAAAGCAGAGTAACAGAGCAAGACTGTCCCTACAGATAGTTACCAAAGCAACAGTTAAAGGCAAGGGCCTCTTTTTCCTAACTTTCTTCACAGTAACTGTTCTTCACAAGCAGACCTCTTCATATGGGTGATGGCTGGAGTACAGAAGACAGTTGCAGAGTGATAAACCATACCCATAGACAGTTCTGCCATTCCAGGAAGCATTTCTTTGAAAGTGAATACAATTTAAACACTTATTTCTGTGTTAATTTTTTGCATTTCTTAAGTATTGTGCTCACCTAATGGACAGAACACTCCCCCTTTCTGTTCCCACCCATAAATGAAGGCAGGACCTGGCTCTTCTGCTTCTACCTCAAATTGTGTGCTCCTTAGGACTAAGTGCTCTGCGAAGCCTTTAGGGAAGATAACGTACTGGTGGTTCTGACAGTTCTGTCAATGTCAGTTCTCATCGGTTTGCCAAGATAGACACCACTTCATGGAAGTACTATAAAACATGCAAAGTTGTCCACTCAAAACCAGCAACAACACAACACGCTCTGGAAAAAGCTGTACAGGAGAGTTTCTTAGGCTGCAGCTTTGACAAGGGCTTAAGGATGCCCATGACCTTGGACTTCCTCTGGTCCTTCCTTTCCACTCGACCTCTCTCTCTCTCTCATTATTTTTCCCCCACTGCTTTAGCTGAAATGAGTCCATGCCTCCTGATCCAGTTGTCTTTATCATAGCTACCTCCTCCAGTCTCGTCCTTTGGCTCAACAGTAAATGTCCTTTCCCTTGAGTACACCCCAAAGTCTTTTCCTCCCTAATTAAGAAGTTTCTAAATTGGGATGATGGGGGTGGGTGGGAGCCAGGATGTTGTAAACTACATAAGGAAAGAAGTATGAAAACTAATTTAAACATACATAAATAACATGCTGCTGCTACAAGATTTCATCAATTCTATGTTCTTTATATACCACTAAAAATAAAATTAAAATTCACTGAGCTATGACCAAGGAAACAAATAGGAGATTTTCCCTCCTTTCTGTTTACAAGCATTGGTACCCTGACACTGGGATGTTGCCCTCTTCCCTTGCCTTGCAATGCCAACTACCCTAAGTCCAAATCAGTCATGGGCAAGAATCTCATCCCAAATCCCACATTCTGAGCAAGCTAGGGACAAGAACCTGACTGCAGTTCCTTAACAAAAGCAAAGTAGGAGTGTAAAAAGGTATTGGCTCTTTTTATGAGAGCTGGGACTGCTATGGAATGTAGACCGATTAAACAGACACGCCAGTTTGTACTAACGTCTTCTCCAAGTGCTTCATCTGGTGCTTCTACCATGCAAGCATACTGGGGCTGGGTGGTCTTAATGTGCACTACAGCTGCTTCCTGCGTTTACTTTACTTGACACACAGTTCTGGCAGCATTTTTATTTCAATTTTGCATACTTTCTCCTTCTACAGACTTAATCATTAATAAAATAATAATCATAGGTATCATAGAATCATAGAGTTGGAAGGGACCTTTAAGACCATTGAGTTCCAACCGCCCTGCCATGGGCAGGGACACCTCTCACTAGACCAGGTTGCTTGAAGCCCCATCCAGCCTGGCCTTGAACCCCTCCAGGGATGGGACATCCACAACTTCTTCCAGTTCCTCACCACCCTCACAGGAAAGAATTTCTTTCTAGTGCCTAATCTGAATCTCTCCTATTTCAGTCTAAAACTGCTACCCCTTGTTCTATCACTACACTCTCTGACAAAGTCTCTCTCCAGCTCTCCTGGAGGCTCCCTTCAGATACTGGAAGTATCAAACCACTTAGCTTATCTGACTAGGTTGCACTGCCCCCATAAGTTCCCCAGTTTCCTTAGCTCTTTAAGAAATACTGTCTCTTCCTTTAAAATTAGTTTTGGAGCTAAAGGTAATAAGTTATTTTATACCTTTATTTGCTATATTACAAGTTTGGGTTTTTTTTCCTTTGAGAAAAGGTTATTTTGGCATGCCAAACTGAAAACATTTTAATGGAATGAGGAATGAGAAATTGCCTGTAAAGGACATGCCTCCCATGCAGACAGCTGAAGAATTAAAGTTCAGCTTGTTAAAAATATATTCTGACAGACATTTTCTGGCTGTAAATAGTGATTTGATTTAATAACAACACTCTGTGGGAACCTGTCAAAATTTTTGATGGAAAGCAGGCAAGGGGGGTTGGTGTGACCTGCTTTGCCTTCCAGGCTCCTTAGCTCTCAGGATGGAGAACTTTTTTGGTCACCGGGTTCACTGGGAAGCGAGAGGTCAAAAGTGCTGACCACCTTCCTGGACTCTTTCTTTGCCCAAGAGTCAGTTCCCTGACCACAGTATTTTTCAAAAGTGCCATTTTACAACAGTTCTCCTAAGGAAAAATTGTAAAAACTTTCCATCCCATGGAATATTTCACATTTCCCAGCTTTTGGTACAAAAAAAATAGTAAATTTGTTGAAAATGGAAAAGCTTCCCTGTGCATCTAGTCACACACAGTTTGTCAGACCAGTAATCTAACAAAATTTAGGTTCTACCACTGAACTCTAAAGACACATTATTTCCTGTACACTGTTTCTGCTACCTTGGGTGATTAAATTGGGCCATGCTACAGCTGGTAAGAATAGGGGCATTGGCTTTTAACAGAGCTGGGACTTTACCTCTTTATGTAGCTAAACCACAAGCTTCATAGCATAGGTCCAGCCACACAGAGGCCAGTAAAGAAACCATCTGTGTAAGGCTTACAGTTGATTCCCATGCTCAGCCAGTGCTAATTCTTCTAATGGCTTCAGTGGTTGTTGAGGATTTCACAGGAAAATGGAGAAAAATGGTTAAATGTCTGAAAAGATTTACATGGGAAACGAAGGAAGCTCAAAATGCATACAGCTTAGCTAAGCAGTGACTCAGAGGGATCTGATTGCCATCCACAAATATTTCAGAGAGGTTAAACACATGGGTGGGGAGGAACTACTCAGGATAACAAGCGAAAGGAAGCAATATGATTGCAGACAATTTGGATTGAACTGCAGGCATGTCTTCTCAATAGCATGACTGGTTAGACTGTGGAACAATTTGCAAGCGAGACGGTAGTGGTCTCAGCAGTTGAGCCATTTACTGCCAGATGGGGAAAACACGTGGTGATGAATAATCCCGTTGTAGAAGTAGATGGACTTCACAGAGTTTTCTTAAGCTGTTTCTATTCTGCTTTCAAGATTCCGGGATCTCAGGATGGAAAAAGTAGAAGCAGATGAAAGAGGTAGAGGCAGATACAATTTTACTGCTGTTTGCTACTTTATGCGAGTATTATCTCTAAGTAACCAGAATTATTTCCATTTATAATTCTATGTCATTGCTCTTTTAAAATCTTCCTATTATTTCATTCACTCCAATCTGAAATTTCCTTAGTTCAATAGCACTGAATTAACATGGAACTAAAAGAAGCGTAAACCATCTGCATTTCTTCTTGCTTAAAACTAAATAGCAACCATTATGCCAAACAAATAATATTTAAATAGGCTTACTGAACGCTGTAGTTACACTAGCACTAAAAAATATATGTGCACATTTTCATCCCTTTCTGTCCTTGGGGAATGGCAACATTAATGACTTACATTTATATGACACTGTTCTTCTGAAAGGAGACTAATTCCTGCATGAGCTAGTTTCACAGATGACATACAAAACACATTTGTCTCGTAAGTGTTAGACAGTCAGCTAAAGGCTGAAGAGAGCATAGCACTAGCGCTCTGAGTTTATATGGCCTGGAGTGAAGGATGCCTCCAGACAAAACAGCAGCATCACGTAGGCCAGGGCTGAGCCCATTCCTTAAATCAGTAATGACTTTGGGGACCAAGGGTGGCACGAACAGCGTCACAGGAACGAACAAGTGAGCTTGAAGCTCAATGTGAGCTTTATTAAGTAGAGGAAAGGATACGATAAAATTTCTACCGGCTAAAGACAGAAAGGAAAATACTAACCCAGCCTCAGCAGTTGAAAATGTCTGTTTGAAAACAAATTTTAAATACTGGATTTAAATCCCTTGAAGAGTGGTTTCTGGAGGATGTGTAATGCACGGCACAGTAAAGCAAGTCATACTTAGAGGCATGATTTCCAACTCAGACAAGCTATGTGTCCTGACATATTTATATTACCTAAAAGCTGGCCTGGGTAATGCAAGCAGAAAGAAAAATCCCAGTTGCACCAGGGCTTCAACTTTGTGACCAACATGCTCCATATGCTCTTTTCCAAGCCCTCTACCAAGCCAAATCTGAGCTACACTAGAACATAGTGAATGGCCATGAAGTAAGACCTAGATAGTAAAAACTGTAAATTTTGTTAATGCGCTGACATTTCTATCCAAGAGTCTGGTGTCCTTAGTCATCGAAAGCTTTCAAAAACACCTACTTCTAAGCTTGGGAAATGTTTGGAAGGCAAAACGTGCCTACAGCTTATGGAAATCAGGGCAGAAACTGTCATGTCATATAATTCATGCTAATCGCAACTAACACCATTGGATAACTGCTTAATATTAAACAACTGAACAAAGATAGACAAGACCAATAGCACAGGTTTCCTGGGACAAATGATCTCCCAGGAAGAGAACGAAGGAGATGATGTGCTCTGTCCCAGCCTTTTTGCCTCACCACTCCTGGAGTACAGAGCAACACAAAAGAGGTCATGAAGCAGAATGAGGACAGGGGTTCTGAAAAAAGCACTGAGCATCTGTACAACATGCCAAAACACAGTGACTGAAGGGCCAGGGAGAGACAGAGGAGCAGAAATGAGATGGAGGTGAAGTACAGCTCGATCAAGCTTCAGCTGACTGTCCAAAGAGGCACTCACTGTTGACGAAATGGCATGCGAGCAGATTGCTGGTGAGAAGAAAGTGCAAAGCTAGAAACCAGGGTAAAGAGATGGCAACAGTAACTGAACAGAGAGAATGACGTATGGGACAAAGATTTTAAAGGTAAACTCAGAAAGGTTGCAACAACATTGACCCAGATTCCAGGCTTCCTTCAACATAAAGGGACCTTCACTTTTCACAGAAAGGGCTTGAAAAACAAAAGCTCGTGAAACTGGCTCCTGGTGCAGAGAAACTCTTGTTAGGGAAACAATTTATATTCTCATGTTATTGGCAGAACTGATTTGGAATATTTTCCATACCTTACTCCTTGCCTTGCCTGTGGCTTGGGCTCTCCCTGTCATATCCCTGCTCAGCAGCAGCCCCAGCATGTTGCTGCCCGTGTCAGGCAACAGCCACTCTGTGAGCATCAGACTGCCTGAGGGCAGATCGGTCAGGTCTGGTTGCCCAACAGGCTCAGCGTTCTGAAGGGCTATGCTACACCTATGCTTGGAGCATCATTTAGATGTAAGGCATTTGGTATTTTGAGGTTTCAAAAGATCAGGCCTGTTGATGTTGTAGAAAAGTAGGGAGAGAAAAGGTGATGTTTGCCAGAGGCAAACACAAAATAGCAGAGAAGA
Organism: Thinocorus orbignyianus; assembly: GCA_013400375.1. Classification (NCBI taxonomy): domain Eukaryota; kingdom Metazoa; phylum Chordata; class Aves; order Ciconiiformes; family Thinocoridae; genus Thinocorus; species Thinocorus orbignyianus. The sequence goes on along the minus strand of VXBW01007738.1, from coordinate 193,031 downwards.
GACAAGCATCAGGATTGTACAAAGCTTTATATTGGCTAAAATCTTCACTTACCTCAGTGAGTCCAGGGCACATTTGGCCCACTGGATAGATAATGGTCTACACTGTAGATCTTGTATCTCTACCATATACTTGGGTAAAAGGATTCTGTCTGTTCCTCCTGAGGGAAAGGTGTTTTATTATAACCAGAGCAAAATGCATTGGGGTCTGTTCTGTACCTCTCACCAACAGAAGCCGAAGATGATTGCAGCCCTCTGGGGTTTCATACTTTGCAATCATCCAAATGTGAAAAGGGCTGGAAGCCCTCAGCCATGAAAAAGGAGAAACCTATCTGTCTAATGTCTTTGTCGCACACAGCTTTTCATTTTAGGCCTCCTTTAATCCAGTATAGCAGCCTATAAAATATATCTCCATTCTACCGTCTCTCTTAAGGGAAGTCTCTTGATGATTTTTTGTTCTCTATTTCTGCTCAGCCAGATTGTATCATATTTTTGATTTTCAAATTTTCTCTCCTCCTTAGGCTTTCAAGCTCATTTCTCCTTTATTCTATCTACACCTATCAATCCCTTTTCTTCCACCTACCCCATGTCTCTCATTCTTTCTTTGAAACAAAGACAGAACTCAAGTCTTTTCAAATCTTCAGGTCTATAAAAATCTGTACAAATTCACTCCCTAATCCTAAGTCCCTTTTGTGTTATCAATTCACTTTGTAAAAGATGTAAAGGTCTATAAAAATAGTTTTAATGGTAAATATTAGTGTATTTTTGTGGAATGTCTACAACAAAGCAAAATCTGAATGCCAAGAAACCTGAGAAAATTTACAGGATTATCTTTGAGAGCAGCCCTGAGGAGGAGTATGTGGGGATGCTGGTGAATGAAAAACTGGATCTCAGCTGGCAATGTGTGATTGCAGCCCAAAAGCCAATCATACCTTGGGCTGCATCAAAAGAAGTATGGCCAGTAGGTCAAGGGAGGTGATTCTGCCCCTCTACTCCACTCTGCTGAGACCCCACCTGGAACACTGTGGCCGATTCTGAAGCGATTATCACATGAAAGACATGGACCTGTTGATGGGTCCAGTGGAAGGCCATGAAGATGATCAGAGGGCTGGAGCACCTCTCCTATGAAGAAAAGCTTAAAGAGTTGGCGTTGTTCAGTCTGGAGAAGAGAAGGCTCCAGGGAGACCTCGTTGTGGCCTTTCAGTATATAAAGAAGTTCATAAGAAAGACGGAGAAAGACTTTTTACCAGGGCCTGTAGTGACAGGACAAGTGACAATGGTTTTAAACTGAAAGAGTGTGTGTTCAGATTGGAGATAAGGAAAAAATTTCTATACTGAGGGTGGTGAGACACTGGAGTGGGTTGGCCAGGTAAGTTGTGGACACCCCATCTCTGGAAGTGTTCAAGACCAGGTTGGATGGGGCTTTGGACAACCTGATCTAGTTGAAAATATCTTTGCCCGTGGCAGGGGGGTTGGACTAGATGATCTTTAAAGGTCCCTTCCAACCCAAACTACTGTATGATTCTTGAATTTCTGGGATTGGTAAATACTGTCCATATTCCTTCCATTCAGCATAGAAGGAGACCCTTCTTCAAACTCCCAGTTCAACACTCTTGAAGGAAAATATGGGAAATCAGTTTCAATTACAATGTTTCAGTGTTTTTCAGGATTTTGACTTTCTCTACCAAGTAAAAGATATCTACTGATAGAATAGTGAAGACTATTAAATACCTTAAAAATTGTGGTTTCTACTACTTAGTTTCTTAAACTTGGGTCCCTTCCAAAGATCAGCCTCTTTTGGGGAGTGTCACAAAAGGATTTATGGAAGATCCTGGGAAAAAATACGGACCATTCATATATATATGTATATATATAGTAGCAACAGTAGAATAAAAGCATCTCCACTATTATTAAGCTGGGATGTCCCCATTTATCAGCTGTGATTTATACAGAACTGTCAGACATTTAGGGAATTCTGGGTGATAGAAATTTCAAATGCCTGGGTCAACCGTTACCCGATTTTTCACTTAGTTTTCCATCTGAATTCTTATATTAGTACAAATGAAGTCAGAAAATAGCTATTAGGATTTTTCCTTCCATTAGCAGGACCAAAGCTGCAGTCAGAAAGTGGAACTCAAGTGAAAAAAAAGAAAAGAAAAAAAGGAAAAAAAAATGGTCTTAATTTTTTACTAACATATTCTTCTTAAGAAGAATCAATTATCTGGAATGATAATTTAGGTAAAGACCCCTTCTATTGTAATTGTTGCTCATTCTTTTTTTCCCCTATATTAATTAAATCACATGCAGAGTATAATATTCCAGACAAACTTCCACTGCATTAAAAGTTCAGAAACATGTTTCCTTTTTGTATAATAAATGCATCAGAACAGCCATTCTGTATTCATCATGGATGGGTATGCCCCACTGAAATATTAATTCAACCTTTGTGCAGGCCACACTTCCTAAGTTTCAATGTGTGTTGTGGCTACAGCTCAGGAGGTGCATTAGCAGTGTCTCTCCCCACAGAGTGATGAAAAATGTATTATTTTTTTTCTTATCTGGAGAATAACAGGCATTAGCAAACAGATTCTTTTAATTTAATTCACTGAAAAGCCGGCAGTAAAGGAGAATAACTTCCAGCTGACCCAACATAAGAACAGCCTTCTTCATGAGGATTTGAGATAAAGCCCTGGTGTTCATGCAAATTACTATCTGAATAATAAAAATGTTTTTTGCATATGTATGACTGAATAAATGAAAACTGGGAGCAGTAAACTTCAAAACAAACCCTCAAAACAACTTTACTGTAAAGATGTTACAGCTTGTTTTGGATACACAGAGTTGAAGATGTCCATTAAAAAACAAATTATATCATTTCCCTGCAGCCATTCTGAATGCGCTACCTGGGGTTTCTTGGCTTGCTTATTTTATTTTGCTAGATCTAGACCCAAAATGACAAACTTTTAATCTCAAAAATAATCTTCAGGAAACGTGTGGTTTTCTTAAAAATAGTGTCAATGTGGCAATGTGGGAAAGCATAATCTCTCTCTGTGCATAAATATTTGGCATTACAGTCCTGTGTGGTGAAGGTTGGTGCAATTGGGTAAAGGGAGATGGAGAGGAGGATATAACCAAGAACTTCACACAGAAACTTCTTTTTTTTTTTTTTTTCCACGCAAACTGCACGTGAACCAAAACATCCTGAAAAAAGAGATATGTAGATATTTTCAGGCTTATAAAATGCAGAATCAGCAACGCCAGACTGTGAAGGGCAGTTCTTAAGTGATTTCCAGTCATTTCAAGTGAAAACATTAGAAATGTGTGGTTTGTAGCAGTCTGAGATCACAAGAAGTTCAAATATTGCTAAGTGTCTTACATTTCTGAAGTCACATGTTTTTAAGCTTGTTTAAAACTCCTCCCTGCCATTGGTGAATGTATCCCTTGTTATAGAAAAGAATCCTTCCTCAATGATTTCAGCTTGTACAGAGTGAGATCTCAGTCCTGCAACATTATCTAGGTGGATAAATGCAGAGACACTGGGTTTTACTGAAGAGCCTGCTCTGGGTTTTTAGCCCAAGGCATGGTAAGGCATGATGAACATCACCTAAGTGGTGTTCTTTCTTGACTCTGTGCTGTGATAATAGAGTACCTGGGTCATTTTTCTGCCAAATAGATGTTTAATGGAGGAAAACCAAACATAAAGGTTTTTACCAACTTCTTGGACAGTTTTAAGAACTGATTCTGAAAGTAATTGGCCATTATTTGAATACTCAGAAACACCAAAGACCTTGCATATTAAATCCAGCATGGCTACTTAAAAATTGTAAAATCCACTTTATATTTTGTTAATTGTTTTCATTTTCACTGGAAGAAACCTATGCCTATTTCAGTGAGGCTGTAAATGGCATAAACCTGTTGCTTTTTGACTGGCATTTGTCTAAAAGACTTTTTGGATGCGTAAGAGTTTCAGCAGGAGCAAATAAAAAGTATTTCCCTGGCCTCCCACAACCGCTTTTCACTGGTGAGGTGCTCAGGCTCTTTGGCTTCCTGAGAAGCAGCAAAGGTCTGCTGTAATATAATAAGGATAAGGTTTCCTGAAAAGAAAGGCCCAGGGAGGGGAAAAAAGAAAAGAAAAAAAAAAGAAAAAGGAAAAAACCACAACAAACCCCAGACATTCAGTGATTTGTATTGAATGCTTTGAAAGGCTTGCAGTAAGAATTCAAATATACCATTTTCCTAGCTGTGGGTTTTTTCAGTCAAACTTTGGAAAGTCAGTCTTATTTGATTTAGCTGACTTTAATGCCCACTGAAAAAAAAAAAATAAAAACAATGAAGAAAATCTAGTATCATTTGCACCTCAAAATGCAAAATAAAAAAATATTTTCCTCTGCACAATGTACTTTAAAGACGAGATTTCAAACTAGTTGCTATGACTACCACAATGCGCATACAGATACCTGCTTTAAAATGTCATCATCCTGCCATCTTGTGCCAATCTGAGGTACTGCTCACAAGGGCTGTAATATTGAAATTATGACTCGGTTTTAATACACATTGAAATATAAACATCAGGTTTTAATCACTTGAAATTATTAATATGCTACGATGCTGAATGAGAACAATTAATGCAGATATATACATGTGATGCAATGACTGGTTTTGCTTCTTTTACTTCAGAGCCAATGTTCTGTAACGTAAACAGTTGGGAAACAAACAGCTGACTTGATGACATCGGTAACATTAACACTTTACTTGAAGAAAAGTAAGTAATTTCAGTCTTGGGTTTTCCTCCTTTGTCCCAGTTTTGTTCAACTCCAGAATGTGTAGAATCACAGAATCTTCATGGTTGGAAAGGACCTCTCAGATCATCAAGACCAACCATACACACACAAAAAAACCCCTACATCTCAGTCACTAGAGCATGCCCACCTCTACACGTTTCTTAAATACCTCCAGGGACGATGACTCAACCATGTCCCTGGGCAGGATGTTCCAGTGCCTGACCACTCTTTCAGTAAAGTAATTCTTCCTAATATCTAATCTAAACCTCCCCTGCTGCAACTTCATACCATGTCCTCTGGTCCTGTCATTATTCCCTTGGGACAAAAGGCCAACACGCACCTCTCTACAACTTCCTTTGAGGTAGTTGTAGAGGGCAATGAGATCTTCTCCGCTCCTCCAAACTAAGCATGCCCAGNGTTGTAGAGGGCAATGAGATCTTCTCCGCTCTCTCCAAACTAAGCATGCCCAGTTCACAGTATCACAGAATTACAGAACTTTCACACAGAAAGAGGCATGATCACTTCCCTGCTCCTGCTGGCCACGCTATTCCTGACACAAGCCTGCTGTTGGCCTTCTTGGCCACCTGGGCACACTGCTGGCTCATGTTAAGCCAGCTGTTCACCAGCATTTCCAGGTCCTTTTCTGCTGGGCAGCTTTCACTCATCTTGCCCCCACCCTTGCTGTACTAAATCAGCTGTATTAATTAGGTATGCCATGTCAGATTAACCAGTTTTAGCAGACTGCACACACGAGAAGGTTGGAAAAGGAGGCAAAGCTGGTTTTTCTTTAGCTTAGGCTACAGAAATCAAACCTCTGTCAATGTCTGAGTGCACAACCAACTGGCTCCCAGCTCTGTACCAGGGCGATATGTGGGCACGCACCCACCTGTCCCTCCTCTTTGACAGGGAGATGCCCAAGCACATGTTAAATCCCAGTAAGTAAGCACAGACACAAAGGATTGTTATTTTTCTTCTATGCTACTGAACAGCCACAGGACCTCATCCCTTTGTGGTAACAACATCCCAGCTTCTCTTTCAGCCACAAAAATGAGGAGGTTGGAGCCTCTTTTCTCATCCACTTCTTTCGCACTAGACTATGTTGAATTTACATCACCCTTCTATACCCTTTGCTGACAGATGCCAGTTTGCTGTGTAAATGCAGGGCTGGAAGAGAGAGATGATGTGTTGCCAGCTGGTCAACATGAAAGTGAATTCACACAGCACTGATCTGTACTCCTGAGCTGCTGAGTATATCACTTTAACCATGTAAATTTTTAAATAATCAAAATGGCTGAAATAGCTTAGGACCTACAGGAAGAAAGAATTCACAACTTCCATAAAACCTCAAACTCAGAAAGTGTGACTGAATGTAAATCACAGAAACTCTCTAGAAAGCCATTACAGATGAAGCAAAGCATTCACTAAGAAGTTATTTAAAATCTGCGCAAGGAATATGAAATATCTCTGCTCCAGCTGAGGCAGGTTATAGCTGTTAACTATCCATGTATAACCTTATCAAGTAAGATAACTCACAAATGGGAAGCTATGCTGCCTCCAGAGCAGAACAACTCAATATTGCCTGGGCTGATCAAACGTTTTACATCTGCTGCCATCCTGACATTGCCCACATCCAGGTCCTTCCAATGGCAGCCAGCCACTGGCAAGCTCTGTACAACTTTCTCTCACCAAAAGCACTTCCATTTCTTCATTTAATCTTCTACACTATTTCCCCCTATGAGCAGAAATGAGATTAAAGCCTACCACTAAAAACAGAGCTGTCAGAAGCAACCAGCACATCTAGTCCTTCCCCTCTCTTTGCCTGATGGATTTTGGTGCCTGCTCTGACACCAAAGACCCAATCCTGCAAACAGTTACTCACATAAATAATCCCATTGATTGTAGTGGAATTAACTTCCACAGGTTTGCAGAATGCCCTCCTTCTCCTCTGCGTCTGCTGTAGCCATTACTCACCTACTCAAGCAGCTGATGAGAAATGAATGTCATTAGACTTTCAGGGCAAAATCTAACAGGTTTACAGAGGTACAAGCTCCACAACTCCTCTGCAAGGGCTAGCAATTCACTCTTCAAAAGCATTTTACCTCAAACATTTATCTGTTTATACTTTACTTCAAGCAAATCTAAATTTGTGAACTGGTCAAAACCAAACCCTGTACTAGGGAGTGTTCTTCTGGGTCCAGGACTTGGGAGGCTAAGTTTAATCACCTTGTTTAATTTGTGGTAGCAGAGATACCCGAGTCTCTTAACCTTGAAATAGTACTAAACATATGTAATTGCTTCCTGCCACAGATTATTGCATTTGGATGCTGCAAATTTCCCACACACACACACTGATGCCCATTTTACAACAGGAGCTGTCACCTGTGATGAGCGTTTCCACTGCCTTGCAGCACAGGAGGGCCCTCTCCTGACTCGGGCCATTAGATTTAAGCAATAGCCAAATAAATAATTATAAGGTTTTCTGTATTCGTAGCATGTTGTAGCATAGAATAACTTCATACAATGACAAGGGCATAATAGGAATTTTATGGGGCTCACATCTGATCTTCTCCACAGGCCTGTGCTGCTCACGGTGCAAGCCCAGAGCAGGTGAGTGTCCATCTCCTCTCTACAGCAGTGTATTTGGGTCTATTTAGGTAAAAAAACATCTCTGCTAAACAAAAATGGCTCGGAGGGCTGAACTAGCCAGCTTTGTTCACAGATGTTAGCTGCACCAATAAATCTGAGTCATAACTTCATTACAGTGCTGATAACAAGATGGGAAGTAAAGAGAGAACTGTTACAAGTTGGAAAAATACTACCGGTAGGAGATCTCAAGTATCCCAAGAAAGAGCAGATATGAGGAAAGACACCACCATGAACAAGTCAAGGAAAACTCCACCACAGACTGCCTCTGACTTGCGGGACCAGTCGACAGGCTGAGCCTTTCTTTCTTTTGCCAGAGGGACACTTTTTGGGTAAGACTTAGACTGCCTCAAGTGCTTCCTTGGGAAACATAGAAATTACTCTAGAGAGTCACTCTTCTATATTTATAGCCAGGTTGTATTATTTGTAACTCTGTCGCGCATTTTGTATAATTAACAATACTTTTATCTGCAGGTGCTTTGCAGACAGTGTATTTATCACTGGTAACTCATAGAAACCTTTCTATCTGTTGCTTAAAAAAACTGCACTGGTTAAGTAGCTAGTCGTTTCAGTTTCTCATAGAACATGACCAAAGGGTGGCTGTGCTTGTTCATGAGCATGACTAGACTGAAAGTGCAGCCCACCATTAGTATATCCGGAATCATCATAGTTTATTGTATTAAATGTGACCAGACTGATAGTGGTCAATTGGGCATCATTCAGAATTTAAACCTAGCTGCACCTGGCATCCCACCTTGGTGAGGAGCGCTAGGACACAAGGGGGTTTATTTTCTGCCAAAACTACTTTTGCCTCTTAACGCAACAGAGCTCACTGCATTCCACACCTGAATATACCGTGCAGAACACGCACAGCAGTTCAGAGAGCATTTCCAGGAAGTTACACCAAAGAGGAATGTGGTCTGCTGCAGCACCAGCATTTTACTAACCTTTACTGTCAAAGCATCTCCGGTGTTCAGAGTGTAACACTGATAAAGTGCAAAACTCTCATGAGCACTAAGAAAACACAGGGAAATTATTGATTTTGCCAAAACACCATTTCCCAGCTGTTCTTCAAGATTTACCGCAAATCTACCTTCTCCTGTTGCTAGCATTATTTCTGTAATAGTATTTGACATAAAGAATAATTTACCGGAATTATGATACGCATGCATTAACTCAGTTGTATAACTCAGCACTTACTGAGCACTATCCTTTGTTGTGCTAATGGGGATTTTGGCTTCCTTCTATTTTCATTGTCAAGTCACTCAGCTGAGAGACAGTCACAGCAGCCACTTCAGAGAGTGACTAAGTTTCACAGCAGCATGTATCGGGATGCAAAGGATCCTATCTAGTGACAGCTGCAAGGGGAATTTCTGTAAGCTGAATGCAGTCAGTGAATAGAAACATAGCCAACAATTTGAGCAATAATGTTACAGTGTCTGTGTGGTTTACAGTGACCTATTTTACTTCTGATCATAGTCGCTAAGAGCAGGAGTTCTAATGATACCAAAGCTCTGATGCTGTCACCTGGCGTTTCCCAGACGACTTCCAGGAGTGCTTTTCACCCCAGCACAGAGCAGGTCTGCAGGTCTCTGTGGGTTTTGGACACGTGTCTTGCTTTGTCCTTTGTGGAAGAGAGCCAGATTCTACACTAATGTTTTCATGATAATCCACACAAATATTTGGTGAGCATCAAAAGTGACTGTCTGTGCCTGTCCAGCAACGTTCAGTACCTTCTGGCTCCCCTCTCCAGAGCTGTTTTGCCTCAGACCTTAAAACTCTGACTTCAGTGTGGAAAAGGGCTGAGTTCTTTCTGATAGCAGGATAATTACTGTGCATTAGTTAGACTCCTGCATAGTCTCAGTGGCACCAAGGGCACTGCCCAAAGTCAGGCAAGTCAGATCGGTATCGAGTGTGGGAGGCAGTTCAGAAAGGAGCCAAAAGCAAATGTATAAAAGTGCACAAGTCCCTGCCAGAGGTTCACTTGAAGAGAAGTCTGCAGTATATTGCCTTCTCTAGCATCTTCATGTCTAAGGTAACCCTGAGTCTTTCTGAAGGGACACCGGCCTTTTATGGGAATGAAACAAGACCCTTGCTACAGGAACTCCTTGTTATAGGAAGCCCTTGTTATAACAGCATCCACCATTTGCTCAGTGCATTCCATTGCCTTAACATCTGTACCTTCACTCCAAAATCAGCCTAATCTGCCTTGCATCCAAATATGCCAGCCTCCAGATGTAGTTCTTCCACTCATACCCTCCAGTATTCATAACTATATATATGGGATGAATATTCAGAACTGTAATCTTGGCGTGCCCTAGACTAGTTCAAGGATGACAAATATAACTTTTGATCACACTCTGTTCATGTGGAGAAGTTACAACAGCTGCTGCTATTTCAGTTCTCACAGACAGGGAGTTAAATTACCTACAAATAGACATAGCGAGTGTAACCCAGAAGGCAGACAGCGCTGGGAACTGTGCTGATTTGACCAGGATCCCCACAGGCACAAGGACTTGCAAAGGAGTACCTGGAAGCCAAGCTATAAAGCTGCTTTCTGTAGTGCTTGTGTTAGGAGAAACACCTCCCTCCCACCCCCCGACCCGTCAGAGCTGGAACCAAGTTTTCTGGAGCACCTTCATGTGTTTTTGTTGTCGTTTTTTAACTTTATGCATCTTAAAAGGGTAAGGAAGTGGAGATGGAAGTCTTACCCAAGGAGATTACCAAACATAAAAACAATTCAAGGACACGACATGGTGAAATAGATAAACCTTACTGTAATCGTTTTGAAATATGACTCATGCGGGTGGTTAATGTGAGGGAAAGCAAAGCACATTCATCTCAACATTTAGAGTTTGATTCTGTTCCCCCAATTTATTTGACAAAAACTCCTGGTCCTACCTCATCAGCTGTAAATATGCATCTGTATACAACAGCAGCTAAACTCCAGCAGCTGGGCAAAGAAGTTAATATTCTTTCTCAGAGTCAGCCAGTTCATCTTAATGGTGTACGTGGGATAATGTTTTACTCCAAAAGTAATTCCTTTTGTTAGCAAGAATATGAAGATAAGCTCTTAGAAATACCCGCACAAACCTATATCTGACTTCTGTCTTTTTCCGGTTTCCTACCAGCTACTCTCCAGACAATCAGCAAAAGCATCACAGGATTTACACAGCCAGCAACTCTATAGGCAATGCAAAACGTGCAATTGCAATGTAGGAACAGGAGAAAAACCTGACAAAGGAAGCAGACAGGACTGGTAGAAAAAAATTAAATCAAACAACAGTTCTTAGAAAAGATCAAATTTTAAAAACAAAATTATCACATTCTGTGAGGAAAAAGAAAAAGAAAAAAAAAAAAGACAAGACTTTTTGGAGAAATTTGCTCAAAAATAATTTAAGTCTTGGAGAAATTATTAGTCATTAATAGAGAGTTGGAAAGAAAAGATGGAAGAAGCCTAAGAGGACATCTACTCTACTTCCCTGACACTCCAGTATTTCAAAATATCCGTGCTCTTTCAGAGCAAGAGCTGCCTTTGAGGTGTACTCCTAATTCTTCCTCTGCTATAGATTCATGCAACAACCGAACGAAAGAGATGTCCTGCACTAAGCTGAGCATTTCGTTCCAGGTGAGACTTTAACTACTGTAGAATAGATTCCATCAGGCAGGTCAGAATGAATATAGTGACCAGCAAAGAAATATTTAGTCCAATCTTACATTCCAATTGTAGTTTTATTGTAGTAATTACTGTCAATTTGTATGATCCAATGGATACTGCTAGACAGTGACCTTCAGCTTCCCATTTTCGCTGATCACCAAGATTGCTTGACTGCAGAAGTAAGAAGGCATGTTTGTCATTATACAGTTCTCATTTTTCCTTATTTCTTTGAGCTGACAGCAGCTGACTCTACCTGGAAAAGAATAGGAATACAATTCATAGAAATGTCAACTGGTATTTCTTCAGTGCATTTCCCTAGCATTGGTATTAAGTGTCACATGTTGTAAATGTTCTTCTTCAACGCACTGGACTGCGAAACTAGTTTGCAAGCAAACCTTGAAATTTTGCTTACAAAACCTTCGCACTGATAAATTTAGTTTACTATCTCTTTGTGAAAACAACAAATGTACATTAAAGTTCTGAAACAACAACAAGTGCAGAGGAAATGACAAAATGACAAAATAATTCTTATTGACAGCTTCCCATCTGCTGTAATTCTCTGCTCATTTTAGGCCAGTTTTTCCATTTTGCAGGGATTAATATTTAGAAAATAACTTTAAGCTTTAATTCCACACAATATATTGGCAGCACAAATACACATCTATTCTGTCAGGGAAGATATCAATAATTGGTTTAAAGTGTAACATTGCCTGTATTTATTCATGCAACAGAAAAGAGAATGCAGCTGCATAAATACCTTCATAAATATATAAATCAGCAGAACTGTGACGTTTTTAAAAAACATAAGGAGTCTTAAGGGGAAGATACTCCTTTGTTTTGCTGTTGTTTTCCACTCTAAAATCAAACAATGCATTGCAGAAATCTGTATTAGGTTCTAATCCTGCAAACAAGAAAAAGATGCTTAATTTTGGTCAGGTGCCTTGCCCCACTGATTAGTTACTTTAGTTCTGTGTATGATGGAACTGCACAATAGAAAATCTATCATGCCCAACACTTACCTTACCGTTATCTCAGGCTTTGATACTGAGATGGGACAAAATCAAGTGCAACGCAGCTTAAAGTCAGTACATTCTCACTGAAGTTAGAGAAGGAAAACACTTTTGGTTTCCGGAGTAAAAGCTAAAGTACTTTGAAAAATGCTCTTAACTCATGCTCCTATTTTAGACTCCCCAAAGACTTATTTCAGAAGATGAGAAAAGAAGCTCTCAAGTCTCCTGTCTCTTTGGGTGTCCTAATTTGACCCATATACCACAAACCATGAGAAAAATGTATAACACACCTGACAAGTTTTGCTACAGACTGGAACTGCTTTTACAAGTTGCACTGTTTTTAGTTTAAAGAAATTGGACCAGAACAATCAGATAAAAATACATATGTACTAACATCCTGATCCCAGAAGTGCCAGGAGGCAACGAACCGGAGCAATGTTTTCCACTCTGCAACAGTCAAGAATTATTCTAATGGATGAGTGACCTTTAATTAACAGAGGGCAATTTATGTTTACATTCACTGCATGGAGGTCCAAAAATTTTCAGTCTGAAAATCAAAACACTGGAAAGCACTTTTCTGAAAACATCTAGGAAAAAGAATGTATAAATTATAGATTCAGAAACGGTGGGTCTCTGAATCACTACATGAAAATAGTTCACATTTTGACATAGACCTCACTCCAAAAATAAAAACAGCAAATCCATATATGAATTTTTTTTTCTCTTAACTTGCCTGACTTACACAGATACAAATATATTTGTCGCTGAGCTGCTTCATCCCCTGTCTGCTCAAATCTGTCATGGTTTTCTCTTGAGCCTTCTTGATTTAGACTGCTAAAGGGTTATTCTAAGAGGTAATAGAAGAAACTGTCGTATTCCCCATCATTATTTGTTTCCTAGATGATTGTGACATTGGAAAGACTGTATAACACCAGGCTGCTTTGATCTGTAGGCAGAGATGAAAACTAAATCAAAGAAGCTTTGTGATACCTTTTGTTCCTGCATTGTCATGAATGTACAGAATACATTATAAACAACCAAACTTTCACCTGTGCAGAATATTAAGAAATACTGTACTGATTTTCTTTCTGGGATGGAGTTAATTTTCTGCATTGCAGCTTTTATGGGGCTGTGGTTTGGATTTGTGATAAAAAGTGTTGATAGCACACTTTAACCATAGCAGAACAGTGCTCCCACAGCATCAAGGTCTTTTCTGCTCCTCACACCACCCCACCAGTGAGCAGGCTGGGGATGCACAAGAAGTTGGGGAGGGGACACAGCCAGGATAGCTGACCCTAGCTGACCAAGGGTGTATCCCACACTATAGATGATGTTGTGCTCAGCAATGAAGATTGGGAGAAAGAAGAGTAAATGGTGACATTCGGAGTGATGGTGTTTGTCTTCTAAAGTAACCATTAGGTATGATGAAGCCCTGCTTTCCGGGAAAGACCTGAACACCTGCCTGGCCGTGGAAAGTTGTGAATTAGTTCCTTATTTTGCTTATGTGCATATTGTTTGCTTTTCAAATTAAACTGTCTTTATCTCAGCCCATGAGTTTTCACACTTTTACCCTTCTGATTCTCACCCCCATCCCATTGTGAGGGGATGAGTGAGTGGCCAAATGGGGCCTGGCTGCCTACCAGCATTAAGCCATGACAAATGTTCATGTGGCAGTAATGCTCAAGCTCTTTCTTCCTCATCCTGGTTGAGAAAAGATCCACTACCCTGCATACCTACAGGTATTCCAGCTCCTGACTCACACTACAATTGAGTCAGATGTAGAAAACTAGATACCTTTTAAGATCTGAGCCTTGGGCTCTTACTAGAGTTGTAGAATCATTCAGGTTGGAAAAGACATACCTATACTACTTTGTATACAAAAGAAGAAAATCTACCAAGGACACCAGGTATTTTCTTAATTTACATTTGGTTTCAAGACTTTTTAAATTAATGCCAGCAAGATGGACACACTTGCTTTAATCTCCAGGTGTAATAATTTAAAAATACTATCCCTTTTCCTAAGCATTTGACATATCCATACTGAAAAGTACTCACAGACATTTTGACTTTAAAGCCACCCAAAGACAGAAGCAGTACATTTTTTCACTGCTCCTTGCCAGACAATCTTTGACATTTGTCCTAAAAGCACTGTAATAGCCTCGCTGGAATCATACTGAATGGAGAACACAAAGAGCGAAGCTGTACTTGCTGGAGCTTCACAACAGCTGAACAGAAGAGAGTCAGGGCAGGAAAAAGCAGTTATGAAGTTGCATGAAGGTACTCATGGATAAGATTTTTGAGGGAGTAAGTCTTGTGAGTTTGAAATTAAAATCTGATAAATTGGTTTAAGTAGAAGTGAAAGTTATCTCATGTTTTAACAGCAATAAGTATGTCATATGTAAGCATAACGTAACAAAGAGGTTGAAAATTGATTTAGCCTACACCAGTTTGAATCAGAAATGCTAAAAATGATCTTAAAAAATATCAAACAAAATCCCCAACAACTGAAAAACCCCAGAGCTGGAAATATCATTGACCTCAGAGGGAAGGCTCTCACGATACTACCCAAAACAGTACCAATCTACACTTAAGATTCTAAAAAAAAAAGAAATAAAAATCCATGCCAAACTTAGGTCTGTAAGTGAACACAAATTGTGAATTTAGATTCATTACCACCTTGCTAGTGGACAAAAAAGGCACTGTAGGTTGAAAAGACCCAATGAAGCTGACAGTAACAGAAGTTATATGTGCCCTGGTACATATTTAACAGCACCAAGAAAAATTCTCAGGCATCAGAACTCAATTTTCCATATGTTTAACTACTAGAAAAGTCCCATCATTTTGACCTGGATCAACTAGCACCTTCACAAACAACTTATGGGCACAAGTCAGGAGTCAGCTCACATCGTGACTGTTCCCTGCAGACAGCTTGGATGCAATCTTCCTATTTTGGAGGCTAAACTAGTTTAACAGTTGGACGTGGGTTATTCTGTGCCAGTTGGTCTCAGTGCTGGAGAACGTTCCTAGACATATTTAGTTTATGAATATCAACATAGCCAAATATTCCAGGTTGTAGGCACCTGAAGCTAAAATTATTACAAGAATGTGACCTGCAGAAGTTGATAAACATCAACACAGTACAAACTATTAAGCTGTCCAAGTGATGGAGGAGTCCTGAAACACTGCAAAGTGTTTTCTCCTGCAAGAACAACTTCCTTGCAAACCACATATTTAGCTACAGTATTTATTTTGTCACTCCAGCTAAAAGTCAACAGACTAAGACTTTATTGTTTGAAATAGAAGGAGAAAAAAAAAAAAGTCTCCTAATGATCAGAAAAGAAATTTAGTACTTACAATAAGATCATAGATACGTAGAATCGTGGAATTGTTTTGGTCGGAAAAGACCTTTAAGATCCTTTAATCCAACCATCAACTGCTAAGCCCACTAGTAAACCATGTCCTTTAGCACTACATCTCCATGTCTTTTCAATACTTCCAAGGATAGTGACTCCACCACTTCCCTAGGCAGCCAGTTCCAATCCTGGACAACCCTTTCAGTGAAGAATTTTTTCCTAATGTCCAATTTAAGCCTCCCCTGATGCAACTTTGTCTGTTTCCTCTTGTTCTATCACCTATTATTTGGAAGAAGAGACCAAACCCCATTTCTCTACAACTTCTTTTCAGGTAGTTATGCAGAGTGATGATAAGGTCTCCCCTCAGCATCCTTTTCTCCAGCTGAAAAATCCCAGTTCCCTCAGTTGCTCTTCATAAGACTTGTCCTCTAAACCCCTCACCAGCTTCATTGCCCTTCTCTGAACACACTCCAGTATCTCAGTGTCTTCTAGTGAGGGGCCCAAAACTGAACACAGTACTCAAGATGCAGCCTCACCAGTGCCAAGTACAGAGGCATGATCACTTCCCTACTTCTGCTGGTCACACTATCCCTGATACAAACCAGGAGGTTATTGGCCTTCTTGGCCACCTTGGCACACTGCTGACTCATTCTGCCAGCTGCCAACCAATAGCCTAACGTTCTTTTCCACCAAGCCGCTCTCCAGTCACTCTTCTCCAAGGCTGCAATGTTGCATGGTGTTGTTGTTACCCAAGTATAGTACCTGACACTTGGCCTTGTTGAACCCCGTATTACTGGCATTGGCCTGTTGATCCATCCTGTCCAGATCCCAATGCAGAGCCTTCCTACATCAACACTCCCATCCAACTTGGCCTCATCTGCAAATTTACTGAGGGGGCACTTGATTCCCTCATCCAGATAATTGATAAATATATTATAGAGAACAGTATTGAGCCCTGGGGAACACCACGTGAGATGGGCCACCAACTGGATTTAACTCCATTCACCACCACTTTTTGGGCTCAGTCAACCAGCCAGTTTTTTACCCAGCAAAGCATACACCCATTGAAGCCATAAGCAGCCAGTTTCTCCAGGAGAATGCTGTGGGAAATTGTCAAAGGCTTTATTAAAGTCCAGGTAGACAATATCCACAGCCTTTCCCTCATCCACTAAGTGGGTCACTTTGTCATAGAAGCAGATTAGGTTAGTTAAGCAGGACCTACCTTTCATAAACCCATGGTGACTGGGTCTGATTGCTTCCTTGTCCTGTACGTGACAGCACCAAGGACAGACTGACAGGCCTATAGTTTCCCAGATCCTCCTTCTGGCCCTTCTTGTGAATGAGTGTCACATTTGCTATCTTCCAGTCAATTGGGACCTTCCTGATTAGCCACGACTGTTGATAAAAGATGGAAAGTGGCTTGGTGAGCACTTACAGCAGCTCCTTCAGAACCCTTGGGTGGATTCTATCCAGCCCCATAGACTTGTGTGTGCCTAAGTCATGTAGCACATTGGTAACAATTTCCCTTGGAATTATGGGGGCTTCATTCCGGTACCCATCCCTGTCTTCCAGCTCAAGGGTCTGGGTACCCAGAGAGAAACTAGTCTTACTATTAACAGGTGAGGCAAAGAAGGTGTTAAGTACTTCAGCCTTTTCTTCATCCTTGAACACTCTGTGTCTTCCTGCATCTAATAGAGGATGGAAATTCTCCTTAGCCCTCCTTTTGTTGCTATCAGATGGAGGGAAAGCATTACAATGCTCTTGAAGCACTTAGAAAAATACATTATTTTTTTTGTTGTTAAATATGTTACTGTTGCTACTCTCCTCAATATATCTGATCTGAGAGCTTTTGTTCCACGTGTGCTTAACCCTTGGATAATTTCTATCCCTTGGTGAATGGAAATTCTGAGTACACAAAACAGCTGGTTGTCGAGTGAGCAATATGTCTGCATTAGCAGTTCCAGGACAGCTTGCTATGTTAGACCTGTTTAGAGTAGAGACATAGAGTGAAACATAAATAGCACAACGTATTTACTTAGAACATTAGAGTTCCTGCTTGTGATGATGGCAGAGACTTGTATTTTCTTTTGGCTCACTAAAGGCTATTAGCAGAAAAGACAGGGTTCGGGAATGTAGGTTGAATCTGCCAGATTAAAGAGGAAATAGGACTGGTTCTGCTTCCAGTGGCACATTTACTCTGAGCTGTCATCAGGTGAGCCCAGAAAGGTAGTCTCATGTCTTTGATGTCGATTAGAAAGTTTACTCTCCAGATCTCAAAGCTCCAGACAGCAAAGAATGGGATTCACTGAATCAAATACGGGTTATGCCCAGTAGACATCTCAGCCAAGTCATTATAGGATCTTTCCATAGTCCTGCAGAGAGCAGGGAGCTGGGCAGGAGCAGCAAGTTAGGGACAGCTTCATTTCCTCCTGAAGTAGATATCTTTTACATGATTAGACAAATGGTACTTTAATTTCCACTGACTCTGCTGGGAACCAAAGCAACCAGACCCTTAAAGTTAGGTGAGCTCAACCAGAGTAACGGTTTTGAGGGTCAGTGCAGCGAACACTGATGGAAGGCATACACGTACACATGAGCATAACCCAGTTCAGTGCAACAAGTCAGATACTAGGGTATACCTTCTACTGCATAAGGTTTAGGCATATCCCTTCTAAGCACAGACTTGGTTTAACTGGTACTAACTAAAAGGCCCTAACCTGAAATCAGAAAAGGTATTTGGTAGATTGATAATCCCGAGGACTTCTGTTGATCAGTGTGAGCGCTGGAGACTGCAGGAACCTAAAGCAGTTTCAGACATTTAGAAAATAAAAATATTCATAGCTATACAAAGAGTACATTTTTTATATAAGATATTTCTCACATATGAACACAAAGACATCCCCTTTTAGGCACTGGGGTTTGCAATGCAACCACGCACATGCTCAGGTAACACCATAACTGTGGAGCTCACCTCCCAGAGCCGTCACCTTACTCTCCACTGACTCTAGAAATAGCTGAAACCAATCAATGTCTTGCAGGAATCACTAGTTCAGGCTGGTCAGTTAGATATTACCATGGCACGTATAGAAAGATCAGAAAAGGTCTGGAAAGATAGAATCAAAAAATTATAGAGCAGTTCGGCTTGGAAGGCACCTTTAAGACCATCAAGTTCCAACCCCCCTGCCATGGGCAGGGACACCTCCCACTACCCCAGGTTGCTCCAAGCCCCATCCAGCCTGGCCTTAAACACTCCCAGGGATGGGGCATCCACAACTTCTCTGAGCAACCTGTTCCAGTGCCTCACCACCCTCACAGGGAAGAATTTCTGTGATAATACAGGACTAGGCCTGCAGATAGACAGTAAAAAATACCTCTGGTGCCCATGAGCACACATCCTAAACTTTGATTGCAGGAAACCAGGGAGGCTGGGGCAGCTGTTTACATTTTCCCTTCATACTCCTGTGGCTATTCAAGACAATAGCACAATGTGAGAGGCGCTGGTGCTGTCAATATATGTGCATTCTGCTTCACACGCAGCTGACGCTAGTCATTATGTGCTTCTTGTGTCACAGCCAAAATTCTGAAAACCGTAGTTCGCAAAAAGTCAACAAAATGTGTAACCATGAAGCTTCAAGTCGTCTGGAACATACAGCACTTATTAAATCTGTTTGTGGGTTGTCACCCAGGAAGACTGCATAATACTGCAAGGAAAAACAAGCTAGAGAGGGCAGATGCCTTAACAACTGCTAATTAGAATCTAATTACTCTTTCAATTACCTTTACTCACCACTCTCGATCCCCAGGCCAGCTACTGACAGGCATCAGCTGTCCACACGGCGTTCTCATCTAGCACAAACCCTATTGAGTGTGAAATCAAATGAAACACTGTTATGCCAACATTAGCAGCACGCCTTTCAGGCTCTCTACGGTGGGAAGGTGTGCTGAATATTTCATAGCACACATTTTTAGCTAGTGTCCTCTTTTTCAAGGCAATGCAGACACCGTATTTCTGCAGGATTTCAGTGCTGCATAGCACTGAAGTGATTAAATTCTACAAACAAACACAAACACACAGCAAAATCACCGTCATTTTGGATTGAACGTGGCTTCTCCCATCCTTTTACTTAACTTCAGTCCCCTGCTGTTATGGGCGGTTTTGTCATGATAACTTTTAGCATCAGTCCTTGCACAATTTAAAACTAGAGGAGGTTCCTTGCACACAGAAGAAATGAAATGTAAATACAATCCTTGTTCCTCCAGGGAGAGTTTTCTATATATTCTAAGGCATTGCAAATCCCCAAATCCTCATCATCCAGAAAGCTACATATACCTGGTTATTACTCTTCATAATTCTCTCAGCGCCTAGAGCCCTCCCACAGCTACAGGATCCCCCTGCAGTGAGTCTGTAGCTGTTTGCACAGTGAGCAAGCTCACACTGTCACAACCACACAACACAAGCACATAAGAAAACAGAAACAGTCTCTATTTAGAGATGAGGAACAAAAGCTGAGAGACACTTTCCCCAAAGCACAGAAGACAACCTCAGATTTCCTGCTTTCAGCCCAACATTATTAGGGTGGGTCTTGCCCTTCTCTCCCCAGAACAGTGGGCAGCTTTTCTTGTAAATAGACACATCTTGGTTTTGTGGGGACCTGAGTTTTTGAAGCTCACCAAACAATGAGGCTGTTTGAGACATAAAGAGTTGGGCAGCAGGAGAAAGAGCATCTGAGTGCGGCTTTAACGTGAGGGTTACCATGGGGGTGGTGGTACTGCTCAGCTGCAGTGACAGTGATGTTGCTGCAACACAACTGCTGCAGGAGGAAATTGTGCTTGCTTAGTGTCTAGCATGCTCTACCAGGCGATAAGCTCTTTCAGAGGTGATTTGAGCGGGCTTTGCCCTGAATCTGCCTTTTCTCAGTCAGTTTCAGGAGTGTGTGCTTCATCCCCAGAGGAGGGACTCTGTATTCCAGCAGGACAGCCGTGGGTGTGTGACATGGCTAAAGGCTAGCAACAAGATGTTCATCCAGAAGGGAGAAGGGACTCTAATAGCTGGCAAGGAAAACCTGCTCTCTCCAGAGAGCAGGAGAGTTTTCCCTCAACCATTCCGCAGCTGGAGAAGGATCTCCTTGCCTGGCAGATCTTTCCTCCATTTTAGATTCATCTTCCTAAGCTTGACCAAGATCTGCAGGCTCATGTACCACGTACTAACAGAAACACTCCTGCTTGGGATACCCCTTAGCTCCTGTAAAGCAATACACTGATTTTCAAAGTACAGAAGTAAAGAAGTGAGAGAGAGTGAACTCAAACATTCACTCCCCCAACTACGTTGCCAAATTACCAAAACCAGTCCCCAGCAGGGTCCCCAGGCTAAGAGGCATCGTCCTAAAAATGCTTCCAAGTTGAGTTTGGGAGTTAGTATAGCCAGGGAATTCATCTGGTTTGGGCATGTCTACCCTGTTTAAGAGACCAAGAGGGTGTAGCTGTATGGACATGGACTGCTCACGATGTTATTACATCTCAGTGTCAGTGAACAGTCCCAGATATAATTTATTAGTACATTCACGTCTTAACGCTGTTAATTATGGCCTGTCAGCTTCCTTGCCAAACTGTACAGCTCCTCTTCAGACAGCTCCAGTGGAAATAAATCACTAGAGGAAGAGATCAAAGAGAAAAACAGAAAGTTTTTCTGTAATTCCCCTTGCTTCTTGCATCCACCACAGACCACAAGGTTACTAAGACCGATAGACCTTTGTTTTCCTGCACAAATCCCTATTTGGGAAGAGGTGGTCAGGGAGATTACAAACAGCAGGCCAGAACTCCCCCTTCTAACCACACTGATCGATCTCTCCCATTAATTAGCTGAACTTGGTTATGAACATGACAAAGCTCCTAATAAGACCCAGAGGTGGTTTTGTTGTTTATTTTTTTCAGTTCTAAAGAGGGATGATTATTGATGTGAACACAAATAGGTCAAGCTAGCAGATAGAATACAAAGTAGTTTTCTGTCCCAAAGCATCCCTATCGAAGAAAAATCACGGTTGCTCTTGCTTGTTTGTTTCCTTATTACAGGCAAATTTGGGGGGTGTGTAGCAGCTGACCTTTGCCTTTGCTTCTGCTGCAAGTGAAAACCCAGACAAACCGCACTACAAAAGCAAAACAAACTGTGAAAGGAGAAGCAGCTCCAGTGAAGAGACAGGAACAAGTCCTGCTGCCAGGGGAGTGTAAAAGATTCATGATCTTCAGAAACCCTTGCACCTTTCAGAAAAAAAACCATCCCAAAATAAAAAAGTATTTAACAGATACTGACCTTGTCAATACTAAGAATCTGCCTCTGAGTAGTCTACCTACCTAAAAATTTCCTTACATTTTAGTGAACAGTGGGGTTCTTTAAATTCATTCAGACCTAGAATGTAACATACTGTTCTCCGAGGGGTGGATAGAGGGATTCACCCACTACAGCTCACAGTGAATCACATACTTGTTATCTCTTCTGCAATTTTTCCCCACTGAATATTACTCTGATTATTAAAGGAATGGTACTTAGTGAAATGATTAAAAAACAATATATTTAATGTGGCATTTAATGCAAGATTTTTCTTTGGGGGATACTGCACTGCTTTATTAAGCATTGTTCTGCAAAGATGTGTGAGCTTGCCTTACTGAGCAGACCTCTCTGCTGGGTTCAGACCTTAATTATGTTAAGTCCAAACTTTGATATTCTCCAGAAATGTTGCTTGGAAGTTCATCTATATATTCAAAGATGAGGTGGGATGAAGAGAGAGACAGCTGGTTCTTTTCTGTTATTCTTTTTTATTAATGTTGACTAAATACTTGTTGAATTTATTTGCCATCTCGGAAGATGAATGTAAAGACAACGTTTTAAGCAACATTCCTGCACCCTATTAGATTTGTAAGATCTAAGACCCTTGAATACATGCAGATTCTTGTAATATGAAGGGGTTTTTTTGATTACCCAGAACAAGGGGGGATGGTAGATGCAGTGGGGTTCTCTTTCATCCCTTCAGTTTTGAGTTTTTTGCATATTGTTTTTACATCAAAGCATTTTATTAAGCCTTTAAGTAGGAGCTAAAGCTTTACTGCATCTGCATATGACCATACTGATAGAATAACCTTAAATTTATATAAGATTAAATTATACTTAAATTATAAAATACAACTGGTTTTGCTTTTATTCACTCCAGTTCCAATCTCCTACAATGAGATAATCTAGCTAGTTCCAGAGCAGGCACCATCTGTATTTTAATTTATTATTAAATTTGCAAACTGTTAAGCATACATCAGAGGACACAAATCTAAACATAACACAGAGTTCTTGGAACCCATGTGAAGTTAATATTATAAGAATATTGAAACAAGATCATAAAGCTTGCTTATTGCTACTACTTTCTTATTGCAAAAATTCTCTCTTTCCAAATAGCAGCTGAAGACTGGTTGAGCATGCTACAAACTAATAAAAAGGAATTATATCCAAATGGAACAAAACCTTATCCTAAGCCAATGTACAAGCCAGTCTTTGGCAATTAATGGCACTGCCTTCAACAAATGAGTGTTTCCCTTCACCTGCTGTGAATCAGAAACACCCATAGAAAGACAGACGTCTCAAGGGATAAAACTAGGATGCTACCAAATGCAATTGCAAGCCTGATTCGGCAGTATCTCTTCCTGATGTTCCTCCATACAAGAGACAAGTGCAGTATCTCAGACCCAGTTTCACAGAAGCACTCCCAGGGACCAGACTTTCAGGTTGCTTTTGCAAGGATGGGAATCTGAGAAGAGGTTTTTGACTTGTAAGGACGCAGACATCACGTCCCACAAAACCCCTTGTGCAAAATCGTTTTACAGATTAAAATTGCACCACTGCTAAGTTTCTTTGGGCAGAGAAATGTATTCTGGAGCCCAAAATGCCTGTGTGCCTGAGATCACGAGGCTGTAAGCCTACCTAATGTGCAGTCTCAGACATATATATATACACACACACACATATATATATGAACAACTGATTTCCTAACCTCTTTGTTCCACACCTCCTGTCTCTTCCTGTACATAGCACAAAGAGTACAAGCAAAATGTGTCAGCACTACCTTCTTCAGGATCATCTCAGACATATGCTGAGAAATCTCCAGAGCAAAGCAAACCCATATATAGAAAGAAGCACTTGGCTTTGCATTACATTGTGGCTCCAGCTCACAAGTCCCACATGATTTAGGTTGGGCACTTCAAGGTGCTAGTGAGGAGCTGGTCTGATTCACTGTCCAGTGTTTCAATACAGCCACAGCCTTCCCTTGTGATTTATGTTAAATTTTGTGTAATTCTGAGCTTGTTCTGCAGCCTGCATTTAAACAATGACATCTTGGTAGATTAAGGGTTTCAAGAAAAGTATAACAAATTTTAATTCTTTTGTTCCAAACTAAAGGTAAGCACGCCTGAGGCGACTCAGCGAGACAGTTCAGCTCCAAGAGGCCTGACATCTCTGCCACAGCATCTTGATACATCATGAGTGAAGATTTCCCAGAGCTGCTGAACTCAGAAATCAGTGGGAATCAGGATCAGGGAATTGCTGCTTTGCAGAAGATAGCAGAGCACTTCCATTCTGATCCTTTTTTGCCTCACTGAGCACTGGGCAGGACCGAGCAATACAGATGCTAGTAGTTCAAAAGGCAAAGACATGGATTCCCCCTCAGAAGCGCTGGTAAAGGTCAGAAATGTTCAGCAGAACTGAGCACTGAAGTGCTTTGGAGACCCTTGGTACATATCCTTTAGGCACCAAAGTACTTCAGGAAAACTGGTCTCTGGGTATCTCATACGGGACTTCTAGTGTTCTTTGAGAAGCTCAAACATATTATTTTCTTCTGTTGGTAGTACAGTGGTTGTCCTGCTACTGTTAAATACCCAGTACCCTTAAATGCTAGAAAAGATAAAGTAGTTGCTGGGACTGCACAGGCCTGTAAATCCCTCACAGCGATTTCACAGCACTTAAACATACATTTGCAGGCATTCAGACATTTGCATTACTTGTTGTTACTTTAGACACCTCTGTGAAGAAAAACTGCTCCGAAGAGCTGATATTCTGGTATTATTATTGCCTGATATTACTTTAAGCTGATACTTTAAAAAAACCAGTTTAATAATTTCAATGGAATTTACACAAAGAATTTGAAATGAAATAATATATGATGTAGATACTTCATTTAAGCAATTAAATGCAAAACTTCAAAACCTCAAGTTCTGGGGACATGCCTAAGAAGTTACTTCATAAAATGGCAAAAATGCATATTCAACAGCAGGATAAAAACAAAATTATTTTGAGATGTCACATGGAATTTCATCTTTCCCTTTTTTCTCTAGCTGTAATTCAGCCAGGTCAGGGTTTGGAGATGCCTTTCTCCTCACCCGTGACCTCCTTACACAAATAACTGTTTTGCAATGTAAATATGCAAAGTGCACGCATTTCATTATATTCAGAGGGACAACAAATCCAAGGAACTGTGTGTTTCTTTCACCTGCAGGGCCGTGTGGATAACATGACCTTTTGCACTTCTGCTGTCTACCCAGCCAAGTTTCCCTGCCGTGGTAAGAACCTCCCCAGCACCCACCCTCAGCCAGCATCTCCTGCGTTTTCCATGGCTCCTACCTCCCATTCGGCTGCTGTCTTTGACTACCTAAAGAGCAGGTAAGAGAAGACAGAGCCAGACTCTTCTCAGAGATGCTCAGTAGCAGGAGCAGAAGTAGTGAACACAAGCTGCAAAGGGAGACATTCTGAGTGAGTATGAGGAAAATTTCTCTCACCGTTAAAGTGGTCAAAGATTGGACCAGGTCTCCCAGCGTTATGAATCCTCCATCCTTGAAGATACTCAAGTCTCAGGTAGACATGGCTGTGTAGCACCCACCCTGATCTAACTGGATGTGATCTGATCAGGGGCTAGACTTGATGACATCCCTTCCAGCCTTCATTACTGTATAATGGTACAAAGTGGAGAGAAACAGCTTTTCAGGAGCTTCGGCCAATCAATATGATCTCACTTGTTTGAGACAGAAGTCCCCAACTCGGATATGATGATACTTAAATATTAGGTAAACTATTTTTTTTAGGACAAAACTCACCTGATTCTTACGCAAATGCCATCACACATTACATCTGTACAGGGCTTCCATCAAATGTACCTGAAACACTGTAAACATCATTAAGGATAATGATACCCGTTATCAGACAATACAGGAACATCTTCCAACTTTCCTTTATTTGAGTCCCAAGCCGGTAAGAGGTGCTGATAAGAGACAGGGTTTATTTGCTCAGGCTCGTGCCATGTTATTACAGCTATACACTTGGGCAATTCTATGACACAGAAGTGGCTCATAACGCAGTCAGCATGGAGTGCAGGAAGAGGACACCAGTTACTACTGTGCCATGCACAACCCCAACAAACTTAATTCCCAAGGATTTTTCCCCCAGAGGATGTAATCCACATGAAACAAATCTATCCACGCTTCACTACACGGTTACCTTTCTTCTACTGTTTATTAAAACGGATATAATGATGAAAAGTAGATTTTTACCAACATACCTGCCACTTATAAAAGCAAATTTCTGTCTTGCCTCAAGGTTAGTATTCAGTAATCTTTATGAGTCTGCATTTTCTGCATTGTTAAGACATTCTTCCTTGACGCCCTCTCCTTTTTCCACTCGGGCTTTAACAAGTGAAAAGGATTTAAAAAAAAAATAAAATACATTTAATCCGTTCTCTAAGGAATGACTCATTGAAAAGGGGAGAATAACCTCATCTAATTATAGCTGCTGGGATTTTTACCTCCTGGTAAGTATACTAATACTCTTGCACTAATTGCAACTTTCACCCTCCTCCTCTAAGTTTTCAATTCCAGTCTCAGGCTGCTTCTCTATGGAAACATTTTCAAAACTCATTACCACAAGACTCTTTTCTCCAGTGCAAATACCAAGGGCTCCGGGGAATCCAGGGTTCTTCCTCCAGACCCTGCCATTTTCCCACCTCAAAGCTTGTTTTAAAAAACACTGTCCTACCCAACTTAATCTAAGGAAGCATCATTTGCAAGGAGAGAGAATGGATTTCATCAGACTGATTGATGTAGCTAGAAAAAAAAGGCAGACTCCTCAGATGAAAGGAGCCAGCCAAGAAGACAACCCGTTCAATGCTGGACCAGTGCATATGCAGAGCAGAGTCATCTGTTTGACTGCAAATTAAGCAATAACCATACGACATGTGGTTAACCACTGTGGCTGACTCGGGGGTGGGAGGGAAGAGAAATGCTATATCCAGTGAACTCACAGCACCAAAAACCAAATAGCTGTACTCTTGCCGAAACCCGGGCAAGACAAACATCATGATACAGTGTGGCCTTCCCATAAAATGCAACAGAGAAAACACAAAATGCTTATAGACTACTGATTTGTATGACATTGGACCTGCACACGCATGTGTAGTTATTGTTTCCACAGTTGTGAAACTCTAAAATTAAGGGCAATCTTAAAAGGACTGGGAATGAGTGATTCAGCACAGTGTAAACTGTAAGGAAATCCCTTCATGGCTACCATGGTACCGCACCCAGCAAGCCCACTGCCTGGAGAACTTCACTTCGCCCAGAAGCCATCAAGTATGGAAAAGATTACTACAGCTGGCTGAACACAAAACATCACCTCGTACCTCAGCTTCCATCCACAGGAGAATATACAGGCTATTCATTCCCTGGCATGAATTTTCCAGTCCTGGAGGGGGGTTTTGGTGGTGTTGAGTTTGTGGGGATTTTTGTTGTTGTTGTTTTTGTTTTGTGGGGGTTTTTTTAGAGCATAGGGAAAGGAGTTGAGAAAGTGGTTTGAGAATTAAAGGCACAGAGCAACCCTGGCTTCCACTCAGCAACCTCTGCCTCCCCAGCCGGTGGAAAAGCAAACAGAGTGCTCACGCAGCCACCACCTGAGTGAAGCAGAGCAGAGCAAGACAGAAAGGAAGCCTAAAGTAGTAAAAATAAAGGCAAAAAGGAAGCCTAAACCTAAAAGTAGGCAAAGCATCTACCACATAAACCTGCTGCATAAGTTATCGAAAGGGCAGTAACATACATCCCCCTTCTGATGAGAGCTATCCACTGCTTCTGGTTTGGACTTTGCCAGCCCAGGTTACAAAAGCAGGCCCTGGATGCAGAGGTAAATACTCAGCAGAAGCCAAGATGTTCTTACTCTAGCTGCCTCTGATACAATACTCCCTGTAGCTGTAAAAGACATCTGAAACAGTCGTAATAAGTCAAGGTTCAAACGAATCAATAGTAACTTCATATCATTGCTGTCTCAGCCTTACTTGCTTCCAGTAGTACCACCCCCACTTCTCCCCACCCCCAAAAAGCCAACAAGAAACCACCCCTCTGTCATCTGGGTGCTTTATCATGTACTGAAGCAAACTGTTACTCCCTCACAAAAATCACAGTCAGAGAATTCATTAGCCTATTCCCTCACCACCTACCGTTTCCCACATTAAATGGAGAGTATTTGTGATCTTAAGCAATCAAGTTTCTAAGGCAGAGAGTGAAAATTTGCTATTAGAATAGTCCATCACCACAGGCCTTTCCTTCCTTCCTCCCACCCACTCACAGCCTTTAAGCGAAACAGTTATAGCTCACTGGGAACAGAGGGAAACACCTCACATTCAGCAAATTGAGCTCATGCAGAAGTTCCTACGTGGGCCAGCTGCACACAGAATCATAGAATCATGAGTAGGAAGAGACCTTAAATTTAGATCACTGAGTTCCAGCCCCTCTGCCATGGGCAGGGACACCTCCCACCAGACCAAATTGCTCAAAAGCCCCATCCAGCCTGGCCTTGAACCCCTCCAGGGATGGGGTATCTACAATTTCACGGGGCAACCTGCCTCAACACCCTCACAGTAAAGAAGTTCTTTCTGATATCTCATCTAAATCTCCCCTTTTTCAGTTTAAAACCACTACCCCTCGTCCAACAAGCATGAACACCACTTGGTATGTACTTGTTTACACCCCAGATCATCTTGCCCTGCTACTGGGCCATTCTAATTAGAGAAATGTGAGCAAAATTTGTCAATAGATTATTTCAGAAGTTATATTTCAGAAAGTCAAAGAATGCTAAAATTCTCCAGAAGAGACAACGTTGAACCTACAGCCACCCAGCTGCCCTCCCAGTGAACAAATCGGAAGCTGTCAAAGGATTTGGCAATTTAGAACACAAGGCATTTGGAAGTATTCACAGTTCTTGCAATGCTAGGGTTAATTTAACCCCCTCAGACTGTGTCTGCTGTGCTCAGACTGTGCTGTCTTCCCCTTCAGCTTAAAGCCTTGTAGTTCTTTAGATTCCCCCTCCTGCAGATGAGGAGGGATGGGAAGGGATGCGCTGCAGCCACCGACGCCAAACTCCACTGGTTTGTACATTGTATGATAAAAAGACTTGTGCTGACCCAGATGATAACAGGTTTTACACCCTCTTCATCAAAGCAGGCACCTAATTACCTTGACTCCCACAAGCTCATATGTGCTACACCTCAGCCACAGTCTCATCTCCCAGAAAGGTTGACACTCAGTATTCTAATCTCAGGATCTGGACAGGGAAAATCTTTCTACTTCTCTCTTGCTAATAACCTTTTTTTCTAAAACAAAAGAAACAAAAAACCTTGTACAATAAAACTATTATGCTGATTTCTTTAGCAATCTATCCAAGGTCCTAAATAATTAGAAGGAAAATTAGAAGATTTTGCACATTCACAACTGCAGATCTTGCCCAGCTGATCTTCCAAACAAACGGAGAATCCAGATCCAACCAACTACCTATTAGTCACTTGGCTAGCAAGGGGGAACTTATTACATTAATGAACATAAGACTTCATTAAAACGTAGTTTTAAGTTAAGCAATATTCCAGAATAATCTACTGAAGGAGGAAAGGGACAGGATAGAACCTGCAGACTCAGTTCTTACTTCTTATCGCTAATCAATTAATAAAAATTAAAAACCAATAAAGCAGGATAGCATGAGACAAATGCTAATGGCCACGAAGAGAGGATGTGTCAGACCCATCATCCCTGTGCTGCAGGACTGGAGAGGACAGGGACAAGCTGCTTTCCCCAGTAGAGGGAAACTGGATCAGCTTTTCCTCTGCACTGGATTTCCTGTTCCCTCACACCCAAACCATCTTCTTCTTACATGCAGGGGACTAGCACCAACTTTGAATTTATTACAGTAAGGGAGCCTGTCACAGAGCTGTTTGAGCTATTTGCTTCTATCAAGAATTGGCCAGAGAGTGAATGGGAACACATTTATAATATTTCCTCTTAAGCACAGTATCCTAGATTATTTGCAAGGTCACTGATGACTCCAGTAATCCTGGTCAGTCAAAATTCAAATCCCACCAGGCCCAGGTGAAAGAGCTGAAAATGAACACAAAGGACCCAGTGAGTGACACCAGCCCCACAATATGGAAAAGCAGTTTTTTCAATCTTCAAACCTGACCTCAGCAACACTTGTGGAAGTTTCTGTGCAAAAATCAGTATGAAAATAGTACATAAAGGTCTTGGATTAAAAAAAAAAACAAAAACAAGAAACTTAACTGGAACAGGTTGCCCCGGGAAGTTGTGGATGCCCCACCCCTGGAAGTGTTTAAGGCCAGGCCGGATGGGGCTTGGAGTAACCCGCTCTAGGGAGAGGTGTCCCTGCCCATGGCAGGGGGGTTGGAACTTGATGATCTTTAAGGTCCCTTCCAACTCTAACCATTCTATGATTCTCTGAAAAAAGGGGGGGTTCCTCACAGATGCTTAGTATAAAGTTAAATTCTGACAAATTTATTACATTTAACTCAAAGAGGAGGAAGAAAAACTGGTGTCACACAGCTGACAGAGACTCCTGTTTCTCTGTGACGCGCAATTTAGGTACGTAACATATACAAACCACAGAAATTTCACCATTGTGACAACTCAAAAAATATTTGTGATTTGCCACATAGTACATCAACTAAATTTATACCCTTTTAGTTTTCAATTGTGCTAGGTAGGGAAACTATCTAAACATAATAATTAAAAACTCACATCACTTTAGTTACTTTTACTTTCAAAAATATCAATCCTCTTGCAGTTCAGCAGCATGTTTTTCATGAGCACAGGCATGCTTATTCTTCTATTAAAAGACAGCTACAACTACCTTACTTTCCAAGCATTTAACACAATTAGGCATGTATTAATTTTTTAAAAAATAAAAATTAGCATCCTCCCCTTGCCAGTAAGTCCCCACCCGTGGAATTCATCCTTAAATCCCAACTGGTTACTCCTTTAATGTAGACAACTATCTTTGCATGCCTGCATGAAGATGACGGTCCACTGCATTTTCTTTCCAACAACTTCACTGCAATCTAAACCATTTAATACATATTTCTTTAAAGAAATTTGAGTGAATTTATTGTATAAAATTATGATTGGCATGGTACAGAAAAGTTCCTTTTAATGCACATTTCCCATTAACTTGTACACAAATATTACAAGTATCAAGCAAAATGTAAAAGTCTTAAGAACTAATTCCATAATACAAAAGTATTCACGTAGTGAAGTTACTCTGGTTACAAAATGTCATGGAAATAAAAGCACTTCAAAATACATATCTGGGAAATGTTCTTGAATAACCAACGCAAGTTAGTTTAAAAAATGTGAAGAAAGAGACACCCTCTTCAAAACACTACTGTCGATTTGGCAAAAATGGAGCAAAGTTCAGATCAGCTCACTTAGTGAAGGATTGTTCTTTCTAATAAAGAAAAAAAAAATTAAAAACCTTTAGTTAAGAAAGGGCTCAATTATACTATGATGACAAACAACGCCATCAAAAAGTTATCTGGCTCTCTTGTTTTCACACAGGAGCTGTCAGAGGCAGAGATGTGTAAATGAATACTTCCAGGTATATACAGATTGCCTTTTCAAAAGCAAACCAACCAGCCAAACAACAAAAAAGAACCCACTCCCCCCCAAAAATACCCCAAACAACAAAAAGGAGACAATCTGAACTTTGTTGTTTCATCGAACTAGTTCAGTTCCTCAAGTCACAAGGCCCAAGAACAGCAGCCTGCAAAGGATACATATTTAAGGAACAAAAACTGAACTTCCCACTCCCCAGGAACGCGTAGATGTCAAGTTAAGAGAGCACCCTACATCCTCACAGTAAGGCTGTCAGAGGCTGTCACACCCCTTGCTTCCCAACGACCTTGAAGACCTGCTGTGCTCAACAAAACAGGCCTGCAAACAGCCTTACAAACAGGAGGCAGGGCCAATACCGCTGGAAAATAACACAAAATCTTGAAGACTGAAAGCATCCTTAAAAACCTTACACAAAATAACTACAAAATAAGCAATATGTAACATTAATTTTGTATCAGATGACCTGCATGTGTTTGAGCAATTGAACACTGATACCTGTAGCTACATGAAACTCACACACACAGAGGACATCACATTCAGGCCTTATTGTTGTTGTTTTCCTTTTACACACACACAGGTTGCTGTCGGGGTCTCCAATCTCTTTGAATGCAGTGAAAAACAGTCCACAGCACACGTGAAAGGAGCATTATCCAATACAGTGTTGTCTTGCAAAAATGGAGTCAGAATTCCTGAGTCTCAGACATTACTGTCCTCCTCCATGCCTGGATTATTTATTTTTCCCCAAGGAGAACCTCTAGTTTTCACTCCTTCACTCTGATGAAATTTATAATAGATTGCGTCTTTTTAAAAAATGTAAAACTTTTTAGAAAAGAACATGCCAACCAAAGTGAATTTTTAAAGCTTTTTAAAGGGAGGGGGAATTCAATTACAAAATAAAGGCCACCTTCATGTAAAATTAGTACTGCCGATATCCTGTCTTTCTGTTTAAAGGATTTAGCTCCCTTTTCTGGAAGCCTTTATTACATGCAGTCGTGTGAGTTGAAAAACTCCATCCTTTTAACGATTAAAAATACTATAAATAGGACTAATGTGGAGCAGCCCTTTGTTACAATCACCAAGGTGGCCAAACCAATGCAACAGTCAAGAAGTCTCCTTCAAATAGTCACTGCAATCTATTATAACTTCTGATTTTTTTTCCCTTTTACTTTGCATATTACACAGTGTAACTTAAAATGTTATTTAAGAGCACTTCAAGTCCCACAATGTAGGATTTAAGCTTGTGTGAATACATAGGCATGGCTCTGCAACATTTTTAATGATTTACAAAAATACATTCAATCAAAACTTTATATAGGGTTCTCTTATTTTAAAATAATCAAAAAATGAAGGAAAAGCCAAATGGTCCCATCGTTAGCTAAATAATACACTCCAAGTTCTGGAAGCAATCCCAAAGCAAAAGCACATTCAACAATAACATACACTGAATTGCATACTTTCTCATTCATCTGTATCAGTAATAAAATTCTACTGCATATAATTATTCAGCCTTATAAATAACGCTAAGCAGAAAAATATTTACCTCTGCCATTCTATGATTCTCTTTATAGAAGCATTTCTCAGTTTATAGGAGCAAAGGAAAAAAAAATACTAAAGTGCAGACTACAGGCCATGACAGGCATAATAAATGACCAAAGGTGCAGCCAAATTTGCAGTTACATCTTAAGTTACTTCACCATCTTTCTTGTCCTGCTAGAAATCATCCTGTGTGCAATTGAAGAGCTGGTCAGTTGGTTTGTGCCACAGTCCAACCTGTAACCACTTGTAATTTTCTTTTAAAAACCGGTTGAATTGTCCATAGATAGTTCTAGGCAATAGGTTATGTTCACAAAAACATTATTTTATTAAAGAAAAATGTATTGAAGAAAATCACACAATATTGACACCTCCTCCAGAGGATGCTACTGTCCTTTTGTTGCAGTATGTGGTGGAGCCGCCGATGCTCGGTTGACTGTCTTTAACAAGTGATGTCTTCATTTCCATTTCACAGGCTACAATAGCTGCATTCAGTTCCACTTGAGCTCGGTGAACAACATAAAACATGAGTCCTATGCTTATGACAATCTGCAAATAAAACAAGAAAAGGTTGTGGGCTATATATATATATATATATGTATGTATGAGTACTGTGTTCAGTTCTGNGGGGGTTGAAATTTGATGATCTTTAAGGTCCTTTCCAACTCTGACCATCCTATGATTCTATATAAACTGCAAGCATGAATACGAAGCAACTGTTCTGAACAAAATAAAGAGCCATCAATGTAAAGATCCATGGAGACATCTGTTGACTCAGTGCTTCACAGGCAAGACACTGGAAGGCAGATGAATCTAATCAATCAGCAGCTCTAAACCTACACGTGCTAACAACCCAACCAGCACATCACAACACAGACATTACACAGAACTGAAATACTGACATGAATTTAAAAGGCATCTTCTTTCTTTCCATTGACATCTACATACTTGCTAGAAAGCAATCCCTTCACTTTGGCAAAAACACTTCCACAAAGAAACAACATAGTGCACTTCTGTAAGTGAAAAGGGCTGTTTTCTACATACAAAGTGAGTAATAGGTTGAAATAGTACTGGGCATCTGCAGTGTGCAGAGGAGCAGAGACAGGGCAGACCAAGGGAAACAGAACTTCTTGTCCTTGCCCCTCTGGTGTGGAAGACAGCAGAGAGCAGCAGTGTCACTGTGCTTCCCAGGCATCAGGACTAAACAGGACAGAATCAATTTCTGAGCCTTTGGTTTCAATAAAACACCAGTTCAGTTTTCAGCCGATATCCTCCTTAAAAGAAATAAAATTTCAAAGTAAAAATCACGCTGCCTCACAGTGGGAGTCCCCTGGAAACAAGTAAATTCCTCTGCCTATTTTAAGAATGTCTTATGAAACTAGCTGGAATCTGCAACTTCCTATCAAAAAACCAAAAAAGGTTACACTGTTTACAACAGAACCTAAAGTTTTGAGTCCAAAATCTGAACTTCATTATTAATTGGTAAGGCTATGTTTTCTTTATCATTAAGAACTGTCACTTCAAACATCTGTCAGCATGGCATAAAAGACACTAGAAAAACACACAGTAAGATGATTGACAGGTATGGTCACAGGATAATTGCAGCTAGAAGGCATTCTGGCAGCCTCCAGCCCCAACCTGCTGCTCAGAGCAGGGCTGGCTGCAAGATCAGACCAGGTTGCTCAGGACTTTTGTCCAGTCAGGTCTTGAAAACTTCCAAGTATTGAGTTTTCACCATCCCTCTAGGCAACCTGCTCCACTGCCCAACTATCTTTGTGGTGACAAAGATGTTACTCACTAATGCAAGCTGTAAGCCTCAAAAGCTGGTCAATTTAAGAGTCAAAAAGAGACTATGGACACCAAGTTCTGAAAATATATAGGAAAAATCCTATTCTAAAAGCTTACCCAAATATTTAAATTTGAGTAGTTTTAGAAATATTACTAGGAGTCACCTAGCCGAATAAGTAAAAAAAATACATACATGCAGACAACCATAAAAAGTGAAAGATTTTTAGAACTATTTACTAAAACAAAGTCCCATCAAACCCCCCAAAGCACCAGGCAGATGTCAGAGAGAAAGTGGGAGAAAGTAAGTAATTCCTCTCCTACCAGGGTCCCTTGCACTTATTTGGTCTGCTCTCAGGGAGGTGAACACTCCTGTTCACACATTCAAGCCCCTCCAGCCAGCACTTACCTGAGTGATGGCTATGTTACAACTTACTACAAAGGACAGTCAATGTAATTAATAAAAAACATTAATGGGAGGGAAAAAAAAGGAAAACACCACTAAGAACTACTACCCTGGAAATAACATTTCACAACTAAAATGAAAGCTGATCAAGTAAGCATTTATTTCCTTTTTATCTGTCAAGGCTATGTGCCCCACATCTACAAATGCATTTTTAATACTCAAAGTTGTTCTACAAAGCTTATAAATTATATGTTCCAGCTAAGAGCACACGTATTTTGGGATGGGGGGAGGTTTAAAACGGTCCTAGACTGAATTTTATATGTTAACATTGTTGAACACCACCTTTGTGACTATAAAACTGAGGAAGATTAATGACTGCAGCACCAACTGCAAGTCTGCCAACCATGGTAACTGCTGGTCAAACAGCCTGAAGTACCAACACTCTCAGAGGAGGTTTTATATATAATCTGATTCTGAAATACTCATGACCTTTATGCTCCTAAAGGCTGCAGACTTCAAGTTTACCCCCAAGACTTATTGATTATTTAATGACAAATTATGTAATCGTGTAAACTGATGTAAAGGTACTTTATATCTCTCATGAATTTACTCAGTTGCAAAATTAAGATATTCCAACTTAGGTGTTTGCAAAATGGTACTTCTACAGCACTTTTCATCACAAATATCTATGGAAAGTTATGAGTATTCAGTGCTAACAGTGAACGCTGCACAGGTAGAAGGTTTACAAACCCTGATATACTGCACAGATGGTGGCACATGGGCTTTTGTGCAGGGGTGATTTGACAAGTCTAAAATTCAGCAGAAGATTACCACAGAGGGCAAGAGAAGAAAACTTGACAAAACTGTGGCAGAAACAGAAAAAGAGAACACTGAGTAAGTTCTGCTTTGTGTCACGTGAGGTAGGACAGAATTAAACTTTTCTAGCAGAAGAACACAAAACCAAAAGAAAACAGCCACTTCTCTGGGCATCTAGCAAAGAATAAACCTGTGAAAAAGAGATGGCAGCTCAGTTTTACACAATTACTGGAAATATCAGTAACAAGAGTTACTAATTAAACGCTTTTAAAAACCTGTTACTTTTCAATACCACATGCCACAGTTGCTTGGCTCTCAGTCTGTAAGAGGACGGCTGCCTCAGACCCAGGGAGCTGTTATGCCAACAGAGAGCAGCTCCTAACCCCCAAAACACACTTTTTCCCTTCCCCACCTCCTACAGCCCTCCTCTTTTGCACTGGAGGCTGTCAACCTGAAGGTCAAACCAGCAATGCTGAGTCTCTCTCTGCCTCACACGTGTTCCTATGGGCATGCAGTTTCCAAAGCAAAGATTCAATGACTTGAAGAGACAAGGCTACAGGAAGGAAACTTGTCTACTAGCTGCAGAAAAAAAATAACTAAATAAAAAAATCTGTCTTGAATCCCACTGGTACAGTACATGAGCAGGAAATTGGGGGGGTGGGGAGTAGAGAAATAAACTCAAGCACACGAAGTTGATGGTTTCCAAGAGTAATTCCTTATCCAAGCAGCTATAAAGAGACAGATGTTACTGTTACCAAGGTCTATGAAAGCAATTATTTTAACGTACCTGTAAACTGAATATAAAATAGCCACTAACACTCTGCTCTGCAATCACGTCCTCCATGGTGCGCAAGGTAGTGCCCAAGTATGAGTTCAGGAGCTGAGTAGGAAGCAGCCCAACTGAAGAAGCCATCAGGTAGTTGGGTAGTGACAAATCTGTAATCTGAGTAAAAGACAGCGTAAGAAACGAAGCACAGATCCAACACAATCTACGTGCACAAACAACCAGGCTGCCACTCTCACAACCACTCGTGCAGAATCCTTACATGCATCCTTACATGCCTTCACTGACGCTTTCCACTGAGCACATATATAAAGTAACACAACAAAACAGTTAGGTGGCTAGTTTTCATCTGGGCTTTTTGAAGTTACTAGGTTTTGTTTCATTTCATCTTACATTACGCAACATCCCTGTGCAGAAGTCATTAACTCAGGATGCAATTACACTGCTCATGGAAGATGTTTACTTCTTCGTGGAGAACAGAACCCTACAATTTATGAGAGTCTGCTTGCAGGAAGAAAATGCTTTATCAAATGTGAAGGTCTAAAGAAAAAAAATCTATTTGCTTTGCATTTTACACGTATGGCAACTAATAAAAAGAGGTAATTGTTCACAATGTCACTGTGTTAAATACCATCTAGCCAAAGAGCAGGGCAGATACAATTTGGCTCTGCAAGGAAGTTAACACAGCTCATTAAGATACATGTATCTATCAGCTGTATCTATACTGATATACACGGGTACCATTAAGATTCTCTACCAAGGTATTTGACATCCCACTTTAATTAGTGAACTAAGCAGTACACACACAGCTATAGCTTTTGTTAGTGTCTCTGGAAAAAAAAACACTAAGAATACTTCATTCTCCTCTCTTTGCTGTGAAATACCTGTTCTGAGTCAGTACGTGGACAGCTTACATGGGAAATAAGTACCAGCTAAATTAATATCAGCAGCCACGAGGAAATATTAAATGTGAGAGTAAAGAAGCCAAAAGATATTTAGGCAAGAAAAATGAAAACAGAAGGAAACTACGGGTTAAAAAGCAGTGTGAAAAGCGTGATTTTGAAACAGTCAGTCTAAGGAATTTTCCAGACAATTCAGTTGATCAGAGAGTAATAAAACAAGTTTTAATTAAGAACAGCCCCTAACGATGGGAGCCTACATGGAAATTATTGACCTTGACAGCTTCGTACAATGTCGAAGACAAGAGAATAGCAGCAAAGTTACTCATTTCATCATGCTATTCTTAAAATAAACTTTGGTTACTATGAAAGTCACAGTGCTGAATTCTCAGAGCTCTAAGCACCATCAGTGGAAAGTTTTTGGAAGGAAGGAAGGGCAATGGAGGAGGAGAAAGCAAAGAAGCATACAGATTAAGAATAATTCACTGGAACAAGATCTAATTCCAAACTTCACACTGCAAATTATACTTCTCACAGACTAAAATACATATCAGCAGCACAAATAATACATTTTCCACTCTACACAAGATTAATTTAGATTTATAATGAAAAAGCACTACATAATTATGTCAGAACTTCACATTTGACCAATGCTTTAAAAAGAACTTTTTATTTTTTTTTAACATTACAATAATCTGGGGCATGTAATAAGAAAGCACAACTGAAACTTCCCATATTGCCAAGGGAATGAAGTAGCTGCTATTAAAAGTCTCTGAAATACTAACGCTGAGGGAAGATTTGCTAAGTAGGACACTATCATTAAATCTAATGGAGCTGGGAAACTTCCCAAAGATTGTTTTAACACTCCTGGCCACCTCCTTTGGTTTTATATATGTATTAAGGACAGTTCAGTTGCAAAGCAACTGAAATTCATCTGCACATCTGGATCTGTCCTGAAGCAACCGCTCCTCCTGAGTCATGAGTGAGACTTTCCAAACGAGGGGAATGCTAATGAGCACGCTGGACTGCAACTTGCTCTTCCCACTAACATGAAAACTAAGGAGAAGGAGTAAAAAAAACCTGCAGGTGCCCTTTTAACTCCTGGTTTGCAAGGTTTAAACCTACACTGGTATCCCTTCCCCCAGAAGGCACAGGAAGTAGACGCTGTCCCTACCTAAGAAACCTGAGAAACTGTCAGGAAAACTTAGAGCTTTTCATATTTTCCCTTCTATGAACTTTACCTGTTCTGTCTATAAACCTGCTGGACTGGGGTCTGCGTGGCCAAGCTGTCAAACAGCAGCTACCAGGACTTCCTAGTGGAAGTTCAAGCCAGCGAAAGAAACAGTGAAATCCCAAGGCAAGCACAGATGCAACTGTGTTACAGGCCATACCAATGTTTTAAATAAAACTAAGAATTACCTAAGTGCTCTGGCAGTAAGAGCATTAGCCAGAAACTCTCCCATTAAGCCTTGGACAGGCTTTTTGCAGCAGAACTTTTGTGCATTCTTTGCAGCTGACACCTCTGGTTCAGCACTACCAAAGCATAAATGCTTGTCAGGACTTTGCTGTGGGCTCACATGCCTGTGGGGATTGCAGCAGATTTCTCTCAATTTACAGACTCTCATGTTTCAGATCAGATAAGCTTATCAACTGAGAGCACAGCACAGTTGTGATGTGGTGTTTTTAAAAAAAAAAAAAGGTAGCAAATAAAAAAATCAAAAAAACAAAACCAAAACCAGCTATCAACTTTCCAACAGTCAGAGCAAGCAGCTTGCATGCTCCTGCAAAGCAGGTACCATTTCTTCAACTGATTTAACTGTGTGCATTTCTGGAAGCACAGATGCACACTCAGGCACTCAGATATTTTTTAGTCAGATTATTTCTTTCCCGTGATATT
>VXBW01007738.1:124386-149408 GCA_013400375.1 Thinocorus orbignyianus | reverse complement strand
GGGATGGGGCATCAACAACTTCCCTGGGCAACCTGTTCCAGTGCCTCACCACCCTCACAGGAAAGAACTTCTTCCTAATATCTAATCTAAATCTCCCCACTTCCAATTTAAAACCATTACCCCTTGTCCTGTCACTACACCTCCTGACAAAGAGTCCCTCCCCAGCTCTCCTGGACCTCCCTTCAGATCCTGGAAGGCTGCTCTCAGGTCTCTTCTCCAGGCTGAACAGCCCCGGGTCCCTCAGCCTGTCCTCATGGCAGAGGTGCATCTCTCACCCCGTTCTCATGAACTCTTCATTGGTGGCAGAGCCTCAGCCGACAAGGTTGGGAGCCACAGTGCTGGAGAGCAGGTTGCTCTCACAGAACGACAGAGTTTTCATGGTTGGAAGGGACCTCAGAGATCACTGAGTTCTTCTGTCAGAGGAGCAGGGGGCTGAGGTGTCCTTGGCTGGACAGTTGCTCCCGGGCTCCCATGACACCTCCCCTGAAGGCTGTATTTCACAAAAACCTGTTTTTCTCCTCTCCTTGGCCAGACAGACCTCCCCAAGCTGGGGGTTTGAGCTGAGGGGTGACAGCCGAGGCCGCTGGGCTGCATGGCTGCTGTGCGGTGGCCAGTGGCTTCTCCACGTTGGGCCGGGTCAGCTTGCTCGAGTTCTCGGCTCAGGCTCCTGAGGGCTCAAACACAGTTTTGAAGGGTTTCAGCTTGAATTTTGAGCCGTTGCTAAAAGGAAAGAGACATCCTGAGTATGCAGCCAGGGCTCATTTTGGAGGGACATCTTCTGAGGAGCTTCACTGAGGCTCGATGGCTTTGTAGGTCACGGTTGCTCTGGTGTTACTAATCGCAGGAGCCGCACAGTGCAGAAGAGGGTTCGTTTTCTTTACATTGTTTAAATGTGCAGCGTGCTCCGGTGGTGTTCAGTTCCTCTGCTGGGAAATTTGCAAGGATATATAAATGAGAACGTGTGTGGGAGTTGTAAAGGCTAAAGGGTGGTTGGAAAAAAATAACCCCATTCTCAAAATGAGAAAAGTATCTTGGAGGACTTACTGGAAATACGTATGCTTAGAACTGGGCTACTAGGAACAATATACCCAGGCGATCCAACAAATCATCCTTAAAAAATGACATGTCTTTGACCACCACAGCAGAAAAGAACAATCCTGGGAGGCTGTGTTTATGCAGATAGGTATCTCCAGCATAATCTGCTTTCTTGCTATTACCTGTATCCAAATGTGAGCATTTGAATTCGTGTGTGCTCCTCGCTTACGATGCAGACACGGGCAGGGTGTACATCCAGAATAATAATAACAACAGCAAGAAAGCCCCGTGTTACTGCTTGTGCAGGGTGATGGGCATACTTGTACATTCAGTAAGGCCTTTCAGCAAACTGGGGGTGGCTGGAAGTTCAGTAGAGAAACAAGAAGACTAAATACTAATTTCTGGGTTTTGTACTAAGAGCACACATGTCTCTGATGTGGATTCAACTTGTGTATGTTTTTGCTCGATATAGTTGCTTTCATAGAATATGAAAAAGCCTGAGTGGAAATGTCTGTCAGAGTTACATGCTTTACGCTGCCTCTACATTTCTGCATTTAAAGTGCATAACCTTGTGCTCAGAGCCAGATTGAATCTCCTGCTGCTGCTCTTAAAAGCTACAGGGTTCTGTATTTATAATCACAGCGAACATATTTAAAAGGGTATGAGGAATATAATGGTTTATCTAAGTGACACTCCTGGAATTATACTCCAAGCTATATAAATATTTAGTTAGTTCTGGGAGCTGCTTCTCCAGTCACTAAGAATATAAAGGCTGAAACTCCTTGACCTCATCCATCAGCTGCCCCCCCTAAAATAGCTAATCCTGGCGTCGTACAGATCCTTGGAGCAGTAGCTCAGGAAGGAAAGGCAACATGTAGTCAGATATTGAGTGGCACGGAGCTTGGTCACTGAAGCATCTTTGGATAAACATCCAAGCGAGGCCGCAGGAATTCAACAGGATGCCGCGGAGCTGGGAGCCTCTCCCACAGCCCGAGCGGATGCAGCTACAGAGTTGTGAGGCAGCCTCAGCTGGCTCCTGCCAGGCTTCCCAGCAGGCTCTTACCATCTGAAGGTGGAAAAAGAACAACCTCGCACACCCTTGAAAATGTGCCAGCTGCTGGACGAAGCGCTCTGCCTTTCAGACTTTTTAACTAGTCAGTGAATCATCAGATATTCCCATATTATGGATGATGCGGTTGCAATGGTCTGATATAATCAAGGCAAGATCTGTAAGGAAAAGCTGTCCCCTTTTCATAGGCTTAGAAAGCTAGACTACACTTAGTAAAACAGGCAGGCCCTTGAGCACACAGCTCCTGGACAAACACTTTGCGCTCCAAAAGATAGCACGTTTGTTTGTTTTTTTCTCCCCAAGCAAGTTAGTTAATTTAGTGAATAATCTCCAACAAATGTTGTCTAACCTGTTCTTTTAAAAGGCACTGCTGGCCTGGTTAGCTTCAGAAATTATTTAAAGCAAGAAGAATAAAAATTACAGGTTTAGTATGTACAGATTTAAACAATTACCTAACATCAGCTAAAACTGGTCCTATGCTTAAGTCTAAGTAACTCAGATAGAGTTACTTAGATTCTCCTTAAACTCATCGTTCAAGCTGACTTCTTACCTGGCTTTGTATTTGATTTTGGTATTTTGCAGCGAATCCATTTAAGTCTGAGAGGCACAGGGTAGCAACCAGAGGACTGTTCTGCTTCAAGAAAAGTGTTTCTGTAGAAGGATGCTCTCATGATGACGTGGATTGTCCTGGATTTTGAAGAATTTTTCCCATGCAGCTGTTTTTCCACACTAGTATTGTAGGTCCAGGATAGTTCCTTGATCTGTCATGAGCAACTGAGAAATGCTATTTTGCCTTTTGAAACTCTGTTTCTCCTGTCTCTTTTTTTAATTATTTTGAGGAATATTAGCATGCAAACACACCCAGCTGAGCATGTGAGTCATCGTATTGGAATGAAAGACATGACTCAATTAGGCTCATGCTACTGGTCCTCTCTGAACAGGGGTCCTGAAGCCGGATAGTAGGATACATTAAGCCATGAATCAGGAGCTAAAATAACTCTGAGTTAGGAGCTCCTGAAAACTTGCCATGGTTATTTCTGAATCGCTCCTTGGAGGGAGGAGCAGGACGTTTTTGAGAAAATGATATTAAGGACCATAACTGCAGTGCACTTCTAAATGCCTGTGCTGTTTAATTTCATCGGCATTAATGTGAAGGTCCTTTGGTGGGAACTATAACATTGACTGATTTATGGCAGGAGTAGCTCCACCTTACTTGCAGTCTTCCTTGTCATACGTTCCTTCACATCCATATGGAGGAGAGTGCGTACACTTCGCTTGTGCTGGACATAGACTTTTTGCTCTTTAGCAGAGGATGAGTTGCATGGATTTGGGGGAAGAGACTGGTAAGGAGCAAGCCGTGATCGGAGGAGTTGTTCTGGTAGACCAGCTTAGGTCTCCAGGCCACAGACTGGGCGCCACTGGTTTAGGCCATCATATTTTAAATATGTATGCTTTTACAGCTTTGTCAAAGTGAAGGAGAAGTACACTGAAGGAAAACAAGCCATTTTTGTAGCTTTATATGAGATTGGTTGCATTCCCAGTGAAAGGTGGTAGTTCTGCAGCTGCTGCATGAAGAACAGGAAGTGGAAGAGGAGAAATGGCACTATGAGCAATTTAGGATCATCCGTTGTTTTAATTTCCTGGACAAGTATTGATCAAGATATAACAAAACTTGCATTGCTTTTGCCTTCATCTAGATCACAGAAGATCTTTAAGTAGAAGATACAAACATAAAAAATGAAATGCCCATAAAACTCAATAAATTAATCCATTAGAGAGTACAACTTTTTAAGCCTTCAGCTGGGAATCCAGCCTGTGTTATTCTGCAGCTTGACTGGTGGGGTGGCTACATATGGGACTAAAAACATTATTACTTTATTTATAGTCCCAGCCTCCCAGATAAGTGCCATACAATCATGTTAAAAAATATTTAATTACTTGATATACTATCATAAACTCATATAATTCAGAAAATTGATGTTTTTGTTTTCATACATGTTTGTACAGAAGAATATGCTTAATGCAATAATTTTAGAAGAAACATTTCAGGCAGGTTTTATTGCAGCTGTATGTAAGGCATGAACAGAAATT
Source organism: Thinocorus orbignyianus (assembly GCA_013400375.1). Taxonomy (NCBI): domain Eukaryota; kingdom Metazoa; phylum Chordata; class Aves; order Ciconiiformes; family Thinocoridae; genus Thinocorus; species Thinocorus orbignyianus. The sequence goes on along the minus strand of VXBW01007738.1, from coordinate 145,213 downwards.
AAATACAATAAGCTGAATATACATTGAAGGGAAGATTCTGAGACATCACTCTGGTATTAGTGACTATATGAAGAGTGATGTGCCTAAAACAAATCCATTTTGGTAGAACTGAGGAATTATGATGACTTGCCTGATACTCCACAGAGTGTCCTAGCCCAGAAACAGCAAAGAGAAACCTTAAACATCCTTGTACTTAAGGCAAAAATACAGCTGTATGCTTGGTACATCTGTAGCTGCTTTCAGCTGTTGCAGTGATGGAAAACTTAAGCTAAAATCCTCTTGAAAACTCACATGGGATTCTTCCTTGCAAAAGGATATCCTTAGGTTGACAGAAGAAGCTTCCGCCAATTTTTCGTTCCATGAAATGACTGCTTTGTTGCCAAAAGTCCGCATCATTCAGGGGCTGTTGGAGTGATGCAGAATAGCCTGAAGTCACGAAATTGCTCACAAGTACTAGCTATGGCAAGCTATAGAAGAAAGACCAGGTTTATTACAGTCATAGCATCCTCCTGAATTGCACAGTGACAACACTGGGTGCACCTCCAAAAGTTAACACAAACTGGTCACGAAGTGGGAATCTACATTTCATGCAACAGAATGCCTGAGGCCGTTCTTGAGAGCACTGGCATTAAGAAGTTGTGCTTTTAAAATGAATTTGGGCTATCATGAAATAAGGTACAGTGAGCAGAGCGTATCTGAGGAATAGGAAACTCTCTCAGTTAAGTATTTTATTGAGGTCGTTTACCTATGGATTCTTCTCCACTTAAAAGTGAGTAAAAGAAGAAGTGTATCTAAATATGTCCCATGCTCAGGGCATGTTTAATGGGAGGGATTTAGGAAAATTGAACTGTTAGTGTGTCCCTAGAGTCAGGTTTTCATCAGTTCCCACACATTTGTGGCTTTCTAGCAATATACATCGATATTCTTCGACAAGTTTGGTATACCTGCAACACTTTTTATCCAATCCCAGAGGTAAAAGCTATATCTGTCTCCTTTTATATTTATGTTTTTAAAGTATATACCAGACTGAGTTGCAAAGCAATGCAAACGAGACTATTTTCACCATTGCCATGGAAAGGGTATCGACCTAGCAGATTATGGGTTGGAGATCAGTTTCTCCTCTTATTTTTGGAGCAGGGAATTTTGTATGAGTATTTAACGTTAAAGGTTAACCCAAGATCCAAAGATTCTGTTTTAACAGCATGATAATATTTGACTTGAGTTTTATTAATACACTTTGTCAAGCAGCTTTAAGGTTAGCTTCAAGTCAGCACTGAAGCAGAACATTGAAGTTGAGTTTGTGGGTTGGATAAACAAACACACATTTAAGTTTGCTGGTATAAAGCCAGCTGCTGATCTCAATTACCACAATCTGAGATCAGAAAGAAGCTCGTGGAATTATTTTTTTATATGTTGTCTTGATTTATAGTTAGCTTTTACTTGGCAAAGTTTGAGCAGCCCTTTCCCATCTTTGTTGTTATTCCTTTATCTGAGAAACCACAATGTGGTAACTGCCGGCAGGCGTTGAACAGAGCAGGGGTTTATGTCTCTGAAGAAGGAGGAGGATTGAAAAAATCCCAGCTTCTGAAATCAATGGCAGAACCCTTGTCTGAGTGTTACACTATATCAGGCCTTGTTGCTGCAACAAAGCTCAATTATATCATCCTACATGTTTACAAACTGTGTTGTAGTAGATCTACTCAATTATTTTTCTTAGTTCCCAGCCAGGCTAACTGATGAGTTACAAACCTCCTGCAAGGGAAAGAGGATTCACAGGATTTGAAGCCTAATTTACCTCCCATTTTAATTGTTATGGCCTGACCCCATGCAAAAGAACATCTTAACTCGAAGCCCAAAAGTCAGAGCAGGGTACCAGCCTGCCTCTCATCCACTGTGTAGTTGACAGGAGAGGCAGATTATGGCTGAGTTTGGAAAATGATTCCCAGTCTCCCCAGTGGCTTTACCTCTTAGGTCTTGAAACTACTCATGGAAACTCCATTTTTTAATCTGCTTTTCCTGGAGTCTGCACAGCTGCTCCAGCAGCGGAGACCAGGGACACAAAGTAGTTCCAAGGGGAGCAATCCATTAGGTCTGCAAGATTTTGCCAAAGGCTGGGAGTGTCCTCTCTTTTCTCTTGAAGGGTTCAGCAGTCCTCAGCAGGGTTTAGTGGGCACTCAGGAATTCTTCAGAGGTTTTCCACATCAAGTTGCTTAGGAGATAGATAGACACAGAATACAAATGATTGATCACACGAGGCAGCGAAGGCTGACAGGACTTAAAGAATGTTAATGTTGAAACCACATGAAAAAAAAAGGGCTGTGTGTTCTTTTCAGACTCGTTCCTTCTGCCCCCCAGTCACAAAAGGTGCTGTAAATGTGAAAAAAATGCCTTTTAGTGCTGCTTAAATGGAGTCACAGGAAAGATACAAAAGAAACAGGCAGGGGGACAGCATCTGTACATGAAAAAGCATGCTCTCTCCAACCCACTCTGTCCAAGGCAACCTCCATGCACCTTTTTCTGCACTCGAGGGCAGCTTTTCCATGGCAAGAAGGAGGGACCTCTAACGCTCTAAGAGACAACCTTGCACACAGTAATTAAGATTAGTGTGTTTGCTAAATAGGAAGCCTGTGTACAGAGCAGATCTCTAGAGGGCACACAGCTTAGGAAAGTAGGAGGCATGGCAGTCTGGACTTTTGAAAACAAACATTCCCAAATTGCACCCCTTATCAGGTTCAACAGAGCCAGAATTACTGTTTTAAAGAATATCTAGACGTGTTGAAACTATTTATTGACTTTGGAACTGACTTAAACTGCCCCTACATTGATGACAAAAGCATGTGTTTAAAGTGAAGTTATTTAGTAAACTGTTATAAATCATATTGTTAAATAAAATCAGAAAAAAGGTTTGCAAAGAAATTGCAGCACGTGAATTTTAATCAGGCAAGGAGATACTTTGATCTGCTCTCTTTTTGCTGTATTCCTAGCAAAACTGTGCTTTCTGCAGCCAATAAAACCCAAACAAATCTTGTAAACAATTGCATACAGCATTGTTAAACACACAGAAAAGTTGTACATGTCACTGGTAGTAGGCATGTTCAGGCAAAGACATTCTCAAAACCTGAAAGCATCCAGAGGTTTTAGTTGTTGTGCTTTACAGCTCATCTTTTCTTCAGCTCAGATCTTGACCTGGATTTAGAGTTTGTTTGTGGAGGTGGCTGGTTGGGGGGTTTGAGCGATCTATACTGCTCAGTCATTATTAGAATAGTTTCAATTTCAATAGTTCTCACTGTGCTGCAACACATTTTTCAACGGTCTCTCTCTCCTGTACTTTACAACCTCAAAACACTATATGAGCATTTTATGTTCATTTATTGCCTCCGTCTCCCTTGAAGCACTTGAGATTACCTTTATAAAATATGCATACAGTAAATCAAGCAAATTGTACCTTTGAATGAATCTGCTCCAGAGTGCTTCCCAAGCCAGCAGGCAATACAGGCACTCTGCAAACCCAGCTCTCCCCTTAGAAAGTAAACACATAGACATCATACCAAAGATACCCCAGGAAGATGTTCTCAGCCCCCAAATAAAGTGTTTCCCCATTATTCCTCCCAAAGTAACAGAAGTGATGATGTGAACCATTTAGCAAGTCCTAACTTTGGTAGAGAATTTATTCCTCATCGAAGGACACCCTTAAAAGATTTCTCCAGCTTTGAACCAGCTGTCTTAATAAAACCTCTATGTAATATTTGCTTGTTTACTTCTTGTGATCAGAAATAAGGCAGAAGGGTTAAGTTACAAAGGAAATTAGTGCCAAATCTAGGATCTGAAATCAGTTCTTTGCTCCTATTTAGATTTTTCCGAGTTCTTTTTCTCTCTTAAATATTTATAGAGGATTATTTTTTTTAAGTCAGTTTGTGCAGTGAGGAAGCTTCTCAAAATTTTCCTCATGGTTTCTCACAGTTTTTGTAACATATTCCGAAATGGGTGCTTCAATGTGGTTTGTATTCTTTCAAGAAATAACATGTTTTATTAATATAAAGACACCTCATACTGCTCCATCCTTAGGAAGATGTTGGCTTTCGTCATTATGTACAGTCTCAGTGGTAACACCAAACATCATCCGCTATTCCCTGTTTCCCATTGATAGCGGTCACCTCTGTTTTCCTTCCTCCTATCTTCTTTCTGGCATTCTGCTCATGGCCTTGGGGTAGCAGACATCTATTATTTCCTCAGGCACGTGTATCTCTTCAAATTAACTTCTCCCCACCCCTTAGCAGCTGTTGCTGCTTTATCACTTTCCTGCCAGACGGGCAGCAGGTGCCAGTCCTGAGCCAGGACCAGCTGAGATGCCATTCCATCCTCAGAGCAACAGCCCCATTAAATTCCTCCCCAGAAACTGGAAAAGTTAATTAGCTGTATTTTTTCATTAAAAAGTACTTTCTTTTTTCTTTCATGTGTGTTATTAATAATTGTCAATAAGAAAGAACTAATTTTGTACTCAAGGAAATACAGAAGAGCTGTTATGTGGACGTGGGTGTCTGATTCTTCCATGGATTCTGAATGCAACTCCACACCCCTCCAGCACAAATATAGCCTCAATCTCAAGTATTCCTAATTATCTTCTTTATATGTTAAAACCTTCCAGATTCATCTCACATCTAGCAAGACACACAAGAATATTAATTTATTTATTTATTTTGCTGTGAAATATTTACATTTTAAAGGGTGAACTCTACCTCAACTCCTCTAAAGTGCACAAAAATTTCCATAAAATAATTATTTCATAGGGTAAACCAAATTCAAAACCCAATAAAATACGTATGAAGTTGACTTTGACATTTAATAACTTGAGCAAATAGTTCCAGTGTGTGATAGCAACATTATCCTTCGATATAAAAAGCAGACTGAGTTGCACTGCTAAATCAATTACATTTATTTCATTATATTCTCAAACGCACTCTATATTTATAGAAACTAATATGCTCTTTGCTAATTATGACTGGATTAAGACCATGGCATGCTCGATTATGAGCCTCTCCATTCCACAACAGCTTATTGCAATCAGAAGAGAAAAGCTGTGACACCTTTTTTCCTCATCTGTGAACACGCCTCGGTCCAAGGTGCCAAAAGAGAACTGCTGGATTCCTGCAAATGCCTCCACTTCCTCCCAAAGCAGATGTGAGCTGTTTCCTTCTGAATTGCCTTCATTGATTGTATCGTAGACACACACACCAGTAATGACAGAGACATAAATAATTACCTATAGTTCTAATTCATGGGCAAACTGTACTTGCTGTCCCTCAGGACCTGCAGTACCCTCAGGAGCACTGACATCAAATGTGCAGATATCCCAAAATGTCAAGACTCAGATCAATACAGGTAATATTTACTTTGCTAATTCTAAGGAAGATTGTGTTACAAATGCAAACTGCTTTGTCTGCATTATGCATGGTTAATGTGCTGCTAGAGGCTGACAGGTACAGAGGAGGATCACATCTTATTGGCATCCATGGCACTGAAAAGATTTTGGGGTTTTTTTTGTTGGTTTTTTTTTTCTATATTTGTTATTTTTTGATGTAACTACTATTATTTTTCCTGGATTTTTTTTTTCTTTCTTTCTTGCATGGATGTAGAAATGAAGTTTCATCAATCAGTTCCTTAAAGAAATAGAAACACTGGCACAAAAACTGATGTGAAGTGTTGAGCTTCTGTTGAGAGCAGAGCTCTAGTATCCTAGCTCTGTGTAAGACTTTCAGTCTTTATGATTTAACTCTCTTGTTTCCCTGTTGCCCCTTCCCTTTAAAATTTGTCATGTACTTTAAACTTTCAGCCTTTCAGATTCTTCACGTTACTTCAATATCCACTGCTCCTTCAATATCCATTTGCCTGTTTGTCCAAAACTTGTTGGGCGGAAAGCAGACTACATTTCTTAGGCAATACCTTTGGAAATCGCCTCAGAATTGAGACAACTGATCACAAATTGATGTGAAGTGATAAAGTAAATCTCAGTAGCTTCCCAAGAAATACAAGGAGTTTTTTGCAAAGTCACCTTTTACAGATGTACCAAATACAGGAACAACTTATTGCATTGGTATCTGGAATCCATGAAATATTTATTTATTTTTTATCATCTTGATTTTTAATTAGCATTTCCCTTAGCTAAGTTTCAGCAGCCCTTTCCCATCTTTGTTGTTATTCCTTTATCTCAGAAACCACAAATGGAATCCACTGAAGGTAATCGAGTTGCTCAGGTGTGATTTTCCCTTGATGAATCCACGCTGACTGCTCCAAATCATCTTCACTTTCATATTTTCAGAAGACTTTATTTATGCTGTGTGTATTCGAGATAACATGCAGAAAGTATTTAATCAGAGTATACATATTTTTATTGCTGCTACACCTTTCTCAGTATGTATTTATGATACAGTACATATACTATGAGCACTGAATGTCACCAATGGATAACAAACACAAGCAGAGCTGAATCCAGCCCTGGTCCAGATCTGGGGACTGCGTGTCTGAATCCATTTGCCACACTGGAATAGACTAAAGAAGGATGGTCAGGGAGAAGGAGAAGGTTAAGAGCCAAGTTACCTGTCTCCCCTCCTTCCCTGCCACCCTGCATCTTCCAGTAAACCCCACCTGCAGGATATTGTCATTAAGAGCTATTTCCACAAATGAGTAGCAAACAGAAGGAGGGAGATTAATAAAAACACTGCATGACAAGTAGTTACATAGCTGGAGACATGATCTGATTCAACAGGGTGTTAAAATAGCTGTAGGACAAGTTATCCTCCTTGACATCAGAAGTTTTGTGTTCAGAAAAGCAAGGAAGCACAGAAGCAGGCAGTCTTAGCTAGTCTTCAGCATAACAGAAGGCTGCTTCAATAGCAGAGGCAATAAAGTAGTTTTAACTCTGCTGCAGCCAATTAAGAACTTCCTAATTATGAAGAATTATTTAGGATTTCCCCCAAGGAGTTCTTTTTAAAGAGTGTTGGAGATTATCTCTAAAGACCTCTTCTAACGTGTCACACTTAAAAGCAATCCAGCTTCTCAGATGTGCTGCTCAAGGGAGCTCTTTCTATTTTATTGGTATCCACTAGAGAAAAATAAGCAACAGCCAAGTCATAAAAAGGTTGTTTTTTATTACTTAACATTACAGCAATTTGCTGTTGCTAACCTTGGTGTAAAATTGCAGGGAGCTGAAGATGAGTGGATGAGCTGATTCACTGGGGAGCATGATTGATTGATGATGGGAAAATAATGAGAAGTCCCAAGGAAGCACATAGCAGCGAGAAACTTCAGAAAAAGGAGAGCTTTAAAGAGAAGCATTCTATTTTATTATATTTACTTTTTTTTTTTCCCCTGAAAGCACCCAGCATCTTCATGGTACACGTTGGTCTACACCTTTTTGCCTGGGTTATTTTCACACTGCGGAAAACCCTTCTTCCTGTGCCAAGGTGAAAAGGCTTCACTTGCCACCCCTGGAAACTGCTGTAGGATTCACAGTTCACCCGGAGCTCCTCTTAGGATTCACATATGTAGCCTCTATTTCCTTCTGACCATGTAAACCCAGCTGATTTTAAGCTGTTTGGTAAGAAAAGTTGAGAATAGATCATCTGCGGTTGGAGAAAGCGGATGTATAACCCTGCATGACTGGAGAATAAACTGCTCTTCCAGATGCCAGGATTTAGATCAGAGCAAAGCACAAGTAAAAAGCCCCAAAATATTTCCCCACCTGTTTCCTGCCCTTGCACAGACTGTAGCAGTCTCTGTGGTCTGGAAGCAGAACTGAAGAGGGAAGGTGTGTTTTCAAAGCAGCACAACGTGAGGGAAAGCATTCGGTGTGGCAGCGGGGTTTGCTGTCCCCGCTGTCTTGCAGAAGAGCCAAAAGGTTGCCCCGCCATCAGGAGACACTTGCACATTCAGGGTGTCTGTGGCAAAGATGATCACTTTGTCACCTGGAACGGCATCTCTGCTGAGGGGAAAAGATGGAAGATCCAGTCAACTGAGGGGACAAACTACAGAGCCAAGGGGTTTCTCCTGTCTCAGAGCTCAAGCAAGACAAAAACATGGTAAGGGATGATGATGGCACTCCGTATCAAGATCACAGGAGGGGAGAAGACAAGCATACGTGAGCTTTAGAAGAAAGCCATGCCAGAGGGAACCAACCAGCCTGTCTCTAGCAGAACTTTGCTTTAAGGGGAACTCAGGAAATGTGAACTTTCTGGTTCTTCCTCACTGCTGACATATACAGGCAGTACTGCATTAAGTCCTACCCTTTAAGGTATAGATTACATGGTTCTCCTTCCTGAAGTTTTCTGGAATTAAATTTAAACATATGCTGTACTAACACAGCTAGTGTTACTACTGCAGCAGCTATGCTTTATTTCCTACATTTCTACAATAGGGCAATTAAAATAATGCCCCTGATTTTAAGACAGAAGAGCTGCTTGTAAAAGAAATAATCTCACCAGTCTTCTGAGCTGATCAAAATAGTCCTGTTTCAGTGCAGTGCAGACCAAAATTACTACTATAACAAGGTGACTTAAACCTGCAGTTGAGCCTTATACCTTCCCAAGGGGTTGCTGCACAGGAGCTCTCTTGAGGGGTTTTTGGAAGCCCCACATCTTGGGACGCTGCAAGTCCCTTGGCTGTTGACTGCTGTCAACAAATACACACAAAATCCCCTGATGGTGTACTCTCAACTACGGCAGCAGAATCGAACACCAAATATATGCTCTCAGATATGGAGATAACTTTGCTTGACAAACTTTGCTGGAGGCTGCCAGGCTGCTTTAGCAGTTGTGCAAGACAGCTCTGGAAAAGGGGAGCAACTATCAAGAGATTATCCCCAGTGCTTGCTTCAGACACCACTTTCCAGCCTAACCATGTAACCAAAAATAAGAAAACAACAACTGTATCATTGTTGAGATGTTAACTAAGTAATGAGACAAGGTAAATAAAAAACAACAGGAAATTATTCTTTTGGGTTTGCTTCCTGGATTTTTATTAGCTAGCTGACGCAGGCCAGCTCCTGAAAAGCACTTCTTTGGCAACTGGACAAAAAACAGAAGATAAATTTGAAAGCCATCTCCTTTGCAGCTCTCGTGACAGACTCTCTTCAGCATGCAGTAAGTCTCCTTTAAAAATACTACAAGTCACTCTATCTAAATATGGTGCATACCTTTTAGGAGAGGCCCTTGTCTGCTAGAGTCATTGTGTCCCACAGTAATTTATTCTGTTTGTCCTCATCTAACTTTCAGAATATCAGCGTGCCAATCAGATTTTGCCAGAGAGCATATTACTAACTTTTGCACTTTATAATAAAGTGTTTGTTTTAGCTGTATTCTATACGTGGTGATCCCATGATCCTGTCAAGGACTTGTCCGCTATGAATATCCCACCATCCAGCAACATGGGGTCTTCTGAGAAAAAATGTTCTTTGTGATTTCCTTTACCATATGGGAGGGAGGAGAGGGAAAATGCTGTTAACTGTATGTAAAGAAGAGTAAATCCCACCAGTTGCAGTGGGCTCCTTATGACCAACTCTGAGGCAGTTTCAGGCATGCAATTGGATGCATACACTGCAGTGGGTGGAGACAAGCTCACACATCTCTCCCTGGAGCTCAGGCATTCCCTGATTTAGTCCAGGTTCCCTCTTGGGAAAAGCCTCAGGAATGAGCAGCTCTAATTGCATTATCCAGAGAGATTTAGGCCATGATGAGCAGAGACAACTATGAATGAGACCTTGATGTAAACCCATAGTCTTTTGTCAATCTCTAGACACTTTTTAGAAAGTTTACCCCTCCTGAGTAGTTATAATTCAGCAGAATTACAGCTTTGTGTAGGCTATATAGCTTCATGCAGTCACCTTTAGTGTTAGGGACTGAAGAAAACGAAAATATGAAAGCTCAGAGCTGGAGAGCCTGAGAGATAGAGCAATGTAAACAAAGCACATCCAATAAAAGATGTGCTTGTGTTTGATTTAGGTTCTGATGCCAGTTATGTTTAAAATAATCTGATTAGTTTGGATTATTCAGCACCTGGCACATTCTCCTTACTGCTTGCCAAAAATATTAGGCCTTATTCTTTGTGATATACTGGAAAGCGCAGCCATGGATAAAAAGACAGGAGAGTAGGCTTTCAGAAATACTCAGAATATTCCACAATGGGTTTGTAAGCATTTTTGAGAACACCTGAAGGCTCCAAGACACCAAGATTTCTAGCCCATGACCATGGGAGACTTCAGGAACTGCTTAGCCAGGAATGATGGGTGGAACAGGCCTCACAGGCATGCTGAATGGTGAGGATGCCTGAACCCTTGTTGCATCCTTAGCAAGGGAGTAAAAAACCAATTTTTTAATTTTTCCACTGATTAAGTTTGAAATTCTAAATGAAATAATGTTCCTTGATACTGTTTCCTTGCTCACAGATGTTTCTGTGCATAGTTTTTTTCAAATTTACTGCTGTGCCAGCAAATGTGCATCAAATGCCTTTCCACTGCTGCTTTTTCCTCAGAACCTCTGCCAAATCATAGGATTGATTGTTTTTCAGTGTTTATACACTGTTTGAGAGTCTATAAACTTTCGTTCCTGCAATATACATGCAAAAGCAAAGGAAGGAGTAAAGTTTTCTTGCCTGCTTTGATGGCAAAATGGTCTGTATAACAAAGAACTATAAATTCTTTTATTCTTTTCTTTTAAGATTCAACAGCTGCCAAACTCATACTCTGCTAAACTCCAGTATTTAAAAAATGCAATGACTTAACTGCAAGGGATTTTGCCAGTGGAGTCCTGTCCCTCTAGTTCTGAAGCTGGCTTTTACAAACCAGCTCCTACAACGCCTCTTGTATCTGGCTGTAGAACTTCTCCCAGCCTCAACTTGGACCCCATCTTCTAGATGTAATGATCCTTCCTCATATTCTCTTCCTTCTGTAATCAAGAACCACTTTAATCCTTCAAACTAAATATGGAGATGTTAATTAGTACTAATTAGATTAATATACATGTTAGAGTCACGCAAAGGACTTGTCAGTGGAACCTGAGAAGGGAATAGGGAAGGAAGATGAGAGTGTTTGTGGAAACCACTTCGTAAGCACCAAATACACCTCTGTTGGCTGTTTCTGAGGTACAAAACCAAAGCAAAGACTTGCGTTTGGACCCAGAAGCCTGGCTGAAACCAGGAAAGATGCCAATTAATTAGGCCATCTTGGGAAATTCTTTTACTAAACAGTACTCTCCATGATAGTACTGTTTTCTCATGTGAGTACTCAGAGTAAGCAGGATGAACAGGTCACTGAATGAAGGAGAGAGAAAGTCTCAAAGAAGAGGGACACTTAAAAGCTGCTGCGCGCTGCCCAGGTGCAAAGATTCTTCTTCTGCAAAGAGCACACAAAGCTCAAGTGTTTCTCTCCAAAGAACTGTGTTGGTCTGGGTGGGTATTAACAGGAATAAGCATAGAGTAGGGGGTGGAATGAAGCAGAGCAGAGCAGAGCCATGGTACCTAGACCAAAAGCAATTTAAAGCTTATGCAGAGAAAAGGGGAGGTCTGTGTTGGCGTGGATTTAACAAAGGATGGTAAAGTGATGTAAGCAGAGCAATAGGAAAATATTATCCCAACAATGCAGTTGCCACTACCACTAGTAAATGCTATATAACAAATAATAATGAATAATCAGTCACCATCTTGTTAATTAAAAGATAATTGTCTTACTCTATGACTGCAATGTACATGGAAAAGTGCTAACCCAACTGAAATTTCTGCTACTCGGAGCTTCTTCTGTATAGGTTTGCTTGAATTTGCTTATTTTGGAAACAAAGCAAAGCTTTAACTTCATTTGTTAAAACTCTATAGGCAGCAGAACTAGCCAGTAGTTTACTCTGCCTCATGACCTATTAGTAAAGTTCCCAGAATCAGCACATTTACAGGTGCAGAAGTTTTAACTGTTGCCAATGTAAGGGTTACAAGTGATTTATGGGCTGTGAGATTAACAATGAAATAACTAGCTCTGATGTATGTCTCAATGAGGTATTCCACTGGTGGATATTTACCCTTTTACACCAGCACATTCTGAAATTGCACACAAGAATTTATAGACCAACCCATTTTAAACGTGTTAATCAGTACTTTATAAACAGAATTTTATCTTTAACCATTCCTTGAAGTCAGTGAAGTCAAACCATTGAAGAAGTTGTCTCACAGTTCAACTGTTACAAGATGGTAGCCTCAAACCACAGAATAAGCGTACTCTTGATTACCTCTCATTTCACCCAGAGGAGGTGGTGTAATTATTCTTACTGTAATACTTTGTTCTTCTTATAATGCAGATGTTCTGAAGGTCCCCAGCATTAAAATTAAGACAACTTAGTTGGATTCAGTCATCACCTGCAACAGACCAGACCTAGACTAACAACAGTATTAAATTTACATTAGCAAGAGAATGAGACACCAAGAGCACTTGCCTTTTTTTTTTCTGGAAAGACCCAGAACAAAAAATGTTGGCATTACTTTTCCCACAAGATTTTACGTTGGCAGAAGTGATGAGAGAATGGAGAATGTGGCTACTAATTCACCAGCCTCAGAATTAATTTCTAACCTTTATTATTGTCTCCACCGAGACTCTCAAATTATTTTTGTTATAAGATCATCCCAGTTATTTTTAGCTGTTCAGCAATTAGAATTTGTACCAAAATTCTGACTCTTTGAAAGTTGTGCTCATTCTGAACGGGAACAGCATTAACTTTCTATAGTTTCTTAAAACACAAGTTTCTGGAGGAGATGCTGTTTCAGGAAATTTGAAATGTATTACTCAAGATAATTAACTAGTAAAGAACTTTGAGTTTCAAACATGACAATTTTTTATGAAAAGGATCAAAATTAATCACGCTGACATTGTTAGAATGCTTTTCAATTCTTTTCATCAGAATTTCATGAAAAGCAATGCATTTTTTCAGATGGTTCAGTTTTTAATGAAGCTTAATTTCCCAAGGGAGAAACTTTCCTACAGTAAATTTCCTACCTTTTAAATTTTATCCGTTGTTTCATGTACTCTTCGTTTGAAACTCAGTTATACAAATGCTGCAGACACTTTTACCACCAGTACTGCCACTTTTTCTGGGTATGCATCTCCTACTCCATCTGCCAGTACAAAAGTGTATTACAACACAGACATCTCAACTGTACATATATGGCATTTAATAGTTTGAAGATTGTCTAAGGGTTAAATATCCATACCAAACTATACCAGCAAATGCTGTAAATCTACATTACACCCCAGCATTAAATCTAGTTTTCTGTGTTTGAAGTGAGCACTGGCTAAATGAAGCCCTTCTGCTTTTTAAGGTGATCAGAGAGAAATGGGTAGATTAGGAAAAGAAGCTTATCTAAAAAAATTAGGAAGGAGGAATAGGGCTTGAAGTTGCAAAATACAAGACAGTATCTCAATTAAGAGGAAAAAGCTTTCCAGAGAGCGGATGTACTTGGAGCATGGTGAAGAAATTAATTGGTTCTCTTTCTTTAGGGTAATAGGGAATTAGAGAGAAGCTGGAGTCACATTGCAGACCTGTTGTGTAATTTCCCTGTCTGCTCTTACAAATGAAGTGGATGGGGATTTGCTTTAGCTGGACAGCCGTTTTCCCAAAGGCAGGGTAAAAACTTAAGAAATAATGCTCAGCTGTAGGTACAGGCAGGATGCAGCAGGGCCAAAGGGAGTCAAAGCAAAAGATTTGTGGGTGGGAAACTCAGAGGTAACCCCTGACAAATATTTGCCAGGCTGGGTTTGGTAGATTTGGATCCGACATCTTTTCTGAAGGACAGGGGGAAAAAACAAGTGTAAAACAAATACCAACACAAGAATCCAGTCTTATTTACCAGAAATCACAGATATTTATTACTGAGTACACAGGTGGAAATCTGACCTTTGGCAAGAAGGTGTGATTAGACAGAGCATGCACGCTGCAGACGGTGCTTGCTTTCCCACTGAAGGAGGAAACTGGAAGCAGCAGTTGCTGAAGTACACTGGGGTTATAAAGTGAAGGCTGGCACATTCTGCACATGTGCCATCTGCGTAGCAAATAATTTATGTTGTCCTTGGGAAATGGTGCACACCCCTCTTCACAGCTTTGGCACCTCACCAAGTTGGTGAGACACATAACATCTGACTATAGCCTCTCCAGCAAGTACAGCATCTCAAATTTCTGCAGACACATCTTTGCCCTTACTTCAGATAGTCCAGGGCTAGCAGGGGAGCTATTCCCAGGCTCCCACAAACAGTGATGGTGTTCTTTTATTAAGGGCTGCTTTAGTGGCTTAAAAATGTCTTAGGTATAATTTGCCTCCTTTTCAAGTGAGATCCCTCTGATAAATACATGCATTTACTGCCCAACTACCTGTACATTCCTCGTTGTTGACAACATAAAGCAAGAAGAGATGGTAAATCTTAGCTCTTAATTAAAGCTATTTTGAGAATTAAGGACTCTGCAATAAATGGCCATTTCATTGCCATCCGTATGCAAAAACCAAGGAGTGCAGCACAGACCATTTTAGTGTGAGCTACAAAACATGAAAGGGTAGTTCACATAACTCATCCACCAGCTGTTGTTAAGATCATAGAATGGTTAGAGTTGGAAAGGACCTTAAGGATCATAGAGTTCCAACCCCTTTTCCCCCCTAAATTCCATGTAGATGATCCTCTGATGCCTGCTACCTCCCAGGCAGACTCCTGTTTTCCACATATGTTTGCTGAGTGAATAGGAAGGATGGTCAGGACCGAGATGGTCCATAGAAAACTTTGCACGGTGCAGAGAAAGGTTAGTGGGAAGGAAGCTGTCATGGGAATAAGACGACTGCAGAAGCAGCTGAACAGAGAGACTTCTCCAGACCAAGGCCCAGGAGCTATGAGAATCTTGCTTGTTACAGATAAAGAGAGACATCAGCTGGGATTCTGCAAGTGTTTAAAAAAAAATAAAAATAAAAGGGGAAAAATACAGCTGTCATACATCTCTATTAACTTTCTCATCCATACAAGGAATTCAGACGTTAGGTCCCCTCTCAGTCAAGAAGCTGGAATTATCTGAGAATAGACATGTTGACAAATCAGGTACTGAATAAAGACAGATGGGAAAAAGATTAAATCTGGCACTTTTGTAATTTTTTGTGCATCGTATCCATCACAGAATTTTTTCTTGTAGTCACCAGAATTAAAGCTGCCTCCTTTTCAGTTAAATCAATCACTTTCCACCTTGAGAAACAGAATCAGGAGCCAGCAGCTTTGAGTTACTATAGAATCTTATAAACGTGTTTATGTCTAGCTTGGAAGGGGCCTTTAAGATCATCTAGTCCAACCATCAACCTAAGTCTGATAAAAAACATCACTAAACCATGTCTCCAAAGGTGAAGATCATGAAAGATGGCCCAGTTAAACACACAGTGCTACTAAGGAGAGAGGGGCATCCACAGACTGTGCCAGCTTCTGCAAACAGCACACATCCTTGTCTTCATATGACCATCAGGGAGAGTGCTCTCTGTGGTAGCACTGTCTTTAATTTGTGGTTTGCAGGAAGTGATAATGGCCTGTTAGTAGTTATCTTAGGTCATCATCCTGTTAACTGCTTTCCTGGTTGAATCAAATACACCGCAAATACTACCAACACTCATTAACTCCCAAATTCTTATCTGGGAGGAAGGTTTAGTGTGGGCAATGCTCTTTGTGCAGATAGAGTCTGTACATGCATGCATTTTATTTCCACTGCTCTCATTTAACCTGTGCATATCCTTTCAATTGCAGAAATTTAAATGCAAAGTGGAGGCAAAGAAGAGAATATAAGAGGGGAACCAGATGTGACTGGTAAACCTCTTTCCATGCACCACAGCTTTCTAAGACTAAGCAAAACTGCTGAGTGTCATGCAGGAATAGGAAACTAGCTTGGCACAGCTTTAAATCTCTTGTTTTAAGGATTTAGTGGGTAAGATTCAGAATTTCTAAAGTGTTTCATTTGAGAAAATTCAGAAACAAAGAAGTTACATTGTCCCAGCTACCTTCATGCTGTTTCATCAGGTAACAATTCTGATTTTTATTTAAATATAAAAAGCTCAAAATGGGTTAAAATGAATAGAGGTACCATGTTTATACTTCAAAATATAAATTAGAGGTTTATAAACCCTGAGAGAGAACATAAATTTCCTGTTCCTTTTATGTTTTAAGGGAGAGTGATCTGAGTATTTGTCAATGTCATTTTAATATCTTACAAGTTTTGTCAAATGCATTATTTATTTTCAAGCATGTTTGATGATTTACTTGTTTAGTTCTGAGCAAACACTTTAATGTGGAAAGTTGGAAAGATTATTCAAATATTATTATTCTTTTCTACCAGCTCTGGTTGAGAGCCAGAAGAAGGCATGTTTGCTGAAAACACACTGTTCTAGCACTGTAATTAGGAGAGATTGGAGAAAATTCCCTAAAGCTTTTGGCTAGACAGTATTAGGCTGTAGCATAAAGAAAAAAGAAGGAAACATCTAAATTAAAGGAGGAGCACTTCTCTTGAGGCAGATTAGAGTTCAGCTGGGAGACGAGGGCATGCCTGCAGCCTGGGTCATTTTGCTTGAAAAGTGAAAACAGTTTGGCTGTCATATGCTTTTGGCACCAAAATCACAACAGATGAGAAGAGAAAAATTACAGATCTCCAAGAGTTAAGACAGAAGTAGAATATTTACAATAAAAATCTGAGAGCCACATGCTATTCAGAGACCTGATAAGGGGGGCTGCTGGAGCCAGAGCATTCGCCTCTGTGGCCGGAGGACAGCTGGTGGCCATGCCCCACCAGCCCAGCTGGGACAGGGACAACCCTGCTTCTAGACCTTCCACATGTAGTATTTCTGTCCTAACTTCTCAAGTGCAGTCTGTGACAGATGTGAGCACAGCTTTTCCTAGGGCTGTAGCCTGAGATGTACCTGAGTTGTAGATTAATGGAGTTCAGCAAACCCAGCTGTTAATCTCCCGCTTTGCAGGAACATGATGCGTATATTTTTTTATACTCACATTAGTGCTCATGGATCTAAAAGCAAATGTGAAGGGAACAAAAGGAAAGCATTAAAGTGGAAATAAAAATGAGACTCGTGGGAACTCTGATTTTTAATTAGAAACACGGCATATCTACTATAATTTTAGCTCACAGAGGTTAATAGAAAATGAGATCAAAGGCAGCATGTGTTTACCAATGGTAGATCATGCCAGACTAAGCTTCTTTGATGTGCTAACAGATCTGAATAGGAAATGCAGATCTCATCTGTCTGAATTTGAGGAAAACATTTAATGTGCTGCCGCTTGGGACTGTATCTGTTAGATAAATGAGACAGGGAGTCATAAAAGAACTGTAAAAGTGCATGAGGTTTGGAACAGGGCAGCTGGCAGTATGACTCTGTTGAAAGGAAAAAGGCAGTGCTTGAAGGAGGTTACTAGTAGGGATCCTTGAGGATTTGTGACGGGTTCAATCTTCTATAACAGTACTTACATGGTTCCTCCTCCCCAACCCTATAGGTTCCTGAGGATGTTTTTTAACCAGATGCTCCAGGCCTGCTCAGCACACAAATGCAATGCTGCCCTGGACCCTGGGCTGTCACCCAGCTGGTAGGAGCCAGTGTTGCAAACCCTGTCCCTGCCTCCTTGGGAAATCCTCACTTGTGCTGCAAATATTTGCTCCAGGGAAGTCTTCAGTACCTGGCAAGTGCGGGGGTGGCAAGGCCTCCCACTTTCCTCAAGCATGGATACTTTCAGAGCCACACAAATATCACAAAACCTTCTGGATTCAAGTCCAATTGATAGCACTGCCAAGTGCTATCTGCTTGAGATAGCTCAAGTCCAATTGATAGCATCTTTCAACTAGTAAAGAGAGTAGGTTCCTGTGTTGGTTGCAAGCAAATAATGGACACATAGTTCAGAAGTATAATTGCAAATTTTAAATTTTTAAATATTTTTAATATTTTTAATTACAATTGCAGATGTGACAAAGCAGAAGACCGCAATAACATTCAGGAGGAACTGGAGGACCTTAGAGCATGGAGGCACAGCCGTGCAATGAACTTCCATCAAATCTATTGTAAGGCCATGCCCTTTGGACTTACAATAAGGTTTGTGTTACAGACTAGTTCATCGTCTGGGGAGATCATGGACCAAGGATGCATTTTCAAAGAAGAAAAGATACGTAGAAAGTATTGTTTGAGCTAACTCTGGCAAAGAAACATATAACAACATTTTCCTTGTGAGCTATTTCTTGAAGATGGCATAAAATCCTTGTTCCTTGCTTTGAAAAAGAGAAGCAAATGTGAAGCAGTGCAGAGAACCCAGACATGACATTGGAACTGACAGATTCTTTAAATAAGAGGAAAGCTAGAGTTGAGTTGAGTTGAGTTGAGTTAGTCCAGCAAAATCAAGGCTAAATGAGGAAGCACTTGTTCTCTGTAGAACTATCAAGACCTAACCTCAAAGAAGGAAAAAGACTTTTTAGTTGACACAAGAATACATGGGAAGAAACTGACCATGAATATGTTTAATCTAGAAAACAGGAAAAGATTTTTAACTATCAGGGAGAAGGTTGTCTCCAAGTAGAGGCAAATAAAAACGTATGCAATTTTAGAACAGCACCTCATCACCATATGAAAGGGCCACCTTGAACATTGCCATCCTAGAGCAGGAAAAAGCAGCTATAAGGCATCTCTGATTTGCAGCTGGACATACAGAAGCACAAGGGATAACAAATTTTTGCTCTGGATTACGGAGACTCCAGATGGGACATGAGTGCATTTTGAAGGCAAAAGGACCTCCGCACAGCACCACGATGACAGTCCTTATGCTCCCTGCCTGCCAAGCCAGGAGCCTGCTGACCTGAAACTTTGTTTTGGGCATGGATCCGTCTGGGAAGCATCCTCTCCTAAGCAGAGTGAGTGGACTGTCACCTAGGTGAGGGTGCCACTAGGTTTGTGCCACCTTGGCTGTGACGGATGACAAGTTGTGACATTTCTGATTAATTTCCAAGCTGCAAAACATGACAAGGTTTGTGCAGACCACAAGATGGCACAGCTGTAGTAGCTATATGGAACTGGATAAGGCAGCCCAGCATGAACTGATTAAAAATAAAAATTAACATAGTACTTAATGTCAAGATGGGGGGAAGGATAAGCAAAAAATATCCTGTTCTGGTAAAAAAAAAAAACCCTTATTTATAGTTGAAGGGCAGTGTTTTCTGAGCCTATAAACAACAGACAATGCTGAAATCTTTGATTTTCAATAATTAACTGTTTATATATTTACAAAAAACATTTCAAAGTAGAAAGGACTATTGAACAAGGAAACCAGTTTTGTCTGAGATGTAATGATAGAATCCTGTGACTCTAGGTTATTTTCAGTCGATTTTCACAATGATTATGGAAGAGTGTTTTAGTGTTTCTTTTTTTTAAGCTGGAAAATTCTTTAATACCAACAAACTCTCTCTATCCCACAGATAATTCCATTTGCAACCACTTTCAATTTTTGAATAGCAAAGGAGTTTGAGACCAATCCCTAATAGATGTCAGATACCAATGACCTTTTGAAAATAGCCTTTTTATGATACAATCCACAAGGCAATGAATGCAGTCTATGAGACAATAATGTTTCTAATATGGATTTATGGGATTCAGATTCACTGCTATGAATGACCCAGAAAATATTATGGAAATTTAACCCAATTATTACACTGGCAGCGTATCACAAGGAACTAGAAAATATAGATTTATTGTCTCCAGGATATTTGTTTTTATTATCCCCTAACTACTGAGAAGATGATTTGAGGTAAAAAGAAGCAGACATATACTGACGACTATGCAGGGGAGTGGAATTCCATTGTATTTATGTTGTGGGGTTTTTTAACAAAAATGATGTGATTTCTGTCATTCACCAGTGAGTTTTGCCATTTGTCCTGCAGCTGCTCAGCACGTAGCAAAACAGGTTGATGAGCTGTGATTAAGTTTCCTATGAGTGTCTGCAAGAAAAATACTAACTTTCCATCTGTTTATGTACTGCCATATTCATGAATTTTCACAAATGCCAGAGATTTGGAGTAGTTTCATTGTGGCAGAATCTAAACTCCTCTGAATAGGTCCCTCAGAAATATCTATACGTAGTCATCTAATCAATATGCCAAAGGAAGGAAAATAATATTTGTATTAATCAGGTCCTCCTGGAGGAAATCAGAATTTCTGATTAGCATCCAAATGTAAAACTGGGCTTTCCGAATTTGATGCATTTCATCCTAGCAAACTGTTCTCTGACTTGGAGAGTGGGAGATTCACAAAAGCTTGCATTTTTTTAAATTATATTTGAAATTTAATTAGCAAGTTTCTCATTTGGGTTGACAGTCTTCCTTATTTTAACTGGGAAATGCTGTGACTGTTCTTGCTATGCCTGGTATAGTATTTATAAGGAATGTCTTAGTAAGTAAAATTTTAAGTCACTGACATTTGCTAATAATCATGGATACGATTTTTAAAACAACCTGAGGGGTTTGAACACACAAAGTTCTTCCCCCTCTAATTCTTCCCATACTGCTATTATTATTATCCACTGCAGTACTGTGTCCACTTCAGGGCTCAATCCTCCAAACACAGAATGCAGTTCCAGGAAGCCTGTAATGATGGGGGTAGAGGGAGAGGGGTGAGTCTTCATATTAAAATCTTTCCCGGGGAAAGAACACACACTCAGAGGTCTGTAGGAGAAAATAAAAGGAAAAAAAAAAAAAAGAAAAAGGAAAAAAAAAAAAAAAAAAAAAAAAAAAAAAGAGAAAAAAAAAGGAAA
>VXBW01007738.1:53085-116416 GCA_013400375.1 Thinocorus orbignyianus | reverse complement strand
ATGAGGCCCTGGGCAACCTGGTCTAGTCAGGGGTGTCCCTGTGATTGCGGGGAGGTCAGACTAGATGACCTTCAGAGGTCCCTTCCAGCCTGGATGATTATATAATTCTATGTGTCTGAAATAACACTGGGGGCTGCTTTCCTCAGAACTGCTGTCCCCCCTCACCCAGTCATCCTCCTCCTTACCTGCCCTTACCCTCCAGAGCCTCATCCTGCCCCCTCCCACAGCTCCCTGCTTGCTCCCCCCAAAAAAACCACCAGCACTTCCAGGTCCCCACAGCCCCTGGTTTTTGGCCAGGTCGCTCGGAGTGCTATATTCTCTTCAAAGACCTTATTCTCAAGCCCGAGTGCTTTCGCAGGGCGCAGCCCCCCGGCAAAGCATCCATTCGCGANTTTTTAATTTACTTATACCTTTTTTTTTTCTTCTGTTTTTCTGGAGCTGTGGTTTCTTCCTTGGAGTGAAAGGGGG
The DNA here is from genome assembly GCA_013400375.1 of Thinocorus orbignyianus. NCBI lineage: Eukaryota > Metazoa > Chordata > Aves > Ciconiiformes > Thinocoridae > Thinocorus > Thinocorus orbignyianus. Next base: position 115,948 of record VXBW01007738.1, on the reverse strand, counting down.
TGAAGGACAGCAAGGCTGTGGGTCTTTCCTTTTCCCCTTTCCTTGCCTTTCCTCTTCTCCTTCCCCTTTTCTTGCCTTTTCCCTTCCCCTTCCCCTTCCCCCTCCCCTCTTCCTTCCCCNAAGTTGATTCAAAGGGAACTGGCATTCGTGTGTTTCAATTAAAAGAACTATCACTGCACCCAAATTTTTCCATAAGTCTTGTATTTTCCCTTTCCTTTCCTCTCCTTTCCTCCCTTTCCCTTCCCTCTCTCCTTCTTCCCCTTCCCCTTCCCCTTCCCCTTTCCTTTTTTTTAACTGTTTTTACAATTTAAAATGTTAATGAGGGGAGTGAGTTTGCATCCGATGTGTGCATAAGAGAGATCAGGTTAGCAGCTGGGGGGGGTCAGGAGGGTAAAATGCTGTGTAAAAGTGCTGTCATTTTTCAAAATGCATTGTTTGCATTTATGTTATTTTGTATTATTTTCCGGGGTTTTCACTGAAGAGTTTCTCAACCTGCAAAAGTTTTTTCCCCGAACTGTGCAGGTTCCCTCCCATCCCATTAGACCCTGATGGATTTGAGGTGGTCGGGATTGATGTGCAGAGCAACCCTGAGCCTCTCAGCCCCTTCAGGGGGGAGCCCAGCAGGTTCCTTCCTGTGCAGCTGGCCATCCTACCCCTCAGGCGTGCTGTGCTAGACCATCATCAGCATCTCACAAGATGCAGCTGTAAAGGTGGTTTTTTTTTCTAAATTTGCCCAGTACAGAGTGTTTCTTTGGTCCAAGTCCTGATAAAAGACAGATTCCCACCCAAAGATCTCCAAAGTATAGCCTGTCCTTGATGAGACCCACAAACCTTCAGACAGACTAACTGTGCTACTAACTCTAATCTACTTCAGACCAACTTTGGTACTGGTGTTAGTCCACAATATCAGCTGGAAATTACATGTTCTGTATTAAAGAACCCTTTATCTTGATGTTTTCTCTAATGTCCCCACAGTAACTTCCCCAGCCTTTCCCTCAGATTACTTCAAGCAGCCCCCCATCTGCTCATCTGCTGATTTTTCCTGCCTTTATGAGAAATCATTTAAATCAGACTCTTTGCTGACATTTATTATTTCCATTCATGTGTATAATGAAAATGCAGTGGGTTTTTTTTGTCTTATAAATATATCTTGTAAGAGAAACAGGAGAATTACAAGCATACACGACAAAAACAGAAGAGAAACCTAAGTTGCCAGGGAAAGAGTTAAAAAGCACTGAATGCAGCAAATTTAACAATTTAACACACTGTGTTAGGAAACTGCACATGGTCAGGATATCTGATAAGCTGAAAACTTTTGATTCCACCTAACGTAAAAAAATAGATATAATTAAAATGAAAGTTATTTGTTTAATTTTCAGCAATTTCTTAAACCAGTGTCAGGTTCCTGTTTATAGAGAGGCAGATGCCTTTCACAAAAGTGACAAAGAGGAGAGAGGGGGGCTGCTGCCGTACTTGTGCTCTTACCTCTGGAGGAAAACCTTAAATTTAAACCCAGTCTCTGCCTGCTTCAAAGAACAGGCTGGACCCAGGAAGGGCAAACACTGAGATCCTGGTCCCACGGGAGGTTAGGAAGAGACCTGCTGAGAGTGAGACCTGATTTCCAATGCAACTTCTTTCCTGGTTTTGTGTCAAAGTCCCTGTCTGCTCCAGGGGACCCGCTGTTCCCTTTAATCAGGTGTAACTGAGCAGAAAGACCATTAGATCTCAGAGCACTGTGTTTCTCCACCTTCCCCAAATTTCACAAATCTCTTCACTGCCAGCTGAAAATCTGCAAAACCTTTCAGCCTGCTGGCTTTGCCATCTCTCAACATATAGTTCCTAACTCCAGAGCAGCACCAAGTCCTACGGGCAGCGTGGTGGTGGGTCCCTTGGCAAGCAGGCTGGCTTTTTCTCCAGGTGACACAAAAAGGCTGCAAGGCTGCTTGCCCATGAGATAGGAGAAAGGCCACCAGCCCCCCAAAATCCACCTAAGCCTACCAGGAATCTGGAACTGTATCTTACCTGTTAAGCATTGTACAAAAGTTTTATTCTAATAATGTTTTTAATGATCTTTCCTTTGCTCATCATTTAGTCTTTATTTCTCACTAAGAGAAATCTCCCAGTTTAAGAGTAAAAATTTAAGACCCTTAAATGGTCCAATCCTCTTACTGAAAACTGAGTTGCAACGTATGATTTATTTGGGTTTTTAGGGAGGGAAGATGTCATCTCACTAGGTTTATGGCATGCTTTATATGCTGTAAACTTGGTCCGATGCAAAGTTCAGCTTAGAGACCATAAGTGAAGTCCTGGATGCGGGTTGCTATTCTTTTAGTTCCCTGCCAATTCCAACTTACAGAATACAGTCACGAAGATGCTCTGACAGAGTTTTCCACCTGGATTCTTGCCTTTCTCATTTGGTTTCGCCTCTAGGAGCAGAGAAGTTCTGGCACGTGCTGGACAAGCTGTTTAAATACCACTAGTTGTTTCTCAAACTGGAGAATGCTTCTGTTGCTGTCAGCTCTCAAAAAACATATGTGCCCATTTTGAGACTCTTTACTGATATTCTTAGCAGCAACAGAAACTGTTTTGGGAAGATTTGCCTTCTTCGCTTGTAAACTGGCTGTACCATTGCCCGGACAACTCCCCATTGTGGTTCAGGCTGAAGTAACAACGGGGACTGCGTCCAGAATTAAAGCAGGGTGACAGCAGATGGCAACTGCACGTATATCAAGTGTCACATGGTGACCCATGCCACAGCAACACCACCTCATGTGGAGAGCAGGGAGCAAAGAAACTGCAGGAGACTGGCTCTGCCACTTCCACTCCCAATCCCTGGTCTCTTCTTCAAAGTGTGGACTAATGTGGTGGCACTTGAGACGGGACTTCAGCAGGGATAGACGGGCGTGCTGGCATGTCACCAGCAGTAAGGCAGGACCATGACACCTGCATGCAGCCCTGGATGGATTGGTGCTGTGTCCCCCCGCCGATAGACTGGGAGGCTCTGCCACCTCTTCTCACAGGATGCATCCCTCAGGATCCTCTTCTCAGACTTTGCATAAGGAGCTACAGACTGTCACCTACGTATTTAAACAGCTTCTCCAGCTGGTGCCATTTACAGTGGGGAGAAGAGGCAGATCTGCACACCATGAGGGTGAACTGGGGTCACACAGAAGTTGCATGGCAGCAGTATTGCAGGGAAGGACCTTCAGCAGGCACCCTGGCACTGCCCTTGCCTTCCCAGCATATAAACCTCTGTGTTTTCCCTCTGCACTTTCTTCTGTATCTGGTTTCTACTTGCTGGCAGAGCAATCCTCAAATGTTATCCCACACATCTGATCTCACTGCCTCCCACATGCAGTCTGGTCCCTTCATGCCATTTCATGACTTATCCCTTTGCTTCCTCCACCCACACAAACCCTGAGTCTTTCCCATCATCTCAGATGCTCAGCACATCCTCCCAGCTCTCAGCCTTGCTCTGCTTCTTTAAACTGCTTCTCTCAACCCTGAATCCAGTATCATGGTAGCCATATGGTATCAGGTTTTGTGCCTGAGCATTGTCCTTATAAGCCATGCACAAACTAGAAAATAAAGCTGGTTCTCATTAGTTAGGGTCTTGGTTTTCAGTGCACACAGCACAGGAGGAGTTAAGAAAGCAATACTCTTAGGGGAGGATGGAGGCACTCTAAGAGCTTTTCAATTTTATACAGCCTTGTGAGAATACAGTGTAGAAATTAAACTATAAATGCCCACTAAACACAGCATTTTGTAGTATTAATCCATACAAAAAGAAGTGATTCTGTTCTCTCTCTCTCTTTTTGTTTAGATATTAAGAAGAGCAGACAAGAATGGTAAGACCTGTTGTGTGTCTTCTCCCCTCCCTTTGGAAAAAAAATCCGTCATTGATTCAGCATTTTAAGTCATGCTTTAAACATCCTAACAGGAAAACAAGCCATCCCTCATGTCATTTTATGTTTTCTACAGCTTCAATGCAACGTATATTTTTGGGCACTGATTGTCCCTACAGGTTCTTTAAGGGCAGATCTTGTGCTTTCACAATTTGTGTGTTTGATGTGCACTTCAGGTGCATGTGGGTGTTTTCTTAGTGACACTGTGTTCACAAGAAGGTTTGAAATATTTCTTAGTAGTTCCATCCCATTACTTTTTAAAAACACCATGGACTGTATCCAGCATTTAGACTGGTTTCCTGTATTCGGCAGTTCTGTATGTGTTTGGCATGCCAGTAAGCAGAATAAAGCCTTGCATTCAACTCACATGTTTATAACACAAAAGTTAAGAGGTTTTTATTATGTTCTTAATTTAAAGTTTTGCCCTCACACTACTGATTGATTTTCCTTCCACATAAGTTTTTCCCTTATTTAAATTCAGTAAGAGGGAGCATAGTACTGTAAGACTTCACAGATGTTCCCAGTTTGGCCTCAGCAGGAGAAGGGCCTTGATGTAAGGGCTACGAGTGCAACCACTGCATTTTTTTGCTGGTATACATAGTCCTGGTCCTGAACTTGACTTTAACTCCTTTTCCTGTCTCAGAATTGCTGCACAGTTTTCAACAGGTTACGGAGTCATTTCATACCCCAGCAGAGAAATGAAGCCACTACCAAGTCCCTGTGTCACACAGAGTGTGAGATTCAGTACGTTTGAGGCTACAGAGCTTCTGTAGCTCTGCAGTTACTGTAACAGTATTTATACTTCACTCAGATAACCAGATTTAGATCTTTCAGGATGGGAAGGAAACACAAGTTTGCAATTATTTAGGACTGTGGTGCTGAACATGAGAAGAAGAGAGATGTGACTTCTTGCAGATGCATGGGCTAGACTTTGGTCAGTTCCTGAAGGCGTTGAGCAATGTCAGACCCACAGCTCAAACAGGTTAAACCCTTACAAGCAATTCCCTGCCAATCCTCAGAAAACAGGTAATATGCAGATTTGATAACGTGTACTCACAGGTATCTGCAGGCAAATGGATACCATTGAGAAAATCAGAGAGAATAACTTTCAAGGAAGAACTGTTGGACAGTAAGGGGCTACCATACAGTTTGATGGTGTAGCTGAGCCTGTTGAACAACTGTTTACTGTTGCTGAGAGTGCAATCCCAGGCTGCAGCCCACCTCCACCTGTGTATTCCTGCAGGTGGCAACTGGCACTTCCCACAAAACCATGGCAAGCTCCTTCAGAGAATGCTGGAGCCACAAAATCCATCACTGTGAGTGGGCTTTGGTAGTGTTTTTGTTATGTCCCTGAGTCAGCTTGGCAGTGGCTTGCAAGGGCAGTGATGGTGCAAGCTGAATCCCAATATGAGGGCTCGGATGGAGAGGAGAAGGACCTTCCCCTTCAACAATGCCTTTCCAGCTTAGCTATGTGCCAACCACAGCCAAGCTCTGCTGGCATCCCCTCAGACCTCCTAGTGATGTTTGGAAGAGATGTTTATTTATCTGTCCTGAAGACTGATGAGAGTCAGAGCACATGGTGGTCATCGTCTTCCTGGAGTCAAAAAGAGCCCCTACAGCTTCATGTCTCTGCCCTGGCCTTTGAACTCATGCTCTCTCCCAGCTCTCGTGGATCCACAGCATTTCTCTGGGTCAGGAAGACTTCCAGTCTTCATTTGGGTTAGCCCACATCTTATTACTTAGGTGCTGCTATTAAAATGGGGAAACCGGCTCACACAATCAGTGACAAACTTGCTTGTTCCAGAACAATACCAAACCACATCAGCCTCAGGGACTTTGGTCACTGGAGTTCATACCTGTAGATGGAAGCTTTGCAACATGTTATTGGGAGAAAAGTGGCTAAGATCAGTCACTTCAGTTCTATTAATTTAAGTCCATGAACTTGAAATAGTTTCAGCTTTCACGTGCTTAACTGTGTTTGCCCAATAACCAGTTGCCCGTGGGACTTCCACTTTGCTAATCTAGCCCTGCAGAGGCTCAGGCCACATTAACAGGGAGGAGATCTGTTTTAAGGCTGAGAAGTTAAGTACCTTCTCAGAAAGGTTATGTGATATGTGAACACTAACCTGATGTGTTTACACTGTTGTCAACACAGATTATTAGCTTTTGTTAATGACTAGGATACTTACACTTTCAGTGTCACCCTACATACAGTGTCAACCAAACATACTGGTTTCCAGTGATTAATATTACATTACACCACGCTGTTAAGTTCTCCCATACACTTTTGATAGGACTCTGTCAGAGCTGTCATATTCATTCTCTCTGTGACATTAAAATACCAAAAAAAATTATCATCAAAATCTTACTAGGTCCTTGCTTGACAGCAAGAAAAAAATGCATACAAAAAAGTGGGCCAAGCTGATAAATAGGAGTATTACAAGAGAGTTCTTACTATGAATTTAGGATCTATGGGACTTCAGTTTAGCCTTCCAAAACAAGGAAAGACAACTATTCTTGCGAAGACAATATAAAATAGGGGATCAAAAGAGGCAAAAAATCCTGCTGAATTGCTGTTACTCAAAAATGCTACAATGATTTGCGACAGATGGTTTTAATTGAGAAACTTTTTCATCAAACAGTCATCCCCCTGTTCTAAAGTAGCCATATAAATGCTGGTTTTTGGGGGCTGGTAGCTTCTTCCTTTGCCAGTCCAGGTATGTATATCACTCTGTTACCCTCCTGTTTCTAGAAATACCAGCTGTGCACAGCTTCCACAAGAGGATCAGCTTCATAAGCCCTATCTATACTTCTTATTTTCTGGCTGAGCAGCTCCACTCTCTATGGAGCAGATTGACACTCCTCCCATAACTCAAAAGGTCAGGTGATTTTCTTAGGGGAAGAGCAAGGCATAGGGAAGGAATATCACATTTTGAAGAAGTATATCGTTGATAATATTGACAAAAGCAACAGAAGATCCTGAGGGAAAAAAGATGCAATTTCATAAAGGTGAGATGCTGCACATTGACCTTTTTGGAAAGGGAAGTTTCAAGATTGCATGTCAAAATGGAATTTTGGTCAGGTTTACTTTACAAAACTCCATGCGTTCGAATGATTTCACATAGAGCTAATTTGGAAAAATTCCAGCTATCAGGAAAGTTTTTCATTTATTTCATTCATTTTGCTCGATAAAACAAAATCAAAATCATTAAATCTCTCTCAAAAAAGTAAAATCTTGTCACTAGCCCGCGAGGGAGGGAGTAAAGAAATATGGGAAGCTTTTTGCAGTAAATGTAACTGTATGAAGTCTGTAAGTAACGGAATAGGTTAAAATATCCTTGGATTTTGGCAGCAACAAGCTCAGTGATGTGTCAGTCAATGTCAATAACATTCAAAAAGGTTTTGGGAAATAAAGAGCAATGAAGCAAAAGGCAATGTTTGCTCTTGGATGGTAAAATTTAAGGAAAAGAGCTGGAGTGCCCAATCTGGCTGTTGACAGATTATTGATTTTCTGGATTTATGTAAAGCCAATGGATTTATGTAAAGTCAATGATCCTGAAGAACAGAGATAAACAGACAGATGTTTCGGGTCTTGTCATACCCAGATCGTTCTGTAGGTAAACTAGTAATATGTTTGCCTTAGAAAAGTTGCCAAAAGTCACAAGTTTGTTGAGTATGTGTATAACTCGTATGCCAGTCATCCTTCCCAGCAAAGGCTAAAGCTGCAGTGGCAGTTTGATTAAACAATCAATTGTATCTGTATGAGCCAAAGGAAGTATAACTGTGAAAAGAAGCTCATTTCAACATACTCAATATTTGATATTCCTTCTCTGGAACCAGTGCCAAATGGCAGATGTTTTTAGATTCTCAATTAGTTAATCATGGCAGTTCTGTCAAAGAAAATTTCTTACCTTCAATACAGCATTGTGCCTTCTTGGTTTTTAGCTCTTGTAGATCCTGACATCTTATTTTGATCATAATGATAATTATCTCCAGCTGCAATCTGTCTTTTCATATTAAACATTTCAAAATGTTTCTGGTAAAGCAGACATTCAATTTGTCCAATTTTGAAACCTCTTGAAGATTATGTATTTGAAACCATATATTCAATTCAAAGAAATTATGAAATAAGAACAATTAAAGTCTGAGGAATCTCCTGAGCTCTGCTGTTCAAATCTCTACGCTGCAGTACAACATGTAGTTATAGGATTCAGATACTGCCTTTATAATTGTTTCTTCATCACCGTAAAATTAGGCCACAAACTGTTGTAGATTTGTCTGGTGCTCAGGGTATCATAATCTTATCCTGTGTGTTTGTTCAGTGCCCTGTGAGTCATTCAGCATGTTACTGAAGGAAGAGAAACATTCATGTGAACTTAAATTTAGTGCTACCCAAAACAGAGTTATGAAGAGTTGAGCTCTGAATATATTCTCTATGCTTCAAGCAGAGGGCCAATCAGTTTAGATAAATTATTACTTAACTACTATTTAAACATTCCAATTTCTGAGTTCTATATTCTTTGCTTTTGTTTGCTGATTATCAATCTTGCATTTAAAACTCACGCAGACACACTAGTCAATGAGAAACAAATTCCCATAACTCTTCTAATGGAATTACAGATTTGCCTTATCCTGATTCATGCACTTCTTCTGAAGTCATGCCTGGACAGCAAAGAAGAGAGGACACTTGTTCTTCAGGACAGAAGCAAATGTCAGCTGTTGTTGAGGGATCCCTGATGAAATCTCAGGGACTTTGTGGGGTCAGCTTTCCATTTACAAACTTCGTTCTTTCATCTTTTTAACATCCTGCTAGCAAGCATTGGTTGGTTTCTTGCATCACAGTCTATACCATGCTGCTCAAAGCCAGGCTCTAGTTCACTTAAACAAACAGAATTATCTTACATTTCTTTTTTTTTTCATTGATTCCTTCTTCTCAGCCTTGAATCGTATTCACAGGATACATTAGTTGTGCTGGCTGTCATGTGTTGTTTAAATAGTCATTGTTATGGGATTAGAAGCCAGAGCTAAAAGAGTGTAATGCTGTTTGCATACCAGAGTCCTACCTTCAAAACCAGACAATAGCCTAAGTGCAGCCACGGCCACCCATTGGGCGGGACAGGATGTCCAAATCAATGTACATTTTATCCATTTCTGATGTCACTTAAAAAAAAAAAAAAAAAAAAGAAAAAGGAGGAGGAGGTGAAGGGAGGAGGGAAAAGGCTGGGAAACTTTTATTGTAATACCCGTTAGAAAGCCCTGATAGACGTGCAGAGATTGATCTGACAACAGGAGGGTAGATCTTTAGTCTTAAGTGGTAACATCCTGAAAACACCAGATTAATCTCTGCTTAGCACATCTCAGCGCAAGGATTTTGCCTCATGTAGTCAAGGGCTTGCTATAATGAAAGCTAAATTAAGAAACAGATGAAACAAACTCCACTAAATAATGTAGTAGAGATTGTAATAAGGACTTCCTCCTCTTGAATTAATGTATAACCCATTAATGTTCTTCTAAATGTTATTACATGGTACTACCCCTCCCTCTGAGCCCCACTAGTCCTGTAGACACTTCTTATCTACACAAACATGATATTGATGATGATGAGGACCCACATGCTGATGACTGGTTTTGTCCCAAACAAATGAGAAGATAAAGCCAACTTTGTCATAGTTGGGCTTCACTGTATATTGCATGCCCAATCCAAACTCCATCTGAAAATCCATCTAAGACTTTTGAACAACCTCTGATACATGACAAAACCCAGTTTTCTCATTCCATATTTGTGGCGTAATCTCCAGACAAAATACATGCTGACAAATAGAAACTTATTCTCTATGCTGACTGAGAAAATGAGCTGAAATTCTTTCCAGTGTAAGAGGACACAAAGCTGGCTTCCTATTGCATGAAAGTTGAACTTTCTTTTATTTATTTTGTTAATTCTGCAGCAAGCATAGAACTTTTTGAGAAACATATATTTTATGAAGAAAGAGAGAATCAAAATCCTGCAAACTGGAGCAGGGTATTACTGTCCTTTAGCTAGAGAGGAGAGGCAGGGTCAGAACCCTACTGCTATTGAATTATGCACTTGAGTCTCATCTCTCATGTGGATGCAGGGATTAGAGGAAAAAAAGAAGAGGAAAAGGAAAGGGAAATAAGTAGATAGCTCTAGATAGCATGAAGTAAACAAGCAAAGCCATAAATAAAACTAAGGTACTTCTCTTTTCTTCATTGTTTCAGATGATGGAAAACTGTCCTTTGATGAATTCAAAGCTTACTTTGCTGATGGAGTTCTGAGTGGAGAAGAACTTCATGAACTTTTTCACATGATTGATACAAAAAATACTGAGTAAGTGTCCCCTTCTTACAATTGGAATGCTACTCTCTGTACCTGAAGATGGAAAAAAAACCCTATCAGGCTGATTTTAGAAAACAAGTCTAAGGAGAAAGATGCTTCAGGGAAGCTAGGCTGTGTCAAATAGCTCTAAGCTGTACAAGTGAAGCGCAGCTAAACCTTGTAGAAATAACTGCATGTTCCACTAAATGTGATTTGAGTAGTGACAACACAGGGTGGAAACTGGATGCCTTTTATATTCCCCACCCCTGATGGTAAAGTAAAGGGTTTGTGGCTCCCTTGAAGCTTAAATATGAGTTCCTCAATTCTTGACTCCACTGATTCACTATTCATTATAGATGAATAATTGGAGAAAATGTGAAGCAGAGAAGAAATAAATGAAGCAATCATAGTAAAGATAAGAAAAAGCAATCCTGTCTGGTGCTGACATAGTTATTGTGTTGGTGTTGTCACACTGTTTTGTCATTCACATTATTGTTTGGCTTAGCAAGGCTGTGGGTTAGGAGTGTGAAGAACCTTACTTACTCCCAAATGTGCCATTGCATGTTCTCTTAAGCTTATATTTCCTTATCTACAGTGATTAAGGTGAATTGAAAACTGGATTAAGGGCCAGAACCAGAGGGTGGCTGTCAACGGCACAAAGTCTAGTTGGAGGCCAATAATTAGTGTTGTACCCAAGGAGTCAATACCGGGTCCAATTCTGCTTAACATCTTCATTAATGATCTGGGTGGTGCGGCATAATGTACCATCAGCATGATCCTTCACCTCTACTTAGCACTGGTGAGGCCACATCTGGAGTAGTAGCCAGTTCTGCACTCCTGAGTATGAGAGAGATATAGAATTATTACCAGAGAGAGTCCAATGACGGGCCAGGAAGATGATTAAGCAAGGAAAGGAGGAAGAAAGGCTGAGAGAACAGGGATCATTTAGCCTAGAGAAGCAAAGGCTCACGGGGGAACCTCATCGATGTATATAAATACTTCAAGGGAGGGTACAAAGAGGAGCCAGGCTGTTTTCAGTGGTGCTCAGTGACAGGACCAGAGACAGCGGGCACAAAGTAAAACACAGGAAGTACTTTTGATGAGCAGTATTGTCTAAATGTTTATATCGAGCCATGAAATGCCTACTGTTAGGAATCTTCTTTTAGATCTGTTCTCTGGAGTCCTAAAAGCATTCACATAGGCCCCTAATTCATAGAAACAGTGGAATATATCTCCTAGGAGTAAATGCCTAAATTACTCTGTGGATTTGTTTTATAGCTCTGATCTCACTTATGTTTCTGTAAATCAGGCATAACCTCCCCAGAATCACTAGATTTAAGCCAGCACAAAATGGAAGCATGGAATTGGACTCCTAATCCCAAAGCATCCAATAAACCATCCTGTGTTGACTCTTGGTACTAGAATGCACCAAAGGCAGAGAAACTTGTTTTTCAGATGTATTATTCTGCTTAACAGACAACACAAGAGGAGCAGCAATATAAAAATCTTCTCTCTGATGGTAAGAAAAGAAGGGGCAGCTGTCATTGTTTCCCTAATTTAACCATATTTCCCTAATTTGTCAAAAGTATTTACATGCTATAAAATCAAAACAGAAGGTTGCAGAAATACTGTTATATAAACAGTTACTGTGTACAGTAGAAATAAGTGTAATATTTTAATTTCCTCAGGTTTCTTATAATCAGTGACAAAGACTGAGAAGCAAATAGGATCTTGAAGAAATACAATCCATGCAGTCTACCTAATCCTAGCAAAATAAATAGTGCATTTCTTAGAATACCATGGGAATTTGTTTAGCAGACTAAGGGCCTTCACGAAAATTTTTAACCCAGAGTCAGAGACTCATTTTGGAGTCAAAGACTCATTCATGCAGCTTTGGACTTCTTTATGTGTACCACATTCTGAATGAGAGTGGTTTTATTTTACCATTATTCCGTTCGTCTGCAGTTGTCAGGGAGCATGCTGATAAGGGCAAATATCCTCAACAACTGTGTAAGATTTCTAAGAAGAAAAAAAAAAATGTTCTACATCTATTTTTCCTTCTTTTTATTTGTAAAGCCTTTTTTTTTTCAGTTTAATTTGTAAAATATTTTTATTTGCAATTCTTTATTATTTGTAAACCTTTTTGTCTCTAAGAGAGAATATCTGGACCTGGAAAATATCTAGAAAAGTGAGAATAATATTACCTTTTTCCTCCTGAGAGATAGGTATACTTGAAGAATAGGTGAAACTGTTGAATGCTACAGTTGTTTGCTGGGAACAAGTCATGAAACTGGCACAGCAACCATCTGAGAGATCATTCTCACGGCCCAGGAAGACTGGCAAAAAGCAGAGCACAATAGTCCCAAAGAACACATACCGTGAAGGATCATATTTTCATGTATTTCAGGGAAGTGAATGGATGGATGACTAAGAAAACCTACTAAGTCATCTTTTCCAACCAGAAGAAACGGTGCTTTCTGTTGACTCGTTAACATTCGTTATAGAATAGAACCTAGATATAAATAAGAAAACACGCTTAAAGCTTGGATTTAAAACAGCAACAAAATGCTTTTAGAGTGTTTTTTCCATGAAATCTTTAACTGATAAAAGGCTTAGTGCCTGACTTTGCAGGTGAAAAGTGTTCTACACTGCTTGATCTTTTTCAACAGAAGCAAATACATTTTAAAAGCTTTTCCTTAGTACCTTTGAAAGCTTTTGAGAATCCTGCCATCATGCAGGCAGCAAGATGGAGCATGGCAAATACTGGATATAGCAAAGAGAGGCAGCATGGACAGTATAATATAAATTCTGTGTTAGTTTAGCTTTCCAGCAAAAATCACATGAAGCAGATATAATAAGGAGGTGAAAATTCTACTCACTGGCATTTGGTGAAAAGGGCAGATTATGTAAAATGTCTCGAATTAACCAGCTGTCTAAAAAAAGCAGAAAAATGTTCACTGAACCTTGGGAAGTTTTGTAATGCAAGCATTAGGAGAGCCATGTACATATCAAACAATCCCCAAACCACCTATTTTGCGATGTTCTCACTTGCAAATTACCCAAGGGAATGAAATTAAAATCATGGCTTGTGTCAATAATTCCTAAGTAGTTTATGGCTGGTTTTGAGTAGGGGGAGGGTGAGAAATTCTACTCAGTTGTGTATGTAGTAGGAGAAGATTCACACCGATTATTTTGTCTCTCTTATCCAGTTAAAATACAGACTCTGTTAAACTCTGGCCAAGTAATTTAACTTCTTTCTGCTTCACTTCACTATTTACAAAATGCAGAATGGCATTCCCTATCCTGAAAATATTTCATAAGCATTGAGATTATATAGTGATTTACACTACACGTGAACACCTAAGACAGATGGCTGGGGAATCATGTCATGATCTGCTAGGTCATTTCTTGAATAATCTCAGGATTTCCTATCTAGCTTGTCACAAGAGCAGACTCTGGGTTGTTTCCATCTCCATTAAATCTTTAGCTGTGCCAGCATTCAAAACCTCACTGTCTGTGTGCGTGAGATTTTGTACTTCAAAGCCTGAAGATGAAAAAGGAGAGGTGGCCTTGGGGTGATATCCATGGGCCACAAGCTCAGGAAATCTCAATTCCCTTCTCTGCTCTGCTGCAGTGATCTTTCAACAAAATATTCAAAGCATAAAAGGCTTACACTGACTTAATACGTTTTAGGGAACTAAATTAAAAAGGTATTAAAATCCCCCATTACACAGGTCCTAATGTCTTGTAGAAGAGAGATGTAGAAGAGAGGTATAGAACATTATTAACTTTTAAAAAGACCAAGCCCAACTAATGTAACAAAGCTGTTATGGGGCAGATAGATAGGCTGTGAAAGGCTCCTAAAATGAGCAATTACCACTTTCAGTATGATAGAAAGGCAAATAATAGGGGATTTAACTTCCTGGTAATGAAGGTTTTGTCTGCCTCACCAACCATGATCTCTGCACCTTGCTACTTGGTGCAGATAGGTGTTATCTTTTAACAAAGTTAAAAAAAGAGTCAGTTGGTACTGACCAGAATCACCAGGAAAAAAGACGAGTAGGAATAAGTTATCACCACATAAAGTTTCCAAAAGACAGGTGGAACAGAAATCCTCTATGCCAGGATGAGTTTATAGTTGCAAGTTGTCTAGACCCTGCAGTAAAGGTTATTCATCCAGGGCAGATCATTGCTTTTACTGAAAATTTGCATTAGCTAAGGATCTTTCTTCAGACATATATTTTGCAATTTGTGGATATACTTATGTGTAGACTGACTGTTTTTTTTCTATTTCATAAAATTTACATGACCTTTTTGTAACATTTTAAACATTTAATAAATACCAGTAAGGATACGGTGTATAAATTGATTGCTTAGTTGCTTTAACTTACATTTTATTTTTGTTTTGATACAGCCTGAAACAATAATATATTTTTTCCCATATTTTAGTACTGCTACAACGTTTTTACTTTTCTTGAAGGTGTTTTAATACAAGAATTATATTTGTAAGAATTCACAATCAAAAAGATAAATCCTAAATGATTTAGTTTGTGGAGGGGTCTTCTGTCCACTGAACCATAAGCCAACATAATAATTAATTTAAAGGCCAACTACTAGATACACAGATTTACACAGAAATTCCCCCCATGGGCAGACTAGCTCATACCACTTCATAAGGGCTTAACATAGGTGTGGGGTTATTTTTTTTTAAAAAAAGAGCCTCCTATGACTGCAAAGAAACAAAAGGACACTGGACCAATGGGCCACTGCGGTGAATTCCAGTCTCCTGTTTGTTAATCAATGCAGGGAGATAATACTAAGAATTAAGTCATACATGAAATTGATTTTAAAGTTATTCGGTAAAACAAGCAACTTTTGATTATTCACTTATACTGTGCTTCAAAAGTTACAAAAAGAGACAGTAAACTGCTTTGATTAGGCCATACATCTAGCATTCCTGATGTGCAATTAGCATAAGGTGACTGTTTGAGGGGAACAGTAGTGAACTATTCTTCCTTAAATGCAGTTACCAGTATTTTCGTTTCTTAAGATTGAAGCTGAAAGCCAATTAGGCATTTGACTTCCACTGAAGTCACTTCTCTTTGTGCTTTTCAGGATCTCATGAAACCTTCGGGCAATCCCTATTCAATAAGTTTCCATTAAATATTATAAAGAAGCTGTTATGGAGGGTCTCCACTCAGACATCCTCACTCTGCCAATGTCAGGAAAGACTTGATGTTGATGCAGCAGTAACTGGCTCTGGGTGGGTACAGCCAGGTCTCCAGATTCTCTTTTCCTAGCATGCACCCCTTAGCACTTGCATCTGCTGCAAAACAATGTCCTGTATTTATAGACTCTTAAAAAAAAAAAAGAAAGTATGGGCAAGGAATCAAAAGCAATGATTATTAAAGAGTGAATGTGACTGGCTTTTGCTGACTTTCAACTTAAAAAACATTGAAGAATTTTTTGGTGTTCTTTCTGTTGCTATTTCATTTCTTGGCCCTTTCGAATTACTGAATTGTAACATATACACCAAACCCAAATCTGAAGATATTCTTGCTTCCATATTTGCATCTAAACAGGAACAGAAATGGTATTTTTATTGTAAACTCGATATTTTAAGTACTTTAATGATATGAACATAATTCCTACTGCCTAGTTTGTGTCTTAACATTTCTTTGAGCTCTCATCCGGTTTCTAAATCCAGTGTGTGCATATGTTCAGTGCAGCTGCTTGGGGGTTGTAATACTGCTGAAGAAACTATTTAAACTCCCAATTATCCCAGCTCAGAAAACCCCAACTTGAGAGAGATAGCGCGATAGATGCTTCACTGATTACTGACTCAGTGGGGAATCAGACTTGTTTTTCTCATTTTTCTCACTGGTAAAACAAAGTCCTCAGCCAGGATCTTAGTTACAGGGTAGGAGGGATTCTAGAACTATTGAGGTAGACCTAGAGCACCAGCACTATACCTCCCAAAGGCAGGTATCCCATTAAGCCTTTGTGTGTGGCACAAGTTAGATAAACTATGCATAAACCAGAGATGAGTATTTTGGGGACCTGATAGCCTTGGCCACCTGCAGCTATGAGCTTATGCTGGCCATTTGGGAGAGTCTGTCATGCTGCATGTCCTGCACATGTAGGGATGGGACCTGGCACTGTGGAGAAGTGTCTACTCTTGCATGTATCAGCAAGGGTGCGTAAGGCTCCCTTATAGCTAATGAAGTCACCTAAGAAGTAATACTGCTTGCCCAGGCTTCAGCTGTGTTGCCCAGGTGTAAGGCTTTTAAGATACTCCCACCTGAAATGTCAGCCCAAGATGGACAGGATGGCACAGGAGAAGCAGCTGGGACATGGGTGTTGGGAGAAATTCTAGAACATCTGAAACAACAGTAGGTACCTGTGTTATATCCAATTACTCAGGCTCCTGCTAGCTGAAAAGCCCCCAACTCCACTTACACTGGGGCTCATTTGCCAGGCGAGGGAAGTTGGACATCTAGTTGGACATACAGACATCTACATTTAGGACTCTGAGCCTCAAAGTGAATCCACATCCCTTCCACCTGCCCAGGTCTTCATTAGCAGATCCCTAGTTCCTTTCTTGGAAGAGAAAGTGCTGAGATAATCTGCCCTAACAGTGAACTCCAAAAGGGTGCTGATTTGATGTCTGAGAGGTGGGTTAGTATTATGCTTGATATTGTGGGAACCCATCTGGCTGCATTCATCTCTAACCCAGTACTGTGCACTGAAACTAAAACAAAATTCATGTTATATGGGACCATGGTGCTTCCTTCAAGACTGGTTCTAAAGCTAATAATGACAAATCCTCAGTAATGTAAGATTAGTCTAAGGATAGTAATTACCTGTGCCTTGGATGTTTGCTTTTGTTTCAGTTGGAAGGCTTATTCTAGTCTCATACTATTGCTGATTTATCACGGTTCAATATAAGTGCACAGAAAAAAAAAAAGAACTTCTAAGTTTAATGAGGAAAAATAAAGATTTACTAAAACCAGCATGAGAGACAGACAGGCTTCTTAATTAGGTGAACTGCAGGTGAATGAAAAGTGTTTTTTTCTAAAAATGTGTTATTGAATGCAAAAAGAAAAAATTGCAGGAGGAAAATAATCAATTTGGGTTTTGATCATTTTTTAAAACTAGATCTTATAGATTAAATAAGAAATACAGGCACATGGTACAGCACTGACATCAAAAAGGTGTGTTTGCTACGACTGAAGAGACATAATTGTAGCTATCGGCTTTAACTCTCAGACTTTTCAAGACAATAGCTACAGAAATCAATTTAGAAATGAAGTCCAGAGGAAAAGGCAAGACACTGGTCAGAATGATCTGATTATACAGTTCAGCATTTTGTGACTGAACAAAACAAGTTCACTGAGAATGTTTTACACAGTCTTGATGCTGATAGTTCCTCTGGTCAGACAGACAAGCTGCAAATGGAGTTGCTTGGAAATTTTCCATATGAATGGTTATTTTCAATCAGAAATCCTGCTTTCTGCAGAATAAAAATGAGAATCAATCACACTTGGAAGGTGTCAAGAGGTAATGAGTAGCTTCAATCGCATTGACCTAAATGAAACTCACCTAGAATGTTTCATTTTGGTTCAGCTCTGCAGAAGATAACACTGGTTTCCCAGCAGTGAGCTCATTCCTTAATGACAGGTGAACTTTGAGAGCCTAGATGCTTCCATTATCTGAATCTCACAAAAAAAACCACAGAAATTTGCCATTTCTATCAACGTGTGCATTTCCAGGGAGTTTAATAGAGCAAATACTTCATTTGTGTAAAAATAAATAAGTTAATCTCAGTTTTTTTAAAAAATATTTTGAGGGCAAAAATGGAAGTTGAAACTTTATCATCTTCTACAGGGTGAAAACTCTGAAATTCACTCCTTGTGGTAAAAGAGCCACCATGACATTACTTCTCATCTCCTCATTTAGGTTGGTGGGATTCAGACTGGTAAAAGATCATAGTTCTGCAGCCCTTGTACATTTCTTTAAAGATTTTAGCAAGCACTGCAACTTTTCATAGCATTATTAAAACTCTTTTAGCACACAGAGACTATTACAACTGGGATGGTTGAGGTGGCTAGCCAGCTATTTAGTCCCTGTAAATCATTGCCTAACTTAAAGGGCTAGGGTTAGGGTATTTTTTTTTCAGATGAGCTGTTAATCACCAAAAAAAACCACCCGACTTTCATTGTCTCCCATAGTCCTGCCACACACAGAGCAGTAAGTGACAGCTCTGAAGTCATCACGTAACCTGAAGCTAAGAATAAGCAAAGTAGGCAATTATTTAGTGCAGCAAAGTGTGGGACATTAAAACAGCTGTGATCCCACTGCCTGTGTCAGAGCCCCAAAAAAACAAGCTTGCTGCTGCCTTTGAAAGGTCAGAGGGTGCACAGTCCAGCCAGCCTTGGGGTTGTAGAGCAGCCAGTGTCCTCACAGCAGTGGAAAGTTTATTTTCGCAGGGAAGTTCCCTGGGAGCTCTCTCCCACTTTTTCCTCCTCTGCCTTTTCTGTGGGAAGAGGCCAACACTTGGGCTTGTCCCAACTCTGCATCCTACTGGTGGCAAAAGGCAGTTTTGCCTCCACTGATAAGAAACTTTTAGCAAACCTGAGTGAAAAATTCTCCGCTGTTGCAAAGGAGCTGTGAAGCAGAACATCCTTAAAATGGAACACGTGAGACTCCTTTGCACAACACCCTCTGCAGTGCTGGAGCACTTATCTTGTTCTGTTGACTTGAAGTGGGGCAGTGGGCAGGCTTTCTTGTCACAAAGAGATTGCAGCTTTTTGGCTGAGATTGTCCATGGATGACTATTCAGTGACCCTTGCACAGTCTAAGCAACACTTAATTCCATTCAGTCACAAATTATATGTTTCTACTTGACAGTTGGAGATATCAGCCTCAGACGTTTCTCCTTAAAAGCAAACTTAGCAGAGACATGCAAATGGGACCCAAAAAGAGTTGGTTCAAGCCTCTGAAATAAATCCTTCCCATATCTGAGCATGAGGAGAGATTGAAGAAGAAAGTGTTATTTTTCTCCAGTTATGATAGTTATAGCAATGGGTTTCCTAAATTAAGTTAGCTTATTAAGTGTTTCATATAGTATTGGATTCTTCAATGAAAGAACTACTTTAGATGACAGAGTCTGTTCTTGATGTGTAATTCCTGTGTGTCATTGCCTCCTCTTGTGGTCTAGGGAATGTATGCAAACCTTCTGCTGGCGCCTCTGCCTGGAGGTGCCCTCCATCCCAGAGGACAGTTAAATGTCAGATCAGCAGATGGGTGGAAGAGCTTTAACCTTTCTGCCTCCTTGGCTGGCCTCAGTCCACAGCTGAGTGGTGGGTGGAATGAGAGTGTGGTCACAGCTGCTTTGCACTCCTGCATTTTGGGCCACTTCCAGAGGTACCACAAACAGGCACTTTTGCCACAGTTCATTCAAGTGGATTTGCCTATGTTTCTGTTACTGAGCAACAGGTACGGTCAACTTTGCAGTGATCAGGACTGCTCGGTGCAGTGTTTGTCATAGTCCTTTTGCAATAGCTGATGTTATTAGGGAGGGAACAGTTTAGACATGAAATCAGACATGTAAAAGGACTGCACTTAGTAGTCAGAAAGCAAACCGAGAGCAGAAGTTGAAAAAATGAACAGGTTGACATGATGTGAATGCATTTGGCTGCACACTATGGTTTGGGTCCTTATCAGGAGTGGAGTGCTGGTGCCTGGATGTGAATCATCCAGCAAATACTGCAAATAACATGTTTGGCATTGCCAGATTATAGGCCGAAGTAGAAGCATCCTTGGCATATGTGCCCACTGAAATGATGAACAGGTGCCCACCATAAACCTGAGCACTGAGTTGCAGAAACAGCCCTCTAGTACACACCTCACTCCTGTACTATTAAATATATTCCAAACTTCTTTAATAGCTCCCATAGCACCCAGCAGGGAGCTCAAAATTGTTTGTATACAAAAAAAAAAAAAGAATTTCTAGGTTTGTTCATGACTGTGTTTGAAGCAGCATGTTATTATTTCTGAGAGAATGAAATAATTAGTGAGACAAAATTATAGTTTCCCTGCCTAGAGGGGCATCCCCTTCAAATAGGATGCCAAGAACAATGGAGCCTCAGATGGTGCTTGTAATAGAGAAGGAAACACTATGAGTATGCTAGACTGAAATCTCTGCTCCTGACATCAGTTCTGTGTTCTGTCACAGGCTTCCTGAAAGCTGCTGCACAAATCACTTTGGATGATAATTTTCTCATTATTCTGGTGCCCAATTCTAGCTGAAAATGAATTCAGCACCTCAATGATTTTCTATTTTTACTCATAATCCTTTTGCAGCTGCAACACTTCTGTCAACAGGACTAACAGCAAAGTTCTGGTGACAGCAATGCTGAAAGCCGCTGAGCCACTCCCTAACAGTATCAGTACCACACTGCTGAGGATGTTGCAGAAGAACAAGGAGCAGGATGGATTTTAATATGAGATTTCAAAAGATCATGAATTTGACCACCTAACAGTATGAAAGGCTGTTTTAAACATTGTTATCAAGCTGTACATTAAGAAATGCAGATAAGTCTTTCACAAAGAGAAGACGTTAAGGCAGATGATGAGAAGGGGCAGAAAAGGTGGGGACAATGAACAAAGAGCAGGCATCAGAACAGCAAACTCCTGTCATTTAATATCATCATATTCTGTCACTGCTTTTTGACTCAGGCAATTTTCTAGCTTTCAAGGTTTCTCTTTGTATTCAAGGAGTGAACCTCAGGACTGTTCCAGGAATGACTGTGAACTGCAGAAGTGGTTGGTCAGACACATTCAATCATTGATGCCATAATGATCTGTGGAGAACAAGAGCCTTAAGATACTTTTTCCCATCAAGTAGTTTGTTAAGTTTCTCATCTTCAGCACTGATTCTTACAGACTATGAATTTCATTGTATCTCACACCAAGGTCGTTAGAGAAATCAGATGCAAGACCCATTTGCAGCCACCCAACTTGGCGTGTTCAAGATCAGGTCAACTTTAGTTAATGAAAGTTGTGGGAAAAATCTCTTATACTTCATCAGTTAAAAGTGTTCAGAAGTTTTTATAGCCCTGAGCATGAAAGTTTGTGACAACCAAGGATCCTGCCTCTTCTGCCTGTTTCTGTCCCTTATGAAAAAAAAGCTAGATGTATGAAAGTTAGAATTGGTGAAACTGACTTCAAGATAACACTGTATCATCATTTTATTAAAAGGTCAATAAAAGAAGTCCATTAAAAAGATAAGTGAAAAAAATCTTGAGTGCAATCAGTCATTTAATATTCACCCTTCAGCAATATTCAAAAATGACATTCATGCTTTTAAATTTCTTTGATAATCAACTTCCTCTCCTCCTTGGAAGAAAGTCAATATACTGGCTTTCAGAATTGAGCTGTAGATCAAATGGTTTCTCTTTTGCCTATTAAAGCCTCAGAGACAAAATATTACTTAAGAGTTGATCAAGATGAAATCTATTTGAAATGAACAGGTTTGAATTGTATTGAATACTTGCACACATGTATTTATATAATTTTATATATAATAATATCTATAATACATATATATATTATATATAATAATATATAGAAATAATGTTTCTATGATGCCCAGTGAAGACTGCAAACAGGGTAAGTCTGCTGGTTTTTCCACTCTTTTAGCATGGAGAGCTGAGGTCTCTGAGCTATGTTATGCAGCATGGCAGCAGCAGAAGAGGAATGCAGACAGAAAGGTGGAAAAAAAACCAATTTCTGGTGTTTAGATGGATTTCTGCCAGCACTAGGGCGAAGCGTGTAAAGCCTGTGGAGCAGTGACTCTGCACCATGATGCACAAAGGCTGGGTGAGGAACTTCAGGGGGGTTGTTGGTGATTGAGAAGGTGGGAAGGTGATTTGGAAGGGAAACTGTGCCTGTGGCCAGCCACAACCTTTTTCTTCAGACCTAAGGCAGCAGAGCAAGGGCAGTAAGGGCCAGGTACTCACATTTACTTCTACAGCCCAGGCAGGGAGGCTTCCTATCCCATTCAGGCTAATTTTTGAGTCCTACTATTTACCAATCCAACATAAAGCATTACTAAGCTCGCTAACCTTCTATCCTCTTATCTTTCCAGAAATCCCGACACAGAAGAGCTCTGCAGTAAGTTCCTTTCTAGGCAAGAACATAATCTATGCCTGCAGCAGCCCTGTGAAAGTGAACATACCATGTGATATGATTATTTTTATTTTTTTTTTGCTTTCTAATCTTTGTAGCTCGAAAAGAAAATAATTTCCATTGAAAGAACTCCTGGGAAAATGCAGATGGCTTATAACCTTTTCAGACTCCCATCATCCATTACATGCAGAAATCACTTTGAAAATGTTTTTCCTAATCAATACTTCACATTCTCTGAGCTTCAAGTTCTGTTCTGATGTAAAGATAGATAGATAACTTTTATCTTACTCCCTTTTCATGTGAGATGTGGGGGTTTTTTACCCCAGTTTTTTTCATCACTTTCAAGTGTATGAGTCTGTTGGCAATTTTGAAAAATATTGTCATTTTAGTATCCCACTGGAGGAGAAAGTTCACTATTTTGCTCTAACTNACCCATTTGCAGCCACCCAACTTGGCGTGTTCAAGATCAGGTCAACTTTAGTTAATGAAAGTTGTGGGAAAAATCTCTTATACTTCATCAGTTAAAAGTGTTCAGAAGTTTTTATAGCCCTGAGCATGAAAGTTTGTGACAACCAAGGATCCTGCCTCTTCTGCCTGTTTCTGTCCCTTATGAAAAAAAAAAGCTAGATGTATGAAAGTTAGAATTGGTGAAACTGACTTCAAGATAACACTGTATCATCATTTTATTAAAAGGTCAATAAAAGAAGTCCATTAAAAAGATAAGTGAAAAAAATCTTGAGTGCAATCAGTCATGTAATATTCACCCTTCAGCAATATTCAAAAATGACATTCATGCTTTTAAATTTCTTTGATAATCAACTTCCTCTCCTCCTTGGAAGAAAGTCAATATACTGGCTTTCAGAATTGAGCTGTAGATCAAATGGTTTCTCTTTTGCCTATTAAAGCCTCAGAGACAAAATATTACTTAAGAGTTGATCAAGATGAAATCTATTTGAAATGAACAGGTTTGAATTGTATTGAATACTTGCACACATGTATTTATATAATTTTATATATAATAATATCTATAATACATATATATATTATATATAATAATATATAGAAATAATGTTTCTATGATGCCCAGTGAAGACTGCAAACAGGGTAAGTCTGCTGGTTTTTCCACTCTTTTAGCATGGAGAGCTGAGGTCTCTGAGCTATGTTATGCAGCATGGCAGCAGCAGAAGAGGAATGCAGACAGAAAGGTGGAAAAAAAACCAATTTCTGGTGTTTAGATGGATTTCTGCCAGCACTAGGGCGAAGCGTGTAAAGCCTGTGGAGCAGTGACTCTGCACCATGATGCACAAAGGCTGGGTGAGGAACTTCAGGGGGGTTGTTGGTGATTGAGAAGGTGGGAAGGTGATTTGGAAGGGAAACTGTGCCTGTGGCCAGCCACAACCTTTTTCTTCAGACCTAAGGCAGCAGAGCAAGGGCAGTAAGGGCCAGGTACTCACATTTACTTCTACAGCCCAGGCAGGGAGGCTTCCTATCCCATTCAGGCTAATTTTTGAGTCCTACTATTTACCAATCCAACATAAAGCATTACTAAGCTCGCTAACCTTCTATCCTCTTATCTTTCCAGAAATCCCGACACAGAAGAGCTCTGCAGTAAGTTCCTTTCTAGGCAAGAACATAATCTATGCCTGCAGCAGCCCTGTGAAAGTGAACATACCATGTGATATGATTATTTTTATTTTTTTTTTGCTTTCTAATCTTTGTAGCTCGAAAAGAAAATAATTTCCATTGAAAGAACTCCTGGGAAAATGCAGATGGCTTATAACCTTTTCAGACTCCCATCATCCATTACATGCAGAAATCACTTTGAAAATGTTTTTCCTAATCAATACTTCACATTCTCTGAGCTTCAAGTTCTGTTCTGATGTAAAGATAGATAGATAACTTTTATCTTACTCCCTTTTCATGTGAGATGTGGGGGTTTTTTACCCCAGTTTTTTTCATCACTTTCAAGTGTATGAGTCTGTTGGCAATTTTGAAAAATATTGTCATTTTAGTATCCCACTGGAGGAGAAAGTTCACTATTTTGCTCTAACTTGATCCGGTAAGAGTAGAAGTTTGACAAGTTCTGTCATCCTTCGTCACTAAAAACCACCCCAAGTCCTGCAAGGTCTAAAGTTTGGCCCAGTCAGGCATTTCTGTGCCCTGAGCTGTGGGCCATTTCTCTAAAACCCCCTTTGCTCTGCAGCTGACCCTACAGCACTTGATTTAGGAGTGCTGCGTGCCTCAGAAAACAATTGACAGAAAAATTCTGCAGGTCAAAAAAAACCCAGTTATGCTTGACAAAACCAGTCTATTTCTGAGGGAAAGGTGGTAGTGTGATAAATTTTCCAATGGCAAACAATGTCAAAGACCTTTAAAAGCTGAAAATGGCGTTAAGTTGAAGATCAGAACATTTACCACCCATAGCCAAGAATCCACTGAGAAACTCCCTTAGGCTGTGACTTATAGATATATGACAAGAGACTGAGCTGAAGAGAATTGGGCTGTGATGACTTCTGCTGGTTGAGAAACTGGCAAAGGAAGACAGGGGATTTTGTTCCACAAGGGATTTAGTGCTGTTGACATTGCACTGGAGGGTTATAAATTTGCTTTGTTCCTGGACTCACTAGCTACCTCAGGCTGGCCAGAGAACTGAAGGTGGGGATTTCAGCCTGGCACCGGTTCTGTTTACTGTCTGTTTTGATGAAAACTGGGTTACCACTAGCATATTTCTCATCTGTGAATCTGATACTGAGTTTCCTTGACGTATGTCTAAGCTAGTGATTGTACAGCTCTTTCTGAGTTATTTCAGTTCTCTTCAGAAATGAAGCTTCACTTCCAGGATTCTAATTCACAATAGTTTCATTCTTAATCATTTTGTTCAATCTCTCAGCAATACCAAACCGTGTCACAGTGCTCCTGAAACCTTATACTTTCTTGACTCCCCTGAGAAGCTCACGCTGACCTCCGTAAAGTCTCAAAGTATTGCTATTTATTATTTCAAAAAGCTCCTGTCTAATCTTGTTCTTCTTGCCTGCCATTTAGATGTTGTTTTGCATGTTCTTCTGCATGACTTGATGTCTAAATGCCTTATCTAACACAGTCTCTAGCTTGTCTCTCTTTCTTTTCCACATTTTTTCATTCCTGTGCCTCCCTCTCTTGTATTTTGCTGCATCAACCAAATGGGAATTCAGGTCATGATTTCCCAGGTTTGCCTCCTCTCTTTGTAATCCCTCTGATTGAGTTACACACCCTGATCTCACATCAGCTCTTTCTGTTAAAACTTTTCTTGCTTTAAGCAGCCATGCAAGAGCATCCTGCAACTTAACGTAATTTCCATGATTTTTGTTAAAAGTATTTTGAATGCACCATACTTGCTGAAAACACAACAACAATACTTGGGACTAGAAGTTTATCTGGCCAACCCTTAGTGTCTTCATGTCTCAGAGAGAAACAACTGGTCTCAGCTGACCCCAGCTCACAACAGGCCTCACTTGATCTTATCTCCTCTAAGGGCTTTACCAGAATTTTTGTATCAATATAGTCAGATTTAGTACATACACATGAAAACTTCATTTTCTACTAGTAACTGTAAAGTACACTATTTGACCGAAAATCCAGTTTAGGAAGAAAATATAGGTATTTTGAAAATATGTCTGTTTTGGCTCTCAAACCAACATTTTACATTTTTATCAATTTGGCAACTCATTTATTGAAAGAAAGTGCTTTGAAATGGCGATTTTGCTATTTTAAGTACTCCAGGAATGATTTTGAAGGAAATAATACAAAATTTAAAAAAAAAAAATCATCCCTTTCATTGTAACTCTTGTTCATTTTATATATTTGATAGCTAATAACACTACAACTGAATTTTCATTTGATAAAATTGGTATTTAATGAAATATTTATTTTCTAGGTCATGAATAGGTGACATAGGTTTTCTTCTTCTTTTAGAATATTTTTCCCAGCACTTAGGAGAGTACGAAAATGTTCTATCTGTCTTGGAAGACTTAAACATAACCATACTGAAGGCAATGGACAAAACAAAGAAAGTAAGTAGAAGTGGTAAAATTTTCTTTACATTTTGTATTTTGTTTATTTGAACATGTAACCACTATTTTTCTTATCTATATAAAGTTTATATTTTATCTATATTTAAGTTCTTCCATATATACATGTTTGTAGCAAAAGTCTGCTAGGAAAAAGTTTGCAAAAATGGTCAAAGCTGTAAAGTTCTGTCTGCAAAATATTACAGTTTGGATATAACCATTTTGCCTTTGTGAGTGATCTGAAGAATGCTCTTCATATTACTGTCCCAAGAGAGGGTTCCATGTCCCATACCAAATGTGGGGAAGAATTATCAGCATATCAACATTTGAAAATAGTCTGGATTTGAAAAAGTAATCCACATTTCTCGAGTAGAAAACATATTAGTAAAAGATACTAATGACTTAAACTATATTGATGCCTACCATTAAATTACACAAGACATGCTGAGGGGTCATATTTATGTTACAGTTAAATGTAGACTCCAGGATAGTTAAAAAGACTTAAAAGGGCTGAAATATCTCTCACCATGTTCCCTGATGCTGAACTCTGGTGCTTTTATGATTATAAACCCATGTATGTGGGTAACTTCTGTGCGTCCCAGCTACTTAGTCCCAGAATATAACTGGCCAATGTAAATTACTTGAAAATATTTCTGATAGTAACAAGAGAAAACATACAAATTTGGGTTGAGTGAAACATCCTGACTGAGAAAAAGAACCTAGATCCTCCAAATCCTACCCCAGGCCCTCACCACAAGCCTATTCACTGGAAGATGAGCAGTCAACAACAGAAATTTCAACCCAAAATTTTCAGTGAGATCCCATGACTGGGATAAAAATAAATTGGTTTTTTTTTCAGTCAGTCAATGGGGGGAAAGCTGTGCTTCCCCAACAAAGCTGTTACCTTTAGCATTCAGGTGTTTGCAAAAGTGCAGTATTCATACATTTTACAGGAACTGCCAAAATAAAAAGCTGAAAGTGTAGCTTATTTATTTAGAACTTGAGCCAGTAAGCAGAATGTCTCTCAGTTCATGCTGTGCATCTTCCACTCCAAATGAACTGAATATGCTCTGACTCACTGCCTCATTGGGCTGGACACTGAAAAGCAACAGATTAGTTTATTCTAGCTGTGCATAATGAAAAGAAAATATTAGCCATGTGATTAAACTACTGCTAAAGGTCAGGACATGTCATCTGGTAACTACTGGAAGTAAACAGAACACAGCATTTAAGAATCCAGAAGTTAATTACAGAGGAGGAGTCTGAGGAGACTAATCAGAGTTGCAATAAGTAAACATTGGCCTGACTAGAAAACAGATAAGAAAATCTGGAATGTTAATAAGTGTTTCATTTGTGTGCTTGAAGAACCCACCTGAAAAAAAAAACAAAAACCAAAACGAACCAAACCAAACCAAACAACCAAACAAAAAACAAAACAAAACAAAACAAAACAAACAAACAAAAAAAAAAAAAAACAAAAAAAAACAAACACCAAACANCCCCCCACCCCCCCCCCCCCCCCCCCCCCCAAAAAAAAAAAAAAAACAACACCAAAACCAACCCACAATCACAAGTTCTTTAAATTTTATTTTCCTGACTGAAGATTTGAAGATTTAAGCTTAATGGGTTTTCTGTCTTGGAGGAGTATCCCGAGTATTTGTTAGAAGTGGCAGTACTAAAGCAAGGCTAACACTGAAAAAAGCAGTTTTAAAATCCCAATTAGTAGATAAACGTGTCCTCAAATATTCTAACATAGAGCTTTCTACCAAGGATATGCCCAGCAACTACGACTTTGTGTGGAAATTAAATTCTCTATTTGAATTTGGGATTATTCACGACAGGAAATCAATTCTCAGGGAACAGGTTATGTGACCTGTTGGTCATTGGTCACTGGAGTGCAAATAATAAAATTTCCATCTTAGGTAATCTAAGCTTTTACTGAGATCAAAAACCTGGAATGTATCCACCTAAAATCAGAGCTGGAAGTGCAGCAAAAGCTGTTTAACATACTGAGATAGCATGTATAAATGTTGTTCATTGGCAGTGACATGCACAAGATGTGATGTAGCTCCGAGCTCAGATTGACTCCTCAGCTCAAACAAACAGATGCTTAGAAAAGGGTGGGTTGATTATGAATAGCCCGTGGCACATATGCAGAGCAGGGCTTGGGTTTCCTCTCCTAGTAGAGAGTAAATTGTCATTGTTCTACCACCTATGCCATCTAGTCCCTTGAATGGTCACTGGGTAATGAGAGCATTTATTACTGCCTTCCAAGCCATCATCTAGTTGGAAAAATTCATGTATAGAAAAAAAGCCCAGAATTGAAGACCTACACTTTGAGAGCTACAATGACATGGCGTATCCACAGGGGCCGAGTCAGTTTCCGATGACTAGGACCAAATTTCTAAGGACCAAATTCTCCTGATGAAAACCAAAAGTAAAAACTGCTGAGACTGAACCTGAACTCCACTCTGCAGAGCACAGGACTTATTATGGACCCAGTTCTCGGAGGTGCTGTGAAATTTCCACCCCCTCTGACTTTCTGTGGATTTAAGACAGCTCAGCTCCTCTATCAGTCTCTGCTAAACTTTCCCAGAGTGCTTCAGGTAGGCAGCTTGTTTGGTCTTAAATATTTGAGGTGGGGAAGGAGAAATTTGGTCTTATCTTTCCAGTTTAGAGTCAGATAAACCACCACCACTCAATCCTTCCTACAGAAAATTCCTGCTTTCATACCAATTCATGTTGGTACCCATACTCAGTAGGTACTTTGCGTGAGAGGCAGCTGTGATGTTGGAACCCTAGAAAAAATTGTTGAGTTTCAGTTTCCAAGGAAAACCCAGAGAAATAAGATGTGTCTGTCTTCAACGAAAAGCCAAACAGTGGATTAATGTTTGAAAAATCCAAACTCCTAATCTATAAGACCTAGTTATTGCAGATATAAACAGAATTAGAAATTTAAACCCCCTAAAACGTAGTGCTTTCACATTTTATGAACTTTTCTTACTTTTTGGTGTTAGTCTAAGTTTGGTAACACCAAAGGATGTACCTAATACACAAGTGTGAATCAAGTAGCTTTTGCACATGAAATAGATTTGACTCTTCATGTTATCTTGTTTTTGTGGTTTTTGTTTTTTTTTTTCTGAAAAATGAATTGCTCACACAGGAGTAGTTAGGATAGATTAATCATTGGTGACAGCTGTTTTTCTTGTACCTGCCAAGTTGTTATTTTCCTGATCAAAGTACAAACTGGGATAGTTCTGCTTATCTTATTTCTTCTTCACCTCATATATGGGAGGCATTATCAATTAAAGTCAGCAAACCTTTACAAAAGCATTGGAAGATTTGTTCCTTTAAGCCTTTTATTATTCTGACATCTTTTGTAACAAAGCACAGAAGCATATTTAATTAAAATATCTAATCTTAACCTTTTTATTACCCAAATAAACATAATACTTTCAGCAAGCTGCATTTTTGTTCCATTCCATAGCTTCCAGTCACATACAAATATAATGAAGAGAAACTTTTCATCCTGCAGCACAGAAAATACTATTTGCCACTGAGTAATGATGTAGGTCAACAAAAAGAGACCATTTTTAAGGTGCTTGACATCTTGATTCTATTGACTTCTGAACACTGAAAATCAAAAACTTACAGACCAAAGAATGTGTCTCCTTTAAGTTACCAAGCCATGAAATTGTTGCTGTTTGTCAGCTGTTCACTAAGAACAAGTCTTGCCCCATCATTTTTATTTCTGCTGTTGCTATAAGTTTATTGCAAATGCAACCTGCTGGAGGTGGTGGACTGTTCTGTACTCAGTAAACTAGCAAAAGCTCATTTAATCACCAAAAAACCTGTCATTTTCACATGTGGAATTAACCATATAGATGTATTCAGGGGTTCAGACTTAGGCACCTAGTGGCAATTTAGAAAAGCTGAGTTATTCAAGGACGTTCAAGACATCTGCACAGGCCTGACAAACGGCATATAGGACTTCTGGGAGACCTACAGGCAAAAGGAGACATCCTTCTCAGGCAGCAGCTGGAAACCAGGTGGGTCTCTGTATGGCCTCAAACTCTGGTTAAGGTACTTTAACATCTTGGAGGCTTCCAAAGGATTTTTCCCAAGAACTATTTCATAGACAAAAAGCTGGCAATGGCTTACCCTGATCCGACAGTGCCTTTTATCAAAGTCATAACACCCGTTTGAAATTAAATTTTTTTCACCAGCTGAAGTGCACTCCCCTCCTGCCTCCGTCTTTCCCTTCTGCCAACAGCACAGGGTCATTTTCCAGCCAGGACATATCCTCATGTGTCCCCACTGGCACCCACACAGTGAAGGCTGGCAGCAGAGGCCAGCGGGGGGAAGCAGGGACCATTGCACATTATTTTAAGTCCACTGCTCCTCAGGGCAGTTTGTACTGGGAAAGTTTGTTGGGGAAAGTCTAATCACAGCTGGCTGGTGGCCAGGGGACTTTAGCAGGGGGATTTCAGGATGGGACATGCTTCCTGCTCAGTGGTTGTTGGCTTGGGCTTCACCTAACCACGCATTAGTCTATCACGATGATGGTCTTGATGTACAGCATAGCAGCTCTTAATTTACTGGCACAAGAACTAAAATTCAGGCTTTTGGTATTGGCACATCAGCAAAATGGTGGGAATTGGGAATCGCTGCAAGAAACTGAGCCCAGAAGAGATGCTTCTTCCTTGGGAGAGTGACTCTAGGTGCCCACACAGTTGTTTCTATTTCCTTGCAAAGGGAGGCCACCCTGTGAACTACCTCAAAAGTGACTTAAAAAAAAAAAAAGTAAACTGAAGCTGGCTAATAAGATGAAACTTTGATCCAATGAATGAGAGCGGAACCTGACCCTATAAACTTCATATCTGAAGTGCAAATCCAATAACTGTAATGCAGCAGCAGTCTCTCGGATGGACGCGAGTAGGGCTTTTGTACAGCCAACAGAAAGCATTTATGAACAACAAAAGAAGAAATTTAAATGTAAAAGTAAAGGCAACATCAAAATAACCGAGAAGGACTGTCAACACAGTAGGAAATTGTTTAAACAAATATTGAAGATCATATCCCTTAATCTGTTCCTCTGTGTCTTCTTTTCGTCATCTTTATTTCTTTGTTCTCAATTCATTTCTTTACATCTCAAAATTACAGCATGATCTTTCTTCCATAGATGAAAGTCAGCAAGTGGTTTGGTTAGAACAGTTAATGTGCACTTTTTCAAAGTTGAATCAAGACGGAGATGACATCTAAGGACATACTTCTCCCACAAATACAGGGTACAGTTCTTCTTTGGAGACAAAAGCACTGCAAACTTCCATGGAAAGGAATGGCAGGAAATGAGGGGTGGGATACTACAAGATTTCTCCTTTTCAGGGTCTAAAGTCTCATGCTCTGCTCTGGAGGGACTTTCTTCCCTTCTTTGCAACTATTTTATGAAAGACACCAGTCGATCTGTGGTAGCTGGGGCCCAGACTTGGTGAAGTAGCAACCATGGCTTAAGCAGCAGTAACCGTGAGTCATTTATACCCAGCATTTAAATATGCAAAGCATATATCAGCCATTATTAATTTGAAGATGGAAATGAAAGATAATTCTTACTCGCTAGACTAATCAAGTTCTGGAATGGCCTTCCAAGCATTTGGAGGCAAAGAACACCCTAACTGTTTTTTACATGTTGCTTTCAAAAACATAGAAAGGGGAGCACAGGGCGTGCAACAGCAAGGTGCTGGATTCAGTGACTGACATAGCATGTCTAATCCTTTCCTCCTATGAAATCATTCATTTTTCTGCTTCGTTCAGAAAACCCCAAACGTAAGTGAAATCAATGCAGCCCGGTTATTACTGGAAAACTTCCTCAATGGTCTAAAAATAGAAGCCAGTCAAAGTAAGAGAGAAGATTATAGGAGCCAACAGAGTATCACAGGGACACGCAATTTAGTTACTGATGGTGCATTTATAGTGATTATGCAAAACACTGCACTCTGGAGGGTTGATACCCATTCTAAACCAGAATGCCTAGATTTTTTTAATTGCATATTTGAGTAATAGTGAAATCAGTGATTATGTAAATTATATCGCAAAACAAAATGACTTCAGAAAAGCTAGACAACCATATGTTGACAATGGAGTTCTGTCAAACAGAACTAACGCTCTGTTTGAGCAAAAATTATTTTTTAATTCTGTTTTGTTTTGTTTCAAAATCTGTGTTGAATTGGTTGGCACCACTTCTTGCATATGATTAGAATTTATTAACAGTTTCCACAGAATCTAGTTTTGCTGTCTTTGAAATTACATTTTACAAATGCACATTTTGCAGAATGAATGTAATGAGTAGCTGCTGCCAAAGAATGTTTTAAGGCAAGTATTACTCAGTTTATCTTGATTATCAATTTTTGTTCATTGGCTTTGAATCCAGATCATTTGTTCCTTGCATTCATCACTAAGTGTTTTTCAGGTCAGCATCAGTCTAAGGTACCATAGCCATCTCCCATCTTGATATTTTAAAGTAGTCAAAATATCCAGATTCCACTAGAAATGAAAAGCCAGAACAAGAAGGAGTTATTAATTTTATAATTCCTTATAAAGAAATTGAAATCTGTTCAGGTTGAAGATTACATAAAGCATTGAAGGCAGACAGATATGGGTTCAAGACATAAAGAGCAGCAGTGGTGCATACGGCAGCATGCAATGATTATTTTTAATACTGTATGCCAACTGACAAAATCACTGCAACCTGATGTAGTTCTTAAGTGCACACAGTAAATTCTTCCCATATATTTGATTGCTTCTTGCTGTCTTTTAATGGCAGTTAACTCTACTGCACTTTAATTGGACATATATTGTACCTCATTCTATTACAGTGACTAGGAGTTTTGATTTCAGTAATTATTTAGAAGATGTAAGATGCTGATTGAAAGATCATAGATGAAGTTTCAGGAAGAGGGCGTACCTTCTGAATTCCACATCATAAAGTATCCTCTCAGAATAATCATCCAGCTTGTGAAACAAACTAAAGACCCAGGATTTGTCTTTCTTGTGTTAATGGTGTGTTTTCACATCCTACTAACTGTCTTCAGGTACCTTCAATGGCTAAGCACCACTTGCATGGATGTCATAAGTTAATACCATATAGAGCAATGAAGATAGAAAGATTTGCTGTAAATTCATGCTTTTCACAGAGGAGACAAAGGGATATCACGAGCCAGAAAAGAAAAAGAAAAACCAATAAAAGATGTAGCTGCCTACAGATTAGGCATTATATGCCCTGCGCTGCCAGTTCCCAGCCTCAAGAATAAAAGCTGAATGGGGGAAAAAAAATTGTTGGGCCAAAAGAAGAACAAGAGAAGATTCTTTTAATCAAAAATTAGTTCAATTTTTTCATTCTAAGAAAAAAACAGCAATAATTTCAAAGTTTCACAGGTACTGTTCTTTCAAAGAAATGATAGGTGTGGTGCTGCTCCCATCTCCGTCTCTCCCAGGTATTTAATTCAGCTCTAATATCAGACCAAACATACTCCTCTAAAATATTAACAGTGTTGAATATTAGATCTACAAAATGAGGATTCTAAAGCAATTGTTGAAGTGCTACAGACTGGCCTGTCTCAACTGAATTCTGAAGAATTGTTAAAGTTTTTTCAGTAAAAAACAGAAAAAAAGTGGAGTATAGCAGATGTCTTCAAGGCATTTTTGTGTTGTTTAAATTTCAAAGCTTTACCAAGTAAAAATTTTGGAGGGAATTTTTCAACCAAACCCTTTTTGAGCAATCAGAACTCAACAAAGATAAAAAGTGGCAACCTTAAAATATCAGAGTAATAAATGATCTTGTTCCTAAGCTGCATTAGGCTTTTAAGAACTGTTCCTACCTGCAGGCATGGTTGTTTCTCATAATCTATTTTTCTAGCTAAAATACCTATAAGACAAATTAAATGTCTGTAAATTTCTAAGAATAATCCTCCAGCAAGTGCATTGCTTTTAACCATGGTTGACTTCACATAAATTCCATGTGTTGGTTTTGGTTGTTTTCATTCCCTAATTTTTGATGAGACAGACTTTGCCGTGGTTACAATTGGAGTCTGGATCCTTTTTGCATAACTCATCTGAAGACAGGAATGCTGGTGACAGTGCTAAATATATCACCAGTTGCACCCTGCTACAAGGTGGAGAAATCCCTATGGCTAATCAGACTAATGTCTAGGGACAGTATTAAATGAAAATTGGGGATTTCATTGCATCGGCTTCTCTATCTTTAAAATTTATTCAAGATGGTGACTATTAGTGCAGTCAAGTCAAACACAGAAAAATTCAAAAAGCTGTAAGTGATGAATTCTAAGCAGTCATGCAGGGATATTCCAGAGATTCACCCCTTTCCTCTCCTCTGAGCTCCTTATCAGAGAAATGAAAAATCTTGGGAACTTCTTTGATCTTATACCTACAGGAACAGAAAGAGACAGCACTTGAATTTTGCTGGTAGCAGAAGAGATGTGTTAAATAGTCAGAAAGTTTAAAAAAAGGAGAAAAAAAAAAAGCCCAAACAAAAAGCCCCAACATAACTTTAATTAAATTAATATCCATATATTTAAACATAGAAATAACTTCACAACAGAAGAAACAATTAACCTAGCTATTCTCCTGTCAATACCTATCAAAACCACCAGCAGCTTTGATGTTTTCCTTGAATTCTTACAACCTTCCTCTGGGAGCAGTGGCATTACACGCATCCATGCTGCCTGCTGGCATAAACCACAGCCAGACACAGTTTCTTTGCTCTGAGCTTCACGGTGCACTTAAGAGCAGTTAAATAGGAGTTACTTTTTATCTATGCATGAATTCTTCTGTGCTGTTCTGATGGATGCTATTACAAATGTGTCTCAGTATTCTATAATCACCCCTGGCTGCCCATTCGTATCATAGCTTTTATGTCAGCCTTGGAAGTGGCTGGTAGGGACTGCCACTGTTAAATTCTCTAGGCAGAATTCAAGCATGCAATTTATTCCAAATGTCACACTTCAACAAACTTGTAAAGTTTGTGCTGCATTCTAAAATTGAATTTATTTAATAGGTTGGCATGTTATGGCTTTGCTCACTCGTACAAGGAGTAAGATGATGTGAAAGTTGTGAAGTCAAAGCAGTGAGCACCTCTCGATCTGGCTTCTGTTGAAATTATGATTTTATTCTGACTCTGTTCTGATTCCATCCTATGGTCTGAAGAATTAGATCTTAGTGAATTAAGTAAAAAAGGGTTGATTTCTTTTCATTTTAGTACAGTTATTCTGACTAATTTTATATCCCGAATTTAAAGTTGTAACCCAGGGCGTTATTCCACTAATGCAGGATCTAAACACACAGGGCAAGAGATGTTCCATGATCAAAGGAGATTTAAATGGAACATTCCTTAATGAGTTTTACTCAATGATAAATACTTTTCAGTTGCCTTGGGGATATTTTCTGTAAAGATAAACATAAATATTTTTTTATGACATTGTTTTGATAAATGGATCAACCTGGTGTCATGTCTTGAGATGATCAAGTGAGTCGTTGAACCTGTGGTAGCCCTGAGATGTGGATGCTCTTAGGAAATACCCAAGCCCTGCCTCCTCCACTTTTTATAAAAGGAGAGCCTCTTTTGCAGTTTCTAAGAGAGCCGTAAGCCAATTTTAAAGACCACAGTGACCTTTTCCACAGGGAAATTACTAATTATGTGTTCTTTTCAATGGCATTAATGGAAACTCAAATCTTAGCTGCTTACAAAGGTTGTGGTTGTCTCTTGATGAGGAAAATGTGGAAAATTATCCTCATTCACTCACAACCAGTAAAACTAACAAGCAGAACAGTATGATAACACAGACTTACTTCATCTGGACTGCCCAGACTGCTGTGCAGTATAATGTATATGCTAATGAACAGTAATTTGCAGCTAATGAAATTCAAGAAACAGGCTGTTTTTCTAGTTTTTGAACAGACACCATCAGTGGGTCCCATTGTAAATTGGTGGTGCAGCGTACTGACAATACAAATGCTGAGCGTTCCAGTTCAGCTGATTCTATCACAACATAGAATTAATAAATTGATATACAATTTTCTTAATTCAGAATTAACATTTTCTTTCTTCTAGTGAAATCTTGTACCAGTATGCCTCTAGTGAAATGCAAATGAAGGCACTTTCCTGTAGGAAGTAAGGTGGTGAAGCACTAACAGAGCATGGCTGGTAGTTCTGCATTGCTTAAACCTGGAACTGATGTTTAAGTTGAATTATAACAGATAATCTTTTTCCCTCCATGACTTGAATCATAATAATACGTTGTCCTAACATGCAATGTAGAATCAAGATTTTTGGAAATTAAATTATCTCTCTCTGGTGCGCCGAAGTTTTACATCAGTTACAATAGAGACAACTTAGAAGAAGAAAAAAATCAGCATTCTTATCGCATGATAAGAGGTAGTAATCATAAAAGTTGCTAGAAATGTTATTTACAGGACTGATGTGAGACCCAGGTATTCACTCAAAGAATAATCAAGCAATCTCTCATGACTATTTTAAAAATTCATAAGAAATTGTTTGTTGGAGAGTGACTCACACCTGATTAATCTGAAGACAGAAGTAAATATAGAAAACCATGAAGCTCCTGGCTACGTAAGTAACTCTGATGATTCACAGATGGTTTAACATCTGAGGTTTCTGTAGCAGAAGTCTTCCAAGAAGAACTAACTTAATAATGTACGTTGTAAATAGATTGCTCTCATTTGCAAGCAAAATGCTTTTAAAGCTATTATCTTACAATCTTTTATTTTAGATTTAAACATCTCATATTTGTATTCTGGTTGCAAACACATACTTGAAAAGAGAAGTCTAAAAGTCAAAAGGCATTTCATCTGTGATTCACATTGGGAAGAACACAGAACAGCTTAAAAAAAACCCAAAGGCTTTGCCAAAAATATTCAAATGGGTTCTCAGCTAGAGTAGGAGGCAATGCCATTTAAATGCCAAGTTATTTTAAAGCTAAGAGATTACAGACCTTCATCTATCTTCACATGTGGTGACTAGAGAAATCTTTCATTCAATGCTCCTTATATTTTATGAAACCATTTTAGATGGTAATTGTACCAAAAATCTTTCAAGATCAGCTGAGCAGATTTTTTTGCAAACATAAACTGACTTAGGGCAAACAAAAAATGAGTATCAGCATGTTTTCATCAAAGCAAGAGCCAACAAACTAATTCTGAGTTTAGGAGATAGAAGTCCATTTTCCTTCTCTGCTCCTGATGGGAGCTCTACACAGTAAGCAGGGGCTCTAGGAGTCTGCTCTGTCCTCTTGATTACATTCCTTAAGAAGAAAACAACAAAAAGGGTGTTTGAATTATTGTATAGGTCACCTCCTCACACAGCGCTTACCTGCATATCACTGTTTGCAGAACTGAGCTTTGCAGATCGGGGCTTGCTGGAAACATAAAAGTTGACCCCATCCAAGGAAGCGTGATTCATTGGGCAAGGGAGAGAGCAGAAGACTTCATTTCTGAAATTATCTAAGCAAAATTGGCATAAATATTTTTGAATACATAAAATATATTGGAAATGTTGTCATGCAAAGAAACATTAATGACCACTAAATAGAGGTGCAAACTATACTAATAGCCAAGCTCCAACTCAAAGAATAGTTAGCTGCATTTCATGTAATTACGAAATAGATAGATATATGGTTTCTAAAATAATGAAACAAATTAAAGGAACAAAAATCAGTCAAAGACTGCAAAATTCTGAAGGCATTAGCTCTGGCACAGGCAGTCCAAACTGCTGGTGCAGTTTCCCCAGGAAGCATTTCCTGCTCAAAGGCTGTTCCTACAGTCACTGTCAGAGACAAGCTGGTGGGAAATATCAATGTCTTTTCACTGCTGCAGTTGTTAAT
The DNA here is from genome assembly GCA_013400375.1 of Thinocorus orbignyianus. Taxonomy (NCBI): domain Eukaryota; kingdom Metazoa; phylum Chordata; class Aves; order Ciconiiformes; family Thinocoridae; genus Thinocorus; species Thinocorus orbignyianus. Next base: position 77,559 of record VXBW01007738.1, on the reverse strand, counting down.
CATATTTTGGCTTTTCCTTACTTAAAAAGTAATGTGGTACTGCCATCAACTGGAGCTAAGAAATGCAAGAAAAATGAGTTTTTTGAGTAGAAACTATGTTGCACAACTGCACATCTAGGCCTCTCTCAGTCTGGGCAGGGTAAATGTCTATACCTGGAAATTCAGAGTATATATAAAAATTGTCCAGAAGCATAAAGGTCAGCTATGCATGTAAAAGCAACAAAACATCCAAACTGCTTCTTTTCTGAATTAAGTCTGAATCTTCCCTTGCATATCTCTAACACAGTAGGCAAATCCTTACCTTGTTGGGTTGTTTTTTTTCATGTAACTTTTAGGACTATCAGGAAGCTTCTACTTTGGAGCAGTTTGTGACTCGCTTCCTTTTGAAGGAAACATTGAACCAGCTTCAGTCCCTTCAGAGCTCCCTGGAGTGTGCCATGGAAACCACAGAGGAGCAGACTCGGCAGGAGAGGTGAGCAAAATTTCTGCCCAGCTGCAGTGATGGGAGTGAGGAGTGGGGTCACCGTGAACCTCCAAAAACATTTTACATTTCACTCAGCAGCATGAGGTAAGGTGTAATGGGAGAAATAAGGGTACACTTTTTATTCCACATAGGAACTCACTGATAGTTTTTCTGAAATTGCATACAAACAGGTTCCAATCTGATTCTGTAGTGAGCTGCATGTAGGAGGAGCATTTTGTTACATCCTGAACCTGTTCACTTTTTTCCAAACCCATTAACTATTTAATAGCAAATGCAGAAACCAGACCACTGCAATGAAGAGCTCTGAAATTACTAAGACCATTGAATGTCTCCTTGTTTGTTTCTCCTGGCTTTATGACTTTTTTTCATTCCTGGTTGCACAACGATCCCAGTGTTAGGAAAAGAAATAGCCAGTTACAGCTCTTTCTTAGAATATAGGGCTCATCCTGTTGGTTAAAATACAACTCTATAAACTCTCAGTCACCTGGGTAACATATATCTGGGCAAGGGGTTTAGTGAGTTTAATACCATGACCTTATAGATGAGGGGTTTTAGGATCAAGGATCAAAGCGTTTTTTAAAAGATACTTAGCTTGATGGTTTTGTTTTCCTTGGTATGTTACCATTAAAGATGACAGGGCAAGCAAAGAACAAGCTGTGGGGCTGCATAGACACAGAAGATCTCAACACTTCGTATGTTTTAAAACTCATTGCTCTTTCATTCTTTCTCTTGGTAATGTAATTTTCTTGCTTGCTTTGCTGATGGTTGTGCAATCTCCGAAGTACATGAGTAACACCCTGGGTCTTTTTGCTGGCAGCTTGACTTCAGGAATCAAGGAGGTTTTTAAAGGCCAAGGGTGCACCAAGAATGCACAGTGTATGTACCCTCCATTCATGCACACCCCTTTCCAGGCTCCTCACACAACTGATGGGAGACAGAGAAGTTCTGAATGGCCAGTTCAGAGCTGAAGCCTAACTTAGGTGCTCTAAACTGTCCTCTGGAGTAACCATTGATTTCTTCTCTGACATTTTTGGATAGCCTGTCTAGAAACAAGTCTAGAAAGATCATCTGAGTAACTCAAACCACTCACTTGGGTGCATAGAACTGGGTGATACGAACATTCCTGTTGCTGCCAGTTTTTTTGTGTGCATTAGCTGTCTGGTAGGGCATTGTGGAGAATTTTTTCTCCAGTTTTATTAGAACAGTTGTTCAGAAATATCCTCTTGAATGGTGAATTTTTATGGCAAACAAAATGAGAAAGAGATGTGACACTGTTAAGCCAAATGCCATCTTCCTCATTTTCTGAGGTAGCAGTGGAAAAGTCAGGCAAACTCAGCACTTTAACAACAGCTGTTCTGGAGAAAATAAGTTAGTTGCTAATGCAGATGCCCCAGTCTCTGTGTAAAACCACCTTCAATTATGTTTAACTTAAGTCAGGGGCAAACTGTCTGAATCAAAATTCCATTAAGAGATCCCTAAACTAATTTAAGAGTGAGGAACTGCCATAATTTGGCTTAATGTGAAGGGGGTTTATGCTGCAGAAAATGCCATCATGAAACACATACTTAATATAGTGTATGAGCTTTTGGTGAACTTTCATTCTGTGCTTCAGGAGACCAGACAGTTTTCCAAAGCAGTGACTGGAAGCAGAATTATGTACTGAACTGTTTAGCCTACTGTCCAGTATTTTTTGCAACCACTCATCCAACTAAGTGTTCAAAACTAACTGGAGTCCTAGTCCTCCATTGGTCTCCAACTGGATGATGAAGAACCAAGTAGAGACAGCCTTCAGTCCCCACGCAAACTCTGCAGCTTCAACAACTCTGTCCCTGTAGTACAAGCATAAGTAATTTCTGTATTGCTGTGTTTCAATACCGTTCCCAGAAACAAATCTGTCCCCCATCCAATATTATCTAATTCTCATCAGTTTTCCTTCATTATTAACATATACATGGTGCTGTTTAGCTTTTCAGTCTTTAAGCTGAAGGGGTCAATGTTTAAAGTCTGTGTCTCACTTTTAGCTGTTCTTGTAGCCCCAGTACCTTTGCAGAGACGCTACAAAGCTCTCCTGAATGAAGAAACGGTGTGAATGTTTCCTTAGGTCATGTTAGAACCACATCAAGGATGGGCACAAACGTCGAGCTTTCTCTCCCTAAAAAGATCAATTTACACCACTTAACACACCTTTGTTTTTAACTTCTTTAATGATCAACAACTTAAACACAAGTGATTATTAATAGTGAAAATCTGGAAAATAATTCAGTGGTCCTAATAGGTACTTTTTTAAATAAAAAGGGGACACGCTAGCACATTTTGTGAGAGCAGAGAAAGGAGATCTATCCCACATGTTTTACATTATGAAGTCTCCTGTGTTTCTGTACAGACAAGGCCCAACAAAACCAGAAGTGCTCTCCGTTCAATGGCCAGGAAAACGTTCAGCTCGAAGGCTTCAGAAGAACAGCCTGTTGCCAAATAGCCCTCATTTTAACACAGGTATGGTATTTTAAATTTTAAATATATTTAAAACACATGCAGACATACACAGAGAAAAATGTACACGTATCTTCCTCTCAGAAATTTAATTTAGACATAGTAACTATCTCAAGTACCTTAATGACAGAAATCAATCTTCAATTTAATATAGAAAGTATTAGCTCAAGCTAATGCAGCACCATCTTTGAGAAGGAAAAGAAATTGCAAGCTAAGCTAAACATTTTACTACAAAATAAATGAATACACTGAATTCCAGCATTTAGTAACATTTTACAAATGTTCATTATTTATGTTTTCCAAAGGTTGGGCGGAGGAAGACAGCCAATGGATGACCCAGATAAACAGACTCCAAAAACTGATTGACAGGCTGGAAAAGAAGGTGTGTATTTCTTTTCACCTGTTTGTTCTCCCGCTTTCCGTAACCCAATCCTTAAACCACAAATGCTTTCAATGTCCCAGTCACAGTCTTTCCAATCAATGAGTGAAACTTCAACATCACCTCAGTGAGGTAATACTCATTAAATGTCTACATATTTCTTTCACCTTCTTCTTTCGTATTTCATGAGAGCACTACATGGTTTTTCCACACTCCCCATCACCACAGGTCCAACTTTTCATGAAGAAATGAAATGTGACGTTACTCTTATGACTGAAGGATGTTAAAGTATTTAGTTATGCTTGTTTTGGGGAACAAGAGACAAGCCTCTCTTTTTAGGATGTGATTCTTTTCTCTTCTTCTCTAGACTTTCCCACTGTAGCTTGACAGAAAGTTTTCTTTCTTCCATCCCCACCAGAGGATACTAATTCATGAAGATCAAAACACTTCCCTAACAAGTACAGTTCAGCTGAAAGCTGACGCAAATCCCATCATCCCACCTGGGAGCTGTGGGAGCCATCCCAGCTCTGGGGCTGCCCTGAGACCGCGTGCAGTTCCCACGCCAAAGCTCAGCCCTCTGGGTATCTGACAAATGACCCATCTGATCCCATGATACCAACGCTTCCCAGGGCTTGTAAAAAACAGAGTAACCTCTGTCTGTAGGGAAAATGTCCATGCCTTTTGTTTTCATTCAGATTTGTTGCTACCCTAGGTGTTGAAAGTTGATTTATGTCTGTGTACGGTGACTTTTTCTTTGCATGAGGGAGAAGAACAAAAAGCAGAATTAAAAATAAGGTTATAAATTCCTGTGTTGTTCTCTACATAAAATATCCCTATCAAAGAACAAACAATTTCAGATAGATGCCAAGTGAGTGGCTGAGTCCAGTGGATCTTAGGACCTGGAGCCTAGGAGAAGCAGGATATTCTGTTGAAGGGCTCTCAGATCCAGGATTTGCTCCAGTCCTGGTGCAGCTGACTCTGCCTATCTCTGCAGCAGGCCAGTGCTCAGCAGTGCCAAGGCTTTGTGTGTGTACTCTAAAGACATGGATCCATGTCCAGCAGCACAAACAGACTGGCAGCACTCACAGAAACATGGACTTGCAACAGCCTGGTCCTGTGCCTTCTTCCCAGCTGATCAGGATGAATGTTCCCCTCTAAAGGTTATCAGAGGTTTCAAGCCCATCTACTATTTGTGGATGGATCCATGCCCCTTCCCTGAGAATCGACTCAGACCTTGGATCTTGGCAAACAAGTGTCTCCTCCTACTCACCCGCTGGCCTAACTCGAGCAAATTATATACCTAGAAAATAGCTAAGTAAGGGATTTAACAAGAAGGCAGAATAAACAGTGGCGATCCAACAGAGGGCTCAGCGACACAGGCATACTGACATTTCTCTGCCATTTCTCCTTCCCAAATGAACAAAACAAAATTACTTTTTTACTTTGGTCCCAGTTGGGGACCAAAATTTGGTATTTCTGTTATCTCCGCCTTATTACTGATCAGCTGCATTACTGATAAGGGTCACTCCCAGCACTGCTGGTCTTGCAAGACTCTGCTCCCAAAAAGGAGCCCAATAGTCCCTCTGGGTACCCCTGAGGTCTGACAGTGTCTCGCATTGCCTCTCCTTACTCAGCTGTGAAATTCAGCCATTCCTTGTGGCACTGTCTGTAACTCCTGACAGCTTCTCTGTTCCTTGCTAAGGCTCAGCAGCTCCTCATGGTCTGCTCAGTCCATTAAGCCTCTGGCCAGGGCACACTCATCTGCCTGCACATGCCATCTTCCTCCCAGAGGTCATTTCTGCATGAGAAAAGCAATTACACAGCAGTTGCCACGCTAATGACATTTTAGTGGCAACTTGATTTTTTCTGAATAGCTATAAATTGGATTTTGAAATGTCAAAGTCCTTCGTGAAATTTAACTCTTGGTTTCCGTCCAGCTTTACTCCCAGCTCTGCTTTGGAAGCAGCAGCTCGCTGGCCTGCCACAGAAACCTCCTGACATGGACTGATGCAAAAAGGAGTCAAAGAAGACATAATATTTAAAGAAATGAAAAAGTAATAATGCAAGCATTACAGAAAGCAGCCGCTATTTTGTAGAAAATAAACTTAAAACAAGGATGTCATAAAGTGATCAAACCTGCTACAGATAAATGACAGAGAACCTCAGTTTAAAAAGGAGCTCAGTGCCAAAGGGAAACAGTGGCAGGGCAAAGACCTTCCATAATTATCTCTTGATCGATGTAAAACTTGATTAATAAAACACAGCAATTAGGCAAACCTACTTTTGCCAATAGACAGACTATATCCACCTTTGCCTAACTTTGCTTGACTTTGTGTCTCATGGCCAGGTCTAACTGTGAGACAGAAGTTCACCATTTCTGCAGCCAGGACCACCTCCTTTGATTGTTCTTCTCTTGGCACTTCTTTCTGGCCCCTATGAACTGAAAAACCTATGCATGGCATGCAACTTAGAAATCATAAAACTTCTGCTCCTATAAAGTGTCCTAATGTGTATTAAAAAGACACTGAGAATGCAGTGGATTAGGGCACAGACTCCGATCAAGGAGTTTCCCAAACTTGTTGCTCCTGTTCTTCTTATCTTATTTTGCTCCTTCTGCTGCTGTCTTGTTATTCAAATCCTGTTAGCTCTTCCCAAAGCATACTGGCTAGGTTTCCCACATGAGAATTCTTTTGTATTAACGACATTCCCTCTTGTCCTAATGGTATTAGACCTTACATTTCATTCCAGTACGAGGACCTCCCTGTGATCCACGTTTAAACAACGTCTAGCTGGGCCATGATTGGGACAGACATGTATTGCAAGAAGGATGTTGATGCTTCTTAGGAGGAGATCACCTACTCTATTCCAAAGCCAAGTCAAGAAAAGGCAAAGTCAAGAAAAAGCAAAGCTGATTGCTTGAATGACCATGGACTTCAGACTGAAAAGAATTAAATAGAAATATCAAGTGGTTACCACGTCGCCCTCATTCCCACCTGGTATGTGGCTGCTACACACGCCATCTCTAAGCAGAAACAATCATTTTTAGCTCAGATGATGTTCCAGGTTAGGCCACCCCATCCAAGCAAGTGATGTATTTCAGCTGTCTTTCAGCAGTTAATACAGCCCTTCTCTTTGACTTTGCCCTGAAGCAGACTAGAAGGATCACACAATCACAGTAAGAGGCAATTTCAGAAGCTACCACTTCTCAGCTGAGGCGAGATAGGACCAATATCTGAGCACAATTGCTGTGTGAACACTTCACCCCTGCCTTGCTCTGGAGGTCCCTTGTTCGTTGGAATTCTACCTGTGCACCTCTTGATGGCTCTTCAGCGAGCACACTATTTGTGGGGGCAAAATGCCTGCTACCTGAGGCTAATCAGTCCTCACCCAGCTGCAAGCAGAGTAATTTCTTCTAATCTTTGTTGCACAAGAATTGCTTGCAATGAGAAGCGAAGCACCCCTACCAAAGAGTGTATTTTTGCTTCAGGTGCTTATTGCAAACTGATCTGCTTTTCTTCAGGCACATGGGTGAGCTGGGAGGGACTCTTTGTCAGGAAGTCTAGAGACAGGACGAGGGCTAATGGTTTTAAATTGGAAGAGGGGAGATTTAGATGAGATCTTAGGAAGAAGTTCTTTGCTGTGAGGGTGGTGAGGCACTGGAACAGGTTGTCCAGGGAAGTTGTTGATGCCCCATCCCTGGAAGTGTTCAAGGCCAGGCTGGATGGGGCTTGGAGCAACCTGCTCTAGGGAGAGGTGTCCCTGCCCATGGCAGGGGGGTTGGAACTTGATGATCTTTAAGGTCCCTTCCAACTCTAACCATTCTATGATTCTATGATTTTTCAGAATATCCATATGGCTTAGAAGGTACTGTATGTGCCTAGCATGTTAGCTGATGATTTTGTGTGCCTTACTAGATGGTGTTTGCATGAATCACTGACTCACAAAGTGCACATCCAGTGTGTGTGTTAAGCAAGCATCCTGCTGCCTCACAGATGCATCAGTCTGCCCTCAGAGGCAATCGCAGCAGTTCAGAAACCTGACTCAGATCTTTTTCAAGGCTAGAAAACAGTCCCTTGCAACTATGCCCCCTCCCCCTGAGAAGTTTCTTCTGCATAAGGTTTTACAATAGCCGATAGTTCATTTCAAATGACCATCCTTCATCTTCATGAGCCACGTGACAACTTGAGAAGGTACCTCAAATTGGTCCTTTCTGAATTAACTCCAACCTACATTTGTGATTTATTACAAATGAAAAATTACTTGCTCAGCGTTATAAATAAAACTTTACAGAGCTGCCTAGGTTGGATTTAACCACTGAAACGTGCAAGATTCTGCAAACAATGCTTGTGTTTGACTTAGATTTAATAAAGAAGGGATTTAATTATACCTTCTGGATGTATAACAGAATCTAGCTATTGGAATAGCTTGTTGAAAAGGTAAGACCAGAATACAGCTCGTATTTTTTGAGAGAATATTGCTTCTTATATTTCATTTTTTTTCATCTGCCTGAGAGGACCTAAAGCTTGAGCCATTTGAAGAGGAAGTTTTGGAAGAAAACGCAAAATCTGTAAGTGCTTCTCAAGATAATGACTCTTGACATTTGATTTTCTAGGCCAGCTATGGAGACAACAATCTCACTTGACCTCTTTTGTTAAAAAAGAATAATAAAAAAAATCACCATCCTCCCTTTTCCCAGTGGTAGGAATCCCTTACAGTCAGCAGAATACGCAACACACCCAACACTTAGAATATGTGGGAGAAACTTTTAATTTCAGAGAGAACTTTATATTAATTTTTTCATTGTTTTGAAAGGATACAGGGAGCCAAAACCTTAGCTCACATAAGGAGTTAGAGGTGACATTTATATGATTTACTGAACTTGGCAGCAGTATTTATGGGGTTATAGCTTCTCAGCTCCCTTTCGCCTAATGATGCATTATGCTTTAAATCAGGATTGTACAGCTAACCAGCCTTCCTTCCTCCCTCCCAAAACTCTGTAGGAAGCCACACAGGGAAAGATGGGGGAGCATCTATTCTTAAGCAGTAATCGATGTCATACACTAGCATTCCTGAACTTTAGGCTTTGAACCTAACAAAATGCAAATCAAATGCATAGGAAAAAATAGTCAAAATAGATGATCCATCAAATTCCTCATCTGATCACAGGAGTCGCATTAGAATTTTCTCTTTTTTAAATGATATTGTACAATGTTGCTAGACAAGCTGCTGATGATGGAGGGATAATCCATAAGAGTATCAATACTCAAAGAAGAACCAAGTCTAAAAGGCACACAAGAGAGGAGGTTGTATTACCTAGTTGTATTTCTTTATATATTCAGTAAAACTGAAACACGCTTCAATAGATGAATCAATATGTAAACTGCTTACATTAACTAAATGATAGCCATAATAATTTAGGATAAATAGGATTTCTGTACTGCCAAGTATTTCCATAATCCTGTTTATAAAGATTGTTCATCTTCTGCAGAAAGGTGGAAGGAAAAAGCACCTCTCTCTGCATCATTTAACATGAGGTACTTTAGGCATCTCATTCAGGTGTGAGCCAGAGCTGTGGAGGTGGAAGACTACAAGAGCACCTCAATGAAAGTAGCACTGCAACCGGTGCAGATTGTGGGCATTTGCTGTCTCAAACCTCACCCCACCTTGCACGAAGATTAATCCAAGGAAACACGCTGACTTTGTTGCTGAATATTCCAAAGATAAACGTTTCCTTTGCGCTCTTGTGAAAAGACTCTCTCAGCCAGGTTTCAGAAAACTCTCAGGTTCTCTAAGGTCAGCATTAACTTTGAGTGTTTCCATTCTGTGTCTCAGCCTGACCAGATATAAAAGCTACATTCAGGTGATTCTACTGTCCCCCTGCAAAGTGCTAAAACAGGGACAGCAAACTTCACAGGAACTTTTTTTTTTTGGTGAGGGGAAGGTGATGGTTTTCAGGGTTTAAAGTACAAGGAATTCAGAGGATGATATGGCAGTAATATCGTGATGTTTTTCTGTCAGCACATCATGATTGTTCAGCGTCAAATGTCTGTGATAGAAGAAGAAATGGAGGAATTCCGGCTTTCTCTGAAGCAGTACGTGGAATCCGCTTCTTCTCAGGGTGGTTGCTTGCAGTAAGTACAATATTATTGCCCCTGGGCTGAAGAAAGGAATGTAGTCTGACTTCTTGAATATCCTCTAACTGGAGCTGGGTTGTTTATGAAGAGAGAACCTGTAACATCTTATTTCCTGGCTGGTTATGTGTGTTAAACAAAGCTTTTCAAGGACAAATAAAATCAGAAAGAGATGCCAAAGTACGTGTGCAGACTTTAAGTGGTATCTCAAAACAACAACACAGGCTATCCCAAAGATGTTAAACAATCTTTTGAGACTTCTCAGCTCTGCAGGTCACCAGTTGATGGCTTCTGGACACCCCTAGGCTGGCTGACACTCTTTACTGGAAAACTCATTCACCGCCCTTCATTTGTGCTCTCCTGGCAATGGAGCAACTTATCAACTTGTTTGCCAGTTCTCTGTTCAGGAAATTTCACAATTTTCTCTTTAGGCTGTCATTCCCATAAAGAATGGGAAAATTAAGAAGTAACATTGTCAACAAAACAGTGCATTTCTGCTTTCGTCCTTTTAGAATTAAATAATTAGAACTGGGTTAAGAATATGTTTTAATGACTCACTACAGTACTGAATTCCCTAATTTGACATGCTTAAGAAAGTTACTACCATACAGACTACAGACCATTATGAAATAAATCTCTTTGCACAATACAGGATCTTCCTGTATCTTCAAAGGCTGCCGCCGCATCTTTAATTTATGAGCCTTGTTGCCATGAAATCACCACACTTCACAGAGATCATATCAGTAGTGTTCACACAGAGCAGAAAATATAAATTAAGCTAGAAGAAGAAACCAGTGACCTTTTTGCAGTGGTCCACTTGTAAAGACAGACTGATGAGGAAAGTAAAATTATCTTTAAAATTATCAGGGTGGAGAGCTGACATGACTTCAGAACGCAATTAAACAAATGGTGGCAAAAATTCACTTTCTTTCCGAAGTTTCCAGGCATTTGGTTAGTCTGTAATGCCACCTACCGTTGCTTTTTCACTGTAGCTGTTTATGATTGATGTTTTTTCCAACAGCTCTTGATATTTTTGCTATTTTACAATGTACATTTGCATACAGCTAGGGAAAAAAACCAATAAATCACATGAAATGTCTTCCCACAGCATGAAATATAATCCGAGAGCAGTTTGCAGGCACATCAGTAGTAAGATCAGCAATTGCACACTTGGGCACTCAGAGAAGTACATGTACTTTTTTTTGTGCTATACATCTTAACACCAAGTTGAGTATCCAAATGCCTAAGCACCCAACATGCTAGAAAGCCATTATACTCAGGAAAATAAGCAGGATGGCTCAGTGTAGGGGATCAGCAGATATTCTGTGGGTCATTTTTCACCCATTTCACCCCCTCCTGACATAAGGAGACAAGTAAATAATACCAAAAGGTATTTTTTTTTAAAGTGTATCTGCAGCAGACACCAGCCTGTCTGTCTTTATACCCCATTGCTATTTGCTTCTAAAGAACATAAACTCTGTACCACTTTGATGCTTCCAAAGAACATAAACTCTTTACCATTTTGATGCATCTCTCCTACAAAAGGATGACTTCTCACAGTGTACTTCTTCAATGAATCAGCACAAGGTAGTCTGCAAACTTACTTGAACCGTTCTCTATGTGCAATATGCTCTATTAGCTGATTTTTCCCCAAACCACAGTAGTTTAATTAGTTTTCTGTATTACTGATTAGCATTCCAGATAAATTACGCTATTGGAGCAATATGAAAAATTAGTTTCTCAAGAGTCAAGATAAAATATTAATAAATAAAAATCCAGGCAAATATTCCATGAGTTTAAAATAAAACTAAAAAAATCTTAGATAATTCACAGTATATTTCTCTAAATCACTTATATGTTAAATTCATTATGTGGGGGGTTTAATTTGTTTGTTTTTCCACTACATTTGGTTCCTACTCATAAGCAATTTAGATGAAGATACATTTGTCCAGTTACTCTGTCATGGTTGATTAAATTAATTTTATCCTACAATTCTTAGTGTTTCCATACAGAAGCTTCCAAGTGATTCCCGCTTCATCGTTTATGAGTTCTGGGAGAACAGCAATGCCTGGAATAGGTAAGTTGATGGGGTTTTCTGCCGGGGCGAGGGGTTGTTTTGGGGTTTTTATTTGTACTACAAATTAGTTTGGAAGGTTAGAGAGCAGTTGAGTAGTAGGACTGAATACAAATCACTTTAAACACTGCTAATTGATCTCTTGCTAAATATTTAACATTTCAGACCTCGGAACAATCCTTCAGTTGCTAAAGACTAAAACATACTGAAAGATATAAATAAAAATTCCAGAAAGACATAGGTAATTCAAACAGGAGATGTCTGAAAGTGAGCAGAGAAAGGTATGGCATCAGATGCATCAGAGACAAAAGGACAGGGAATGACAGTGAAAGAAATGAAGGAGACAGGAGGTGCACCACCCAGCAATGCACTCAGGCATGCAAGCAGCCCTGGGGAGCTCTCCCGAAGCTTCCCAAATCCACACCACAAAACCCCATCTGACAGATTCCCAGAACGTCTGGTTTGGGCCCAAAAGAGAAGTTACAGCGCTTAGAAGTCCTGCCAGCTGACTTCCAGCCTGCAGCAGGCAGATGGCTAAGAAATTGAGTAGAGAGAAAAAGATTTTCCTTAACTACTTTCGCTATTAAATTATACCCAAATAAACCCCACAGGCCCAAATCTGTAGAACGAAACCATTCTGAAGGAAGACTCTTCAAGCTGAGTTTCCTTCATTTCAAACAAAGCCCCAGTTCAAACTTTACTTTCAGAAAAACTCTAGAACACTGGTAGCAAGTCAACACACTTGGAACAAGAACTGCTGTACTGGATCACAACCAAGAGATGAGCATCAGGGTAACAGTTAAGATATACTGAAGAAAAAGTGTGTTTAAACATGCAAGAATTTCACAGCTTGTCTGGTCTCCTCTCCCACTATCATCATTTTCTAAGTTTTGAAACACAAAAAACTCTGTTACGGCATTAATTCTAAAATTTCTGCTGCTCATAAAAATTTTTAGCCCCTTTAAAAAACTGGATTCTTATTTTCATTTTTTTATAATTATTTAGCCACCTTCAAACGAATTACAGCAAGACATTCCAAAGAAGTAATGTGGACTTCTTGGAAACTCCAGAGCTCATCACAACCATGCTAGTCCCTGGTAAATAACAATTTTTCACATTCTTTTGTTTATTCCATGTGAAGAGTTCTGCTGTATTAGTGGGACCGCTGCACAGTATCACCCTTAGTCAGCTTTTCTTTGGGAAAGAATGATAAAGGGACTCCAAATGTTTTTATTTTAAGCACAGAAATGTAAAGTGTATTAGCAAGAATAAGACCCACTTTAATAATGCTTTATTTTATATAGTGGAAAGTTATGCTGGCATACACTATTGAAGAAAATAACTACAATAAGCAAAAAAAATAAAATACTATTTGTGATGAGCAAAATACACCCTGTTTAAGGTTTACAGGCAAAAAAAAATTGCTTGTTAATGAAGTTTTCAACTTACTCATATTTACATTGACTGTCGTGGGTCTTAATTACTAACAGTTTCTAGTAATTGACTGCCGTATTGTACATACTTCCTGCTATGTTAAAATGGGTAAAAAAACAACTTTGAAAATGCAAGGTGTTAATAATTCCTAATTGCTATTTGTAATACAACCCAATGAGCACACAACATCTTTCTCAGAGAAATGGTAGCTAAAAGAGACAGTGCAGAATGAAGCAAAGCAAGCATAAGGCTCATCTTTTCAGAGAGGACAGCAAGATTTCTATCTTGGGTAACCCAAATCTATTACAACAAACCCCTAATTTCCCCTATATCTGAGTAAATTACATAGTCCTATACCTGGTGTTCCTCCTTAAAAGAAACCAGCCAAGATGTTTTCAGCCCTCATGAGGTGGAACTGAAAACACAGTTATATGCCAGGGATTCCTGCAGTGTCAGGAGATTACACTTAATGAACCAAGAACCCCTTCAAATCTTGTATCTTACTGGGAAATTGCTGGATTTAACACAAACTTGGCTGTAGGAAACCATGCGGCCTTTTTCCAAACTTCTTTGTGCCCAAGAGCCAGGCTGGGTATGACCCAGGAGTGTTCCAGGGAGGGGCCCCAGGAGTGTTCACAGCTGAAGTACAATTAACATACAATAAAATCTAGGCATCATTTATAGATGCCTAAATATAGAAGTGTCTCAAACTGGATTCCAAGTGCTCATTAAAGCATCGACCCTGCCTGCCAAGAAGGATTTCAGTCTGCAGCGCTCCATCCTGGCAGACAGTTGCCATGGAAACAGCATTTCTCACCGGGTACCCCTTGCTGGGGGAGAAGTAATGCAGTCATGGGTATTTTTACAATTTCATACATTATCTGTTACTCAGAAACCTGCGCAGACATTTGAACTCTTGTTTCATGTCAAGCACCGTGCGTATTCCACCTGTACAGATCATATTTGTGTTTGAAAGATGGAAAATGTTCATGAAGTAGAAAACAAAATGATGGCTGCAGTGCTACCAGCATACTTCATGAAAGAATTTTAGACACAGTAAAGTGATACCACTGTAACATCAGGAAAAAAACCCAACCTGGCTGCAACTAGCACACAGATAGGCTCTGTTTTAAAAACAAGTTTACCCCAGCTCAGACACATCTGCAGATTTTTTATGCGTCTGAGAAGTGAAAGAAATGTGATGGGAATCTCAGTCAAAGATTATAACCCAAGAGTCCTCCCTCATCTTAATAAGGACACACTTACCTGGCTACAAACGATTCAGGAAGACAGGGGTTTCCAAGGCTGTTAGATCCACTATTTTCCTAAAGCAAACACATTTACCATCAGTTCATAGGAACCAAAATCTATGATAATCACTACCCCACCAAATTGCTCCCAGGGTGGCATGAATCACTCAGTTCATCTCCACTGAATGCCTAATCTTTATATAAGATCTGGACCAGAGGACAACAGAGAACCTTTTGGTGAAGAAAACAGAAGCTAAGGGGAAAGCACTGAATGCTTATGACACTGTAGTCCATGAAATAAACTCTTAACCTGGCATTTTTTGGGGGCCAGAATTCATTAATCCACTGATGTGCCATGGACTACTAGGCCAAATTCAGGCAGGATTCCTAAGTATTTTTTCAACATTTTTCTTCAAGAATGACATTTTGCAGAAAAAATGCCCTAAATGGGAGGATTTGTGGGCACATTCACAGAAACAAGCTGCATTAATGAATGTAATCCCCAAATTGCTCAGTGCAGAACCTGCTGAACCTACAACACCCCTCCGCTAAGGGGCATGGGCATCTCAGATAGCATCAGGATTGATGGGTTAATGCTTCCTTGGTTGTTCCCAAAGAAATACAAATTCTTGTGCTAAAACTAGAGCCCAACCAGTTCTAGCTTTAGCTAGAACCAGTTATATCCAGCTCTCCTAGTATTTTAAGTATTCTTTCCCTGCCTGGAGAGGTCTCATCCTTGAAAAGATGCAGTTTTCAAACAAAGTAGTATTAGTTTCACATATAAATGAACACCTATATATAGCTATTTTGTTTAGGATTTTTACAAGAAGTAGAAAAAGAAATGACTAAATAATTTCTCCTCTCTTTCAGCATCATGGTGGGTCCTCAACAACAACTAGAAGCTGTGGATCCAAGTGATGTTAATGTTTTTCATGGCAGTGACATTCCTGTAGTGGTGCGCAGTTGTGCTGGGTTATGAATCCATGATGATGCTGTTTGTCATCATGGATGTGGTATTTCCCATTTTAAAATATGGAAAACTGCACGTTTATTCCCTTCCCTTCTCCAGTGAAACGATGCATTCTGAAAGCTGAAATAAGACAACCGTGCTGAGCCGTTTGTTGTGTATATTCAGTCCAAACTGTCACAGAAAAGCGCATCTTGATTAGTGTGGCTAAATAGTTGTGAAAAGTTTTAGTCTTATGTTAATAAACAGTTGTTACTTAATGCCTCTGCTCTTTAAAATGTCTTAAAATAACCTGCTTCAAACCTCGGGTCAGTTTGGTGATGGAAGGGGGCGAAATTTCTGTGAGTATTCACTAGTGAAAAACTACTTTGCTCAATCGTGAACAGGTTTTAGAAGTTTCCCTTAAGAGTTTTGAGACTTACACAAAGAAATTGCCTTCAACACAGAACAGGGGGACAAAAAATCCCTAAGACTCACTCTAAAGAATTCCCAGTGATTATAAAACCAGCAAAAAGGATTTAAATTCTTTGTAACATTACTGGCAAACAACATGGAGATACAATAAACTTGGAAGCTGAGTTTAATTGCCTAACTGCTGCTAAACACAAAAGAAACTGCATCCAAACAAGTTCATTTGCATTGTTTAGGGGAAGAAATTTAGTGTCTACCAAATGCAACTTGTAAGATTTCTGCACTATCGCGACCACCATTCGACACATTCTCATTTAGCTGCCATTATCAGTTGTGCCAGAGGTTTAAAAATTGCCCTCAGCACCCACATGACAGTACTGGAGATCTGAATTTAGGTTTTGAAGGTAATAATAGTCATACAAAGTAATTCTTATGATGCTTGTCGACCAAAGGATACTTTCAGGAAATACTCAAACTACTGCTTTCCACTTCAGTACCAAATCAGATTGTAATTTACCCAAAAAAAGTTATAGAATTAACTTGAATTAATTAATTATAGAATTAATTGTGTCCAGTTCTGGAGTCCTCAATATAGAAAGGACATGGAACTGTTGGAACAGGTCCAGCACAGGGCCANAAGGTCCCTTCCAACTCTGACCATTCTATGATTCTACGAACTAAGTATAGGTATACACATTTACTCATAGAAGATGTAATTAAAATCTGTCTTGTTCCTCAATTTTGCCCATTCCATACACATTTCTAACTCAAAAACACTGGACAATCATTTACAAAGAACTTCAAGGACTAGAATGCGTAGAGGGCTCTGTTCTGACCCGTGATGAGAGAAGATTTCCTGTTTTAATTAATGAAACTGTCAGTAACAAGAGACTTCATGGTTTGAAATAATGTACCCACAAAGCATTGAGGAATCGCTTGAGTAAAGATGGAGATTTCAAATGAAGAAAGGAAGCAAGTGAAAGTTTGGTGGTTTGAGTTGTGCAGTGTTTTTGTGGATGGTGGTGGGGTGTGTGGGTATAGAAATAAACCAGAGAAGTACATACCTCAGCCTTTTGAGATTTGACACAACCATTTTTGGCTCTTCCACTAGCACTGCTAAGGAAAAAAAGGTGGGAGCAAGCAAAAAAACCCCAGCCAAGTATTGGTTTAGAATTTATGGTCAAATTATATGGCTACATAACATAAACAATACATGGACAAGGTTCTGTCACAGCAAAATGTAAAATTATTTATTTTCACTGTAATGGTATTACCATCTCAGGCATCACAAGTTAAAGGTTTGGCTTTTAAAGCGTTCAGGCAAGTGCTGGAAGAAACAGGCATTTCCCTAAGTTTTGTAGGGTCCTGCTTCCATCTGCAGGCACCCAAGTAACTTCAAAAATCATAGGAAGCTCCTTCATTGATGGATTTGTCATCTTCCAAACAATCTGTCACTTCTTGCAGATGTCAATAAAAGGGTTGCTCTTTTCCTGTAAGACAAACAAACCCTCAAATTACTTCAGTTGTAAGAGATCATTTAAAACAAGTTTCCGTGGGTCTGCTTTTCACTCTTTTTCTACTCCTTGTACATTTAACAATTTGATATTTCTACATTCATTCCCAGCAAGACTTTCTCAGCACACTAACAGCAGTTCAGTTCAAATGCTGGGCGATGTGTAGGTAAGTCTGATCCCCACATCTCAAAAAAACCAAACCTCTTTCAGGACAAACACAACCCACAGCCCACTGACTGTAACATCTCACTGGTACAGGTCACTCTAGGAAGCTTCATCTGAAAATATGGCTTGGACTCATTTAGCAGTAACTCCAAAAATTCAGAACTAGGTCTTAAGATGGGTAAGAAGCGCCCAAATACTAAATGCAAGCTCACTGACATACTGTAGGATTGCATGTTCCTCGTTAGGAATTTATTTGGAGGCCCCCTCCTGCCCCTTTTAAGCATCATTCATTCATCTCACTGATCCCCCTGGTTTCTATGAAGAAACATGGTGACATGGGATCAGTCAGCAAACTGGAATTTTTCCATGTAACTGCAGAATGTGCTGCGTGAAGGGAACTGAAGTGCAGAGGAAAGAGGATTGATAAGGGAGCAGCTGAACATCACTAAGTTAATTAAATTAAGTGTTTTTTCACCCTCCATTGAAAACAAGTCCTGAACGAATCAGGATACAAACATTCTACTCTAATTTCTGTTACTGTTCCACCAAAAGAGCACTGTCTTCAGATGACCTGTTACCAGGATGCCACAAGCAAAACTACAGCACCTCAGCACTTACTTCTGAGATCTCAGGAACAGCAACATCCAGGTAATTTCTCACTCTCATGTCAACTCTGCTACAGGTTGTCCATAAAATTAGATTGTTTCTCTCACCCTTACAGAAACCACAAAGGCTCTAAGGAAGATTTTTCATAGAATCATAGAACAGTTAGAGTTGGAAGGGACCTTAAAGATCATCAAGTTCCAACCCCCCTGCCCTGTGCAGGGACACCTCTCCCTAGAGCAGGTTGCTCCAAGCCCCATCCAGCCTGGCCTTCAACACTTCCAGGGATGGGGCATCAACAACTTCCCTGGGCAACCTGTTCCAGTGCCTCACCACCCTCACAGGAAAGAACTTCTTCCTAATATCTCATCTAAATCTCCCCTCTTCCAATTTAAAACCATCACCCCTCGTCCTGTCACTAGACTTCCTGACCAAGAGTCCCCCTCCAGCTCTCCTGGAGCTCCCTTCAGATCCTGGAAGGCTGCTCTCAGGTCTCTCCGGAGCCTTCTCTTCTCCAGGCTGAACAGCCCCAGCTCTCTCAGCCTGTCCTCACAGCAGAGGTGCTCCATCCCTCTGATCATCTTGGTGGCCCTGCGCTGGACCTGTTCCATTAAGATCTGACAAAAGAGAGACAGCTTTCACAGCCTCCTCAAACCAACTGTTTTTTCACTGTGAGGGGGAAACACTGCAACAGGCTGTGCAACCCCTTTACAGAGTGGTTGTTAAGTTCCTGCCCGTGGAGATATTCAAGCCTTGACTGGACACAATTCTGGGCAACCTGCTCTGGCTGACTCTGCTTGAACAGGGGGCTTGGACTAAGTGACCTCAAAGAAGTCCCTTCCAAATTAAATGATTCTGGGAAAATTCATTAAAAGCTACCAAAAGCATGCCCAGGAAATTAAAAAACAAACAAACAAACAAAAAAACCCAAATAAAACACCAACAAACCAACTTTAAATTTGGAAATGTTCCTGATTTTCCCCAAAACAAAGAAGAAACCCTTTTCCTTTGTATGGCACTTGCCACGGTTAAGATGCCAAATACTGGCTGAGCAAGTTATGTACAAAAGTAACAGAGCCAAAATGCACAATCTGCCTTTTGAAGGATTTATCAATCTGACAGGCTAGTCTGAAGAAAAGTGTTTCCTACCACGTGGGCTGTCAAAACTTCCAGGACTGCTTTTATACTTTCACTTAATACAGAAAAGGCACTTACTGGCTTTTCAAGTACAATTGGATGATCAGGAAGAAACTCTGGCTTCTTCTGAGAGAGAGAAACACTTGAAAGTTTCAGAAGGAAATCTCTGCTGTATTTGATCCTTTCTGCAAATACACCAAATTACTAAGGTCAACATTGCTGTTTAAGGCATTAAGGTTGGGAATTCAGAGAACTGATGTGGTTTCTTACAGGAGGGTGGAAATGCTGTATGTGGACTACAAAAGTCAGTATTAAAATAGTGGTAATTTAAGTTGGACCTTGCACAAGGACAACTTGTAGTAAATTACAGGGCATTTAGCTTTAAATCTATCAAAATGACTTAGTAGATATGGAAATCTATTCCAAACTAATAAGGGTTTGTTCTTTTAATATAAAAGAACAGAAAAAGGTGAATCCAACCCCATTCTACAGACAGAAGCCCTATAACTTGTTCTGATTTAAGAAAGGTCACAAACTGGTCTTGAAGGCCTAGAAGAATCTGGTTATAAGTCACACCAAAGTGGCACATTACAACAGGACAGATAACAAAAACTGAGTGTCTCTTTTCTTGGAGCATTTAAGTTGATGTTTTTCAACAGCTAAAAGTAATTATGAGATCCACTGCATGAAACTGGCAAAGGGATTAATACCAATTAAATAGTTTCGAGGGGTCTACTCTGAATCAGTAAGAGTCAGAGGCTTTGCTTAGAATGTGCACGTTGTCATTTGAGTTTGCACCATTACCTCTACTCTTTTAGGCTGTTTTTTTTAAAACAAAACAAAACAAAATACAAGACATGTACACCCTTACACATAAGCAAGCTAGTTATGGGCCAAGCTGTACACTTTCTCTAGAGTGTTACATGAAACACAAACCAGGAAGGTTTCATATGTCAGAAAACACAATTCTGACACAGATCTCCACGCATTATTTTACCTTTTTTTTCTTCTGATTCATGTTGCTTTGGTTGACCAGGCATCACAGTTTGAGTTAAAATCTTCACTTCAGTCATTTTGGATAACTGAAAGAGGGAAGAAAAACATTTTCTGATATGGTTCACAAAATTAAGTTATGAAGCTTGTTTCCTCTAGCCATATTAAAGCAAGGATGTGTGTTTCTGGGTTTCTTAAAAATAACAGCTGTAGCACAGTTTCAGTAATCAATTTTGCGTTTTCCAGTCACCAAGATGCCACAAAAACTTGCGTTAAGACTCTTAAGTCACTCATAAGGTTTATTATCAGGGAAAGGCATCCCTGAAACTCATACTTCTGCTGGTTTATAGCATACAGATTAAGGACACTCCTAGCTGGAAATACAGTTTACTTTTATTTCATAAGATAAGGGATCAGCTGACCTCCAATTTATAGCACTCTAGAACACACTCCATCAACTCCATCATCTACTAATTACTCAGTACTCACCCAGTCAACCTTACTCTGCAAATGTGCTTCAGAGCTGCTGGGTAATTCAGTCTGTAAGTTTAATGGAATTCCTGGTGCTGGTAAAGAGAAGAGAAAAAATAAAGACAAAATATTTTAAATAAACAGACTCCACATCTTCATTTTGTGACACTAACCACAACATCACTACTGTAAGTACTGAGATTACACAGGTATTTATTCTCAATTTAAAAGGTTTAAATCACCACAGAACCATTTTTCCATTTCTTCCATTAATTTTAAACAAAGTAAAAATTCATCATGTCACTCAGCTTCTGTCCACATTATCACTGCTGTCATTGTTCCTCTGGCCACCAAACATTTGCACCTTAACAGTAATAATAGCTGTAATACTGTAATATCTAGAAGGTGTACAGAGGTTTATTAAACAAATAAACAAATAACAACAAAATATTTATGTCAACACCTGACAAATATTGCATGATTTTCTTCTTGGGTTTTTTTGTTTGTTTTAAACTCACATGAAGGCTAGACAAGAACCATATGGTACAGTATATTGTACCTGCAATAAAATCTAAATAATAATCAGATTAATAATATTTGTTAAATTATGAGTTCAATAACAGGAGTCAACTAACCCAAAAAATCCAAATTTAATAGAGAAGCCTGGTCCAGCTCTCTGACACAAGAATTTCACATGTCAAGTTAGAAGAATAACACCAAAAAGGGTTCTGCATAAAACTAGTGTATTTAATTTCAGATTTTATCACAGAGGTGATGTAGCAAGATCAACACACGGCAAGATATTTACACATCACTGTAGTCTGTACAAAGACATTAAAAAAAAAAAAAACACCAAACCAAGTCACTTTACACATCCTTGTTATTTTCTTAAAAGCAAATTCAAGCTTTGGCAAAGTGAACTGTAGCTTAGCCATGCTACTCACCTTGTTTGGAAGGCAGATGACGCACAGGTCGTGCTGGCTGAAGGGATTTACCAATAAACTTTTTAGTTTCCTTTAACATTTCGAAGCATCACACTTTAAAAAAGCAGCAGAAATCAATACAGAGTGTTCAGTTTCACGTACAGATGTCAAGTGAGAAGAGCAGTCTGTCTACCACTAGTTAGTTGCGTTTGACAAGACCATATACTATTTTTTAATATCTGGGCAGGCCAAAGAGGAAAGGCCTAACAGAAGTTTTCTTTGATGACAGAATATGTTGGATACAATTTGAATTAAGACAGAATCAGAAATCTCTCTCAATTGTCCTTCCAATTGAGCTACTTCTTTAAAATATTTTTTTCCTGTATGTATGCATGTACACTTGGAGAAAGGAGATAGGGACATGTGATGGAAATTAAGGTATTTTCTAAAAGTTAATTTAAATCAATGGGGTTTTAATTAGAATCAGAAAATCGTTTTGATTAGAACAGATCTTTAAGATCATCAAGCCCAACTGTTAACCTAGCACTGCCAAGTCCACCACTAAAACATGTCCCTCAGCACCACATCTACACATCTTTCAAATATCTCCAGGGACAGTGACAACCACTTCCCTGGGCAGCCAGTACCAATCCTGGACAACCCTTTCAGTGAAGAAATTTTTCCTAATGTCCAATCTAAACCTCCCCTGGCACAACTTGAGCCCGTTTCCTCTTGTCCTATCACTTGTTACCTGGGAGAATGACCAACACCTCGCTACAACCTCCTTTCAGGTAGCTCTAGAGAGTGATAAGGTCTCCCCTCAGCCTCCTTTTCTCTGCACTGAACAACCCCAGCTCCCTCAGCTGCTTTTTGTAAGACCTGTGCTCCAGGCCCTCACCAGCTTTGTTGCCCTTCTCTGGACACACTCTGGTATCTCAATGTGTTTCTTCTAGTGAGAGGTTCAACACTGAACACAGTGTTCAAGGTGTGGCCTCTTCCTGGTACAGCAGGAAGATGGATGACTTCCCTAGTCCTGCTGGCCACACTGTTTCTGATACAAGCCAGGATGCTGTTGGCCTTCTTGGGCCAGCCCAAGGTCTTTTTGCCCCTGACAGCTCTCCAGCCACTCTTCCCCAAGCCTGCACTGCTGCATGGGGTTGTTGTGACCCAAGTGCAGGACGTGGCACTGGGCCTTGTTGAAAGTCATCCCTTTGGCCTCAGCCCATAGATACAGTTTGTCCAGATCCCTCTGCAGATCATCCCTGTCCTCAAGAAGGTTGGCACTCCTGCTCAACTTGTCTGCAAACTTAGAGGGGGCACTCAATACCATCATCCAGATGACTGATGACGACATTAAAGAGGACTGGCCCTAGTGCTGAGCCCTGGGGAACACCATGTGTGATGGGTCACCAACTGGATTTAACTCCACACACCAACTCTTTGGGCTCAACCATCCAGCCAGTTTTTTACCCAGAGAAGCATACGCCCATCCAAGCCATGAGCAGCCAGTTTCTCCAAAAGAATTCTGGGGAAGGTTATGGAATGGATCAACTTGACTGCCGTTATGTGGCACATGAAGGAGGATAACCAGGCAGTCAGGCCCAACTAGCCTGGGCTTATGAAAGGCAGGTCCTACTTGACTAACTGATCTCCTTCTATGACAAGGTCACCCACTAAGCTGATGAGAGAAAGGCTGTAAATACCATCTACCTGGTCATTAGTAAAGCTTTTGACACAGTTTCCCACAGCATTCTCCTGGAGAAACTGGCTGCTCATGGCTTGTCAGACTCCCTGTAGTTCCCTGGATCCTCCTTGTGACACTTTTTGTAGGACATAACATTTGCTAAACTCCAGTTTTAACTGGGACCTGTCTGAATTAGAACAGCTGAGCTAAAACTAGGGGAAAAGTTTTGTTTTGGTTCCCTGGTTTTCCTACCTTCTCAACTTTAAAAAAAGATTTGAAAACTGTAGTCCAAAGAAACAAGATTCTTGCAGTGACATGAACTGACACTACTGACACAGCTGATTATTTAATTTTATCCAGATTAGGAATGGCTGTTTAAGCTGTATTTCTACTACATACTAAATTTCCACATAAAGCGATGCAGTAATGATATTTGCATCAGATTTTTTAAAAAGCAAGTTTTCCTCCACACCGTGTTGCAAATGATACGCACACACTTTTATAAAAACAGGAAATTCTGTAAGAAGCTGGCTAGCTTCTAGAATATAGCACATCTATGTTTTTAAAAGCTTTCTCCTGCTGATGAAAGGAAGGTGACTTGTGGGGGGAGTAAGACAACCTATTTTCCCCCTCCACACAACTTCCAGGAAGATGTCTAAGAAACTACATACTGCCAAAGAAAGCAAAACAGAGAAGAACATGAGAAGCTGAGGAGAGTTGGGCAAGGTTGAATTCAAGTACATTGTTCTAACTGCTCTATTTCCTCCTTTAAATTGAAGGAAGAGGCTAGAGAAGATCTCAGGTTATCCAACCCAATCTTCTGGATTCATAGTGTCCTAACTGACTAATATCAACAAAAGGGGAGAAAAAATAGTATTAAGAGTTGAGAAACAAACTGCTCGCAGGGTACCTCCTGCACCCCAAGATCAATAAAGGCTATATTGCCTCTCAGCAGTTACTCCAGTTTGTCACCACAAAGCAAGCCCTCTGCAATAGCAACGAGGCCCAGCAGGACTTCTGTATGAATTTTGGGGTTTTTTTTTTGAGAATCTTAACATGTTGGGACATTCACAGCACCCAGCTTATGAGGGCCCATCAAAAACGTTCTTTGGAAGACTCTTTCCTGGACACACGAAAGAGATTTAACACATTTTTTTGGGGTGAAAAACCCCCTGAGCCCTGAAGGCCCGTGAGTAACCAGAAACTGACCATCTCCCCTTCCCCAGGGAAGCCCGGCCATTTCAGTCAGAGCCCTCCATCGCCCAACACAACCCCGCAAGAACACAAACCGGCCCCGCAGCAGCCCGCCACCCCGCCCCGCTCTGGGCCGAGGGATGCCGAGGGCCTGTCCCGGCCCACCTCTA
>VXBW01007738.1:13997-53039 GCA_013400375.1 Thinocorus orbignyianus | reverse complement strand
GGCGGCCCGGGCGTGTGGCGGCCCTCAGAGGGGCTGCTGCTCTTCTTTCGGGGAACGGGGGCGCAGACTTCGCCCTTCAGGTGCCCTGCGAGGCTTGGGAGGGCTCTTGCTGGTCCTGCCGAGGGTGAGGGTGAGGGTGAGGGTGAGGCGAGGCTCTACCGCCAGATTCCTCCCGTGTCGAGACTAAGGGAGATTGAAAATTAAGGTGGGATCGTTTGTAAAGTAATCTTTAGCTGATTATTATTATTATTTTTCCACTTGCCTTCGAAGTTTTGCTGTCTCAGGTTGCTGAGTGCTTTGGGCTTATGGGGTTGCGGGGTTTTTTTGCAGAATTTTGTGTGCATGCGTGTTTTTTAATTTTACTTTTTTTTTACCTTACGGCAGCTAATGCACCACCCGCCTGAAAACACCAGGAAACCCTCAATCTGTGTAAGCAAGGGGCAGTATATCTTGTGATCTTGCTTTGAGGCCTGTGCTCTGAGGCACCCTGAGGGTGATTTCTGATCTCGATCACTACAGTGTCCGTAAAAAGGGCAATAAAGGAGTCACCTTGCATCTGGGTCATTTACTGACAGACCAGAAAGCACTTTTCCACATACTCTTTCTCCCATTGTTGCTGGTTAATGAGGTTTCCCCGCTCTTTGAAAAGCTAAGTCCATTTATCCTTAGAACTACTCCTTCGTCTTGGAAAATGTAGTCGTATCTCATCAACGCCTTACAGTGGAAATTAGGAGAAAATAAGTGACTTTTTAACATGGGTGCGAGGTCTCCACAGCTAGACTTATCCGGGAAGGAAAGAAAAATCCACAATCCTAGGAAAGGGGTCAAGTGTGGTTTGTGAATGGGAAAACAGCCCTTGCCAACCTGCCAAGTTGCACCAACCAGTTACATAGGCACAGCAGACCAGAGAATAGCCACTGGCTTTTTATTTATGTAAGTGACATCTGCATCTTTTGGAAATTTNGCCCACCTCTAACCGCCTCCCGGGGCCGCTTCCCCAGCCGCCGGCAGCGCCTCTGTCCCCCGCACCCCGAACGGGCTCCGCGGCCCCGCTCTCCCTCAGGGCCGGGCGGNGCATGCGTGTTTTTTAATTTTACTTTTTTTTTACCTTACGGCAGCTAATGCACCACCCGCCTGAAAACACCAGGAAACCCTCAATCTGTGTAAGCAAGGGGCAGTATATCTTGTGATCTTGCTTTGAGGCCTGTGCTCTGAGGCACCCTGAGGGTGATTTCTGATCTCGATCACTACAGTGTCCGTAAAAAGGGCAATAAAGGAGTCACCTTGCATCTGGGTCATTTACTGACAGACCAGAAAGCACTTTTCCACATACTCTTTCTCCCATTGTTGCTGGTTAATGAGGTTTCCCCGCTCTTTGAAAAGCTAAGTCCATTTATCCTTAGAACTACTCCTTCGTCTTGGAAAATGTAGTCGTGTCTCATCAACGCCTTACAGTGGAAATTAGGAGAAAATAAGTGACTTTTTAACATGGGTGCGAGGTCTCCACAGCTAGACTTATCCGGGAAGGAAAGGAAAATCCACAATCCTAGGAAAGGGGTCGAGTGTGGTTTGTGAATGGGAAAACAGCCCTTGCCAACCTGCCAAGTTGCACCAACCAGTTACATAGGCACAGCAGACCAGAGAATAGCCACTGGCTTTTTATTTATGTAAGTGACATCTGCATCTTTTGGAAATTTAAAATTTTGTTGAATTTGTTGGGTTTTGTTTGCTTGTTTGTTTTTTTAATGTTTTATAGCACCTATGAACTCTTGACTCCAGAGGTTCAGAATAGACAGGTTATACCAAGTATGTAACTTATATAAAGAAGTAGCAATTCCTTAAATAACAGGCATTTAATTATTAATATCCAGTGTTAAGATTTACAGTCCTGGTTTGTTCCACTTAAAGACTTTATTGTTCCACCAGCCATTGTTGTTCTTTGCTGCAATATCTGAATGCTATTTTTCTTAAGTCAGGTATGCAGAGTTGAATACTTTCCCTGAATCCGAGGCTAATACATGGATGTCATGCTCCTATAGTCTTCTGTTGTAACACATCATCATTCAGTTAGTGTCCTGAACTGATGGTGCGTGGGGGGCCATCAGACACTGATGCAGTACATCTGCATACCTGCTAACCCACTTAAAGTCTGGTTCGAAGTAATTTCTCCCAAGTGAATTAGTTTATGCTCAGACATATCACGTTTCTTCTGACCCGTCATCTATTCTAGCAAGATTATAACATAAAACAGTTACTCCCCTATTCGTGTCAATCATTTCCCTTAGCTAAATCGGCACTAAATATCAATTATTAATATATAAGTGCACATCAATATTAAATGCCCACTGTTATTCCAGAGCAGTTACTGACAGGAAAGTCAATGGGACACCTGAGATAAAGGTCTGGTTTTTCATGGGGCTGTTGTGGTTTTTGAAAGACGCGTGGTTTTTGAAACCAGATTTGCACAAGATCAACACCACCCTGTTTAACATATCAAAATGGTATCATGTATGTGGAATTACATATCCTTCCAGTATTTTTTCACATTTAAATATACTAAGGGTGGATTAAGTAGTGAAAAAACGCTCACTTGTGTATTTCATAGGGGCTGTAGACTGGGCAGCTGCTTTTAACATAGAAGGGACGAAGTGCAGGAGCAGAAATAGGAAAGAAAAGGATTGTGCCAGATATTTTGTAAGCTTTTTTCTCCTGGACCTGCTGGAAAGATGAGAATATTAGGGCTGGTAATGGCTGGTTTTTTAGGCACTGACTGTCCCAGCAGGAATAGTTATCACCAGCCCGCCAGGAGTTGGCAATGCCAGCAGCAGTGAGGCCAGCTTTCCTGCAGGATGGCTTAGGCAGAGGGAGCGCTGGACCGCAGCCATTTCCCAGATCCCAGCAACCTGCTGCCTTAAGCAACTTTGCCTGTGCCTGGAGAGAATCCTGCAGCTGATTGTGGGAAAGGAGAACATCCATTAACATTTTTTCTACCTCATCAATTGTCTACCAGTTTGCCTGCTGCTGGTAGCCACTCTACTGGAAATTTAAACTTCACTTGATATTGTTTGTGTTCTTACATTACATGATGATAGTCTAGCATTTTCTCAAATATGTAATACATACAATAATTAATTTAAAGAGTTGATGACAGGTCTAGCCAAGAGAGATTTATTATATATAGCAAGATATAAGTAATACAGGCTTTATTGCTGTGTGAACAAAATACATGTATGGAGAAGAAAACCACCCCAAAGCCAACTGGCTTTTTCTAATTGGTAACCAAATCAGAGAGATTATTTCCTTTTTTAATTACCATAATGCTTGTGCTCCTGAAGGCTGCAGACTGCAGAAAGCCGCACAGTTACACTTAGTCCCTTTACAAGATATGGTTCAGGAAAGCATAAAACATTTATGAAAGACAATATCAATCCTGCACATGTAAAAACGAGCAATTGCACATCTAAATGAGCGTGTAATTGTAATTGCACATGATTCTAGTTTTGTAATGGGTGGCACTTTATGGCAAAGTAATGGCTTTGTGCTGAAATGAAAGGACTCTTGGGTCAGCCTGGGGGCAGGCTTGTTGTTGCAAGTTTAAAAAGCCATTTTCAGTGTAATTTGTCATTCAGTTGTGCAGCCAAATGTAATCAGCCTATTTGCATATGTAGTTGTGATTTATTTAGCAGTACTTTTTTGGGTTAATAGTCAATCAGTAGAACAAACAGTGAGACAAGAGTGTGCATGTAAATGTGTATTTATGCACACAGGATATTTTAGTTGTATGTTTGTGAAGTGACTACTTCAGCTAAACCAGTGACTAGTCCTGTGGCAGCAGTGCAGGGAAGGTATGCAAAAAGTATTTTACCCCCTGCCTGTCCCTGAAGTTGAAACATTTACTGTATTGATCCTGTTTCTTCAATAGATTTCAGAATTCAGAGAAGTAATCATGAGTATTCATCATCTTTTTGTTGAATTAAAAGTGGGAAGCTATTGCTGTATTTAGTGCTTACTAAGTGTAACTGAAAAGAGGTTTGAATGTTTATTATCAGCATGTAATACTATGTACATTAATATATGCAAATATCTTTTTTTCACATACAAAAAATCTTTCACTTCTGTCAACTGGCATGTTTTTGTTAGAAGGATTTTGTGTTTTTCATTAAAATTAATTTTCAAGGATCGTTAATTGTAACAGATTCTCATAATTTTTCTTCAACATTTCTGGCTTCTGTGAATGTGGAGAAAAATCTTGACAAGAAGGATTAAAGGCACTGTATGAGTACCAAAACATCCCGGAATGGCAAATAAAATTAATCTTATAAATAAATATATAAAAGAGATATCTAAATTAAAGCATTCATTATTTTGGCAGAGGACTGCCTGGCTGATCTGTCATCATTGAGAGATGGCAGTCCTGAGTTGCAGAGGTTAATTACCACACCTAAACTGAACAGTGCATTCAGCATGTACAAACGGGATATTCTCAATAACTGCAAACACTGAACAACAAAATTTCAACTAACTTTAGTTTGTAGGCTCTGAAAAACCACCTGCACGTCCAGCGTCCTCCTTCTTGAAGGGGATTTCAGAAGCTCTTCCCAGGAGGATTCAAAGGCAGAAACTCCCATGGAACTTGTAGGCTCTGTTACATCACTGGGGTTTTGCTCTGGTTACAGGCTCTGCTCTTACTGCCTGGCCCTGCTTCTCAGAGTTGCCTTTTTGGGTTTTGATAGGCTGAACTGTGCTTCTCTTGAAGGAGCTTGCATGTGGAGGGCACATCTCAGATGCAGAGCTTTAATTTGCTGTGTTTGCATTGTGTAGTGGAAGAAGATGTCATGAGGCACATTATCCCTACAGATGGAACACTGCTACACTGCAGCTAACAGCTTAATGAACTAACGTTTTATGTGAAGGAGGATGTCAGGGAGTATCAAGATCTCTGCTGCCTGCTTATTTTGTTGTTTTAAAACATAAGAAAGAAAGGGTAGGAAGGGTCGTGGGCTTACATGAATCAATCAAATAAAAATCCATATCAATCATCATCAGAACAAAGTTTTATAATTTATATATATATGTTCAGTTAGCAATAGACAGATCTTATTTTTTATTTATATATATAATATGTATGTATTTTGTGTGGTTTTATATATGTACAGGAAAAGAGACACATTTAATAGTCGATAATAATATCCTGATAGAGTTCAATTTGCTTTGGGAGAACAGAATTTTGAAATCACGGCTTAATGAATTTAATACATGTTTTGCATTTTTCCTGAGTTTGGGCCAGAATATCACCTGCTATTTTATAGGTTCCTCTACTCTGAATTCTTCCATCTGATGTATCTATCGCAGCTGAATTAAAAGGCCTAAAAATCCTATATTGTGGAGTTAAGTCTCTGAACCTGCAAAGAAACTTCAAGAGAAGTCAGCCCGTGCTCGAATAGAATGCAGAATTTCCCTTTCCAGTATTTCAGTCATGGGGATTGAATCTAGTTCTTATGCTGAGTGAGGTTGTTGTCATAGCTTTTAATTCCAGGAGTATATGGAGTGTATATAGTGTCTTATGACTGAGACATTGCTACCTTTATATTCAGATGAAATAAAGCCCGATTCAGCAAATGCCAGCAAAACCTGCACTGAGAAGTAAGGATACAGTAAAAGGGGGGTAGAAAAGTCAGGACCAAGAGCATAATGGGAGAAAAACCCCCAAAGTTTGGAATGTGACACAAGGAAACACATACTAGCTCTGCAAAATACTAGTGATTATAAAACTTGCATTAAAACTGTGCATTCATGCTTCTCTGGATTGAGATAATAATCTTTTTATGTCACAGCTGTTGGGAAAAATAATTATCAAAACTGTTGACAATTTTCCTTACTGTGCCAAACAGGAAATATGATTGAAGATAATAAAACTGTTATGTGTTCAGATGTGTGGATATAAATATGAGGGTAAGAATGACCTAAGTGAAAATTAATGATTCTTTGCAAATTAATCCATTGCTGTGCACCCTGGGGAATCAGATTTGTTTTGCTGCCATGAAATATATTATTGTAAAATTATTAAATGCAAATGGAGTAATTCTGACCTTGTCAGCTTTTTCTAAATGCAAGGTATGGCTGATCTATAAGGAATAAGAATAAAGTTTCTTACTTACATTGCCATTTAAACTTTAATTTACTTACAAGAAAGAGACACTAATATTTTATAGCTTTTAAGTTTGTATCTGTCTTAAGTCAGTTCGCTGTTCTTCTAGGTGGTAATGTTACATCTAATAGCTTGGAATGATGAAGTTCTAAGACAGCAGTCAGTATAACTTTAGCACTTACTGATTTTTCTGTGTTATTTACTGAGTTGTCTCTGTTTCTGTGTTCTTCTCTGTGCACGTATATTGGTTTTAAAAGCTTTTTACAGCAATTGTGCTTTCCAGCCCCTTCTTATATACTGCAGGACAGCTGCTGCTTCACGTGGTGTCCAGCAGATGTTCTAATCGTGGAAAAGGACATGGAGAACTACTGCAGCTTCTTTGCAGGTCACGCTTCCCATTCCCCATGGAAGTGGGACAAGGAAGCCTTAGTCTTGTCCTAAAAGGGAGCCTGGAGCATACACCCACCTACAGCACAGGGATCAGCTGGCAGCTGTGAAAATGTAAGGATGTCATTCCCTGCTTCTGCAACAGAAACTAATTGCCAGGAGCAGGACTGCTCTGGCAAGTGAAGGCACCAAGGGAGAGATGATGCGTTGTGGGGCTTGGCTTGGCATTGCCTGCTGGAGATCTCCCTGCTCACAGAAGCCAGAAACCGTACAGTTTCTGCTCCAGTACACTCCTGGTTTACTCACTGCCAGTTATCTAAGCTTGCAGCTTCATTCTAGCAGTGGACCCATCACATTTCAGCTGTTTACATAACTTGGGACAGCGGGTTCTTCTGGCCAAGAAGGTTGTTTTTC
Source organism: Thinocorus orbignyianus (assembly GCA_013400375.1). Lineage (NCBI taxonomy): Eukaryota > Metazoa > Chordata > Aves > Ciconiiformes > Thinocoridae > Thinocorus > Thinocorus orbignyianus. Next base: position 46,090 of record VXBW01007738.1, on the reverse strand, counting down.
TCACCCAGATACTCTGGATCTTACTCTGTAATTTACTCTTAAGCACTGACAAAAGAAGGAAAAAAGCGAAAGTCATCAAACAGCAAATGAGAAAAAAGAACAAGAGCAGGCCAGGATCAAAAGAATTGTTGCCAACATTAACCAAACATAAAATTCATTAAAAAAAAAAAAACACCAAAAAGCAAAAATAATGCCTGGAAACCCTGTTCTGGACCTGAAATCATACAGTTACCATGGGAATCAAAATTAATTTGATTTTTCTAGCATGCAAAAGTCTTGTTTAGTCTATGAATTAGGAAAAGAAACTCACTGCCTGCAAAATGAACAGTTGAAGTCGTTGGCATTGAGAGTAAGCACAGAATGTGGCTCCTTAACTGGCCAAAGCTAAAGGGTTGTTGCTTCATCTTACTAAAAATAAAAAGGAAACATCAAAAAAAATGAGATCAAGTTCTTATTTCTGTGTAGGAAATACTGTTTGCTAATCGGTCTCTGGGCATATGCTTCCAGAGGCATTTGGCATCGCAAGGCAGTTAACAGGGATTCCTTTGTCTTCATTTATTAACCTTATTTTTTAGAGTAATAATATGCCTTAACCTTGGTCTGCCACAAATTTATACCAGTACATTGTGTCTCCCTATTTTACATTACTCTACCACAGCTTATATTTAAAGTTTTTAAAAAAATGTTTTGGGATAAATATTTTTACAAAGAGCTTTAATCTAGATTTAATGTTTATCATACAAGTGTAGTGAAAGAAATTTGTAGAAAGTCTCTGTTTATATAAGATGTAGCAAAAAAAAATGTTATTTTTTGTAAAGCTTTTAAATAAAAAGAAGATTTTTAGGTAAGGATTTCACTTTCATGCTGTCTTTTAACTGCTGCTGCCAATTAAAACTGAGGTCTATGAGAAACCTGGACTATTCTGGACTAGTCTTTCTAATAACATTAATTGCCATTTAGTTAACAGATAAAACTTGTTTTCATATTTAATTAGTTTTTAATCCAAATTTTTTAATTAAGCACACAAGCATTTGGAAGCTGTGAATTTGAAGGGAGTATTCCCAGCCGTTCTTCCCAGCAGTCTCTTGCGAGGATATGGGTTTCAATGAGAAATCCTTACCTGAGCTGTGGGGATGCTCCCCCTCCAGCCAGGGCTACGTTTTGAAATGTGTTTTGGAAGTTGAACACAGCTGTTGGTGCCCCGTGCTGAACCCGTGGTATCAGTCTCTTATCAGCAATACCATTTCTTGCAGGATAAATAAATCCTAACTTTTGATGGAGTCCTCAACATAGAAAGGACATGGAACTGTTGGAACAGGTCCAGCGCAGGGCCACCAAGATGATCAGAGGGATGGAGCAGCTCTGCTGTGAGGACAGGCTGAGAGAGCTGGGACTGTTCAGCCTGGAGAAGAGAAGGCTCCGGGGAGACCTGAGAGCAGCCTTCCAGGATCTGAAGGGAGCTCCAGGAGAGCTGGGGAGGGACTGTTTGTCAGGAAGTCTAGTGACAGGACGAGGGGTAATGGTTTTAAATTGGAAGAGGGGAGATTTAGATGAGATATTAAGAAGAAGTTCTTTCCTGTGAGGGTGGTGAGGCACTGGAACAGGTTGCCCAGGGAAGTTGTTGATGCCCCATCCCTGGAAGTGTTCAAGGCCAGGCTGGATGGGGCTTGGAGCAACCTGCTCTAGGGAGAGGTGTCCCTGCCCATGGTAGGGGGGTTGGAATTTGATGATCTTTAAGGTCCCTTCCAACTCTGACCATTCTATGATTCTATGATTCTGTCTTGAATTGAAGCAAAGTTAGCAATACGGCCGTCCTTGAAGCTGTATTACAGATGGCTGTACTAAACAGAAAACATTATATCATTCTAGTCAAAGGGTTAGAAATAGATCTATTCGTTGCAGCATGTATTCTTCATCGATTTAGAAAAGACTCTAGACTTAGAAGAACGACAGAGATTCCATAAATAATGAAATAGGAAACTTAGGGTTCAGTCAGCTCACATAAATATCTCATTAAATCAGCTCACACCAAGGCTTTCCTTCAAGGAAAGATTAGGATCTGCTGCTGTTTGAAAATTCCATTCAAGCTTTCTAGCTTAGCCAGCCTGTGCTTACAAGTGTGAAACTAAAAGCAGATAATCCTAGTAGGGAAGTAAATTAAATTTCACAAATACGAACATTGAAATTGTAAATTTTATCATTTTCTTCTTCCTCTGTCTGCTCTCAGAAACCAAATCGGTATTAACAACAGCCCAGCACACCTAACGCTGTATTAAACATACATGAGCTGGTTTGGGCATAACGAGATACTAATTTGTGCTGTGGTTAATACTGGCTTTTCCTTCAGTGCTGGAAATTCTTGCTCCTGGGCTGGTGGCAGCTACTGTCACAGCCTGCGGTAGGGGAGGGCAGCTGCCACCAGCCCTGGTGCCAGGCGGGCACTGTGACAGCAGCACAGCTTGTCCCACGAGCAGGGAAGCGTGGCATCGAGTTTTCCACACTCTTGACTCTTGATCTGAACACTAAAAGCACAGGCAAATTCAATAGTTTTTTTGACAAAGCTTGAATGAGAGGAAGCAGTAATATTCTTTCCATGGAAAGCTTTCACTTACTGCCTTCCAAAATGAGGTATGTCCCAAGCTTTTCTAAAGAAAAAAATCCATTTTTTTCCAAGTCATTAGCACTGTATTTTTGTTTTAAACTAAACTGAAACAGAAGGGCTGCCGAGCGTTTTTGTTGTTTTAAGGATATCTTTAGTTTAAAATCATAGAATCATAGAACGGTCAGAGTTGGAAGGGACCTTAAAGATNGAGGTGTCCCTGCCCATGGCAGGGGGGTTGGAGCTGGATGATCTTTAAGGTCCCTTCCAACTCTGACCATTCTATGATTCTATGATTGAAAAGCCCCAAATACCAGCTCGTAGCCCAGGTTCCCTCCATTCTCATCCTTTTGCTGCCAAGTCAGGTGGATGATGACCAGGAGCACTAAAAGCATTTTCTCAGGGATTCTGCAGTCCTTTGTGGACTAGGTTGGATGCCAAAAAAAAATAAAAATAGTCCTTCATGTTTCCCAGTTGCCAACACAGTGGTCCACAGTATTGGAGGAGAGAGTCCTCCTCTTCTTTCAGGTCCAGCAGGAGGAGGAGTTATGGACAAGTCATGTGTATTTCCTGCACCTCCAGAACGACAGCACCGACTTGAGCAGGTCAGAGGAAACAGCTGGTATAAACCAGATGTTCTGAGATTTTTCAGCTACTTCTCTCAAACACCTACAGGTGACATTTTTCAGTCTTGTAACTCCACCTTCTTTCGGCTCACAGTCACAGAAAAGCTGGAAAACATGCCTGGCATAATGCCAGCTGATCCTGCCAAACTCCTCCAAAGCACGGGGCAGGGACAGCTGGAATTTTCTGGCTCTGGGGTTATTTAAGCATAAACAAATAAACAGTTTTTCCCAGAAAAAAACAGTACTATTTAAACTGGAACTGCACAGAAAACACGCCTGAGACAGACACCTGAGATGGAAAATTTTCATCTGTAAGGTTAACATTTGACATTACAAGCATCAGAACAGAAATAAAACAGAATTATAGCTCAGAGAATGGAAATGTTAGGCAAGTTAAGTATTTTTTTTAAAGCACACTTTCTAGTTCATTGACCTTTCAATCAAAATAACAATAGTGTACATTGTAAGGAATGTAAGGTACTGTTTCCTTAGTCCTAAATAAGAAAGGTACACAGGCTATAAATAGCACTGTAGGCAATTTCTGCCCTCTTCAGCACTGATTAGAGGTAGCTGAGTAGTTTTTGATGAAAAAACCCAATAACCAGGGAATGCCAGATTGGAGAAGCATATTAGTTTCTGAAAAAGATATTTTTTTCATTTTTTTTTTTAACAAACTGAAAGTATGACAAGAAACCTGTATTGCACATGGGTAAGAGACTTCATAACAGTGAAAATTTAAAGATGTTCCTTTGGAAATACTAGAAATTCAGTCTGAGAAGAGAAGAATCCCAGGGTGGCTGCATTTTCAAGGATATACATGACATACAGCCAGAGAACTAGCTCATCTGAAGAGTTCTTGGGGTTCTTTGCCACGCCACCTGCTCGGGGTGCAGAGCTTCTCGGGAGGTGCATTACACCTTTGGAATTGATGTTCAACAGAGATCCTGTATCAAAGATTTGTTTCTTCAAGGTGCTTTAGGTTCTGTCTCTGGGAAATGGTTAGAATGCCTCAAACAGGCAAGAATTCAAAGTATTTCAAGTCTTAACTTGAGAAACTGGCAGGTGCTATGCATATATGCATAGTTACAGATATGAAATTAAAAATATCTGAAGAACAACACAATAATCACTTTACAAAAACAGAAACCATCCAAAATACTCCAGTGACACTAGTGAAGCAAAATTTCAGAGGCAAATAATATAGAAATCAAATTCTCTACCTATATCTTATTTAGGCAACTATGCTGATTTTTTAACAAATTGAAAGTATGACAAGAAAGATGTATTATATGTAGGTAAAGGACTTAATAACAGTGAAAGTTTAAAGATCTTTTGGAAATACTAGAAATTCATTCTGATCTTTCTGTGAGGGTGATATGCTGTAAGTCATCTGACCCACAAGCCTGGTGGCAACTTCTTTCTCACACAGCTTAACTCCCATCAGTCATCTTGAAATTTCATCAGCCACATCATTTTCCCTAGGAAATACTGCAAGAAAAACAAGCAGCGTGGCCCCAGAGGTGTTTTTCTAACCTCAGGCTCTTTGTCCCTCCCCCAATTATTATTTTTTTTTTAAAACACTAAGCAGCATACTTCAATTTAAGCAAGCTGGAACTACAACCACACCGTTACAAACACAGCTATGCGAAAGAGCCAGCATTAAATTCATTTTGAAATAAATTGGTGTTTTTCCAATACAAATCCACTCTTATTGGATAAAACTGTGATATGGAACTGTCCTTATGACCCCCACATCTCATTCTGTTTTATCTTTTAGCCATTATTTATAATAAGTGTTCATAAACCCATCTGATAATCATTTTACTAAGTCATTGCAATGACAAACAACTTGTCACCTGGCTCAGCAGTTTCCAATCCATACTGTCATACCTGTTACCTTCATTCACAGGATTTTCCCAGAATAATCTGTTAGAATATAGAATATTTAGAACCATAAAAGCAGCTGTACAGACCCAGATCCAAAATCTGTTTAGCTCTATGTCCTTATTATTTGTTGTTTTCCCAAAAGCAGCCAAGAGCAAATGCCTACAGATGAATATAAAAGCAGAGAAAGTGACAGAGGGCTAACTCACTGGTAGACTCTTCCAGATTCCAGTGAGCTGTACCATGATGAGCTGCTAGATAATCAGGCTAACAAGTAGCTTTATTGTTCTCGAATAAAAGCTCTTTTGTGGTTAAAAGCTATAGGAAACCGAGCCTGGATATTCTTCCCTGGTTGGCTCAAATAACCATAACAAAATCTTGCCAATAACTTAAATCGGATTAAGTTTCTCTCTCTCCTTCGCGACCTCCAGCTTCTTGTCCCTTCACCTTCAAGCATCCAGCTGCACCAATAAAAATCACTGAAAGAAACCTGAATCAAGGAGGTATTTTTAAAGTTATTTCCAAGCAGGCTCCCCTGACCCCCACAGTGAGTGTGGGATGCAGCCCCAACACTCCCCCAGCAGCACAGCTCTGCTCTCAGCCACAGTTCAGGGATGGTGGGGAGGGACAACTTGGTCTGATGTGGCTGAGACAAACGTGGTTTGTAACCCCGCTGCAGAGAAAACCATCTTTGGCACGAGAGGGGACTGAATATAATCAGAGTCCAGCTTTTGAATGTTACACATTATACTAACTATTATAATTAGCATTTTCTACTGCCAGTAGGTAAGCAATATGCACCCCTTCTAAGCAATACTTACTCCTTCAATGCTATTTCTGCTATTTCTTGACAACACATTTTTTTCAGGGCTTTGTAAATGGGAATCATACATAAGAAATAAAGGAAGGAAGGAAACAGGATGAGTGAACTTAACCCAATCATTCAGCTTGCTCTCAGTTTCTATCAGCAAGGAGTGAAAGAGATGAAGTAAACAGCACGCTAACATTACTAAAGTATTACATTTTTCCAAATAGCTGGCACGTATTCCCACATCCTCCCCGTTTGATGATCCCTGTCTTTGAATCGTTTCACTGATGCGTTTCTTAAGCTTGTTTGGAAGAACATTTCTCAGATATTTTTAGAGGGTGTTTTGCATTCAGTGCAAAATTTTTGCCATCAGAAAAGGGTCAGATTGATCTAACGTGACAAATCATCTTTGCTGCTACTCACCTATTCATTATTAAAGTCCTTATTGTTAGTTATAGGGAATTTTTTAACGTTTGGTATTCAGCTGCTGCCCTAGCCTTCCCTCTGTTTGTACAGACACTGTTTGAAAGACCAGGGAAAAGCAAGTATTGCTCATCATCCATCTCTCAGCCGTTACCACTAATGACTCCACACTTGCTCCAGCATCTTCTCCAAGCACTTCATAGTGAATTTCTTAACAAGCTAATTAAAACCTCCAGCTTCTTTCAATATGCTTGTGACAAAGATGATCTGATAATCTAATTTTCAGAAACAACCCTCTAGTCTCAATAAGACAACACATCAACGTGTGTGACAGGTACAAATGAAACCCAGTAAAACACTCACTCGTCAGTAGGTTTGTAATTGAAAAATAAAGCACAGTTTAAGGTCTGAAATGTTTCCTAGTCAACAGCACTCTGCTTTTATACAAACTCTTTGGTGGGAAAATAAAACCTGAAAGCACAGAAGCCCTTCACACAGCTCATTCCCCCACCTAACACAACATAATACAGCGAGGAGACTGTTAAAAGTCAGCAAAAGAAATGAATGATTATAAAAGCTGAAAGTCCTAGTGATACAGTATGCACAGGGCAGGATTATGTTGTTTATTTTTTTTTCAGCTTAAAGTTTAGAGTTTAACAGACCAAGATGTAGTCTGGCTGCAAACAAGCCTGCTCCACAAATAGTCAAATCTATTCCAGTCCTTTACAGAGGCCCCTCAAATTCTACCATTAATTTTCTGATATGGATAAAATATCATTATTCTCATGTCCCCAGAAGTGGCTGAGGTGTCACAACACAATATACTTCATATTTTACAGAAATAACTGCAATGGTTCACATTGCAAAAGGAAGCAGTAGCAAATAAAGTGCTATTAGTCTGATGCAGACAAAAATGAACTATTTTGTCTGTGTATCTTTTCTTCTGATCAAAAAGGTAGAAAATAAAAGTGCGCAATGTCTTTGTTGTTCCTGTGTCATACTAGGAAATTCTTCCACTGGTGTATCCACCAAGATGATCAGAGGGCTGGAGCACCTCTGCTGTGAGGACAGGCTGAGGGAGCTGGGGCTGTTCAGCCTGGAAAAGAGAAGGCTCCGGGGAGACCTGAGAGCAGCCTTCCAGGATCTGAAGGGAGCTCCAGGAGAGCTGGAGAGGGACTCTTGGTCAGGGAGTGTAGTGACAGAACGAGGGGGAATGGTTTTAAATTGGAAGAGGGGAGATTTAGATGAGATATCAGGAGGAAACTCTTTCCTGTGAAGGGTGGTGAGGCACTGGAACAGGTTGCCCAGGGAAGTTGTTGCTGCCCCATCCCTGGAAGTGTTCAAGGCCAGGCTGGATGGGGCTTGGAGCAACCTGCTCTAGGGAGAGGTGTCCCTGCCCATGGCAGGGGGGCTGGAACTGGATGATCTTTAAGGTCCATTCCAACTCTGACCATTCTATGATTCTATTTATATATAAAGTAACAACATGTATTAATTTTGAATAATAATCTTTATTTCTTTATTAGTTTATTTGTAAAAGGTACATTGTAATCCTGAGCTACTGCTTTTATACATTTAGCATCATACAAAGACAGATCATTTACAGTTTGATCATTTACATTTATTGTGCTCCAAAACCCTTATCTGAATACCATTTTGTCCAGGCAGGAACATAGATAATTTAAATTACATGTATCCCTGAAACATCCACATTAATTTACCCATCTGACCCCCTTTATCTAAATCACTACAGTTGTCTAAATCACTCAGGACATTCCTTCCAAATTTAGCAAAAACTTGTTTAAAACTATAAAGATGGGCAGTGCAAGAACTGGTCCCTCGATCCTTTGTGAATACATCATTAGAAAAAGCTTCCTGCTTCCGTATTCTCCTCGCAAGTCAGCGCTAAATTGACGAGATGTACTTTGATGGAATGGTCCAAGTAAGAGTTTGCTTATTTTCTTCTTAATTATAGCAGTTAATGTGAATTTACAGTGTCTCCCTTTGCAGTGACCAGTGCATAACCCTCCCAAACAGGGAAAATCTTGACACGATCAGAGGAAAGTAAGAGGCAACCCATCACCACCTTGTTGTCACCTGTGTGACACTGAAGTACTACTAAACAAATCACATGAAATGCTTCCCTTAGACCCTGTAAAGGAACTCGTACAAATAACCAGAGTTAAGTTCCATATTCCGAGCATGGCTTGTAGAATTTGCCAGTTAAAAAACACAAAGAAAAACCCCAAAACCGAACCCAAACACCTAAGTCCCAGGATCCTTGAAAAGAAAGCATTTATCTTAACTGAAATCCAATGGAAATTTAATTCGACTACCAAAATAGCATCTCTCTACCCGAAAAAATCTCAAAGCATACAGTGTTTACAAATGTCTCTCTAGCAACAGAGTCAGTTTTTAAAGTCCACTCGTAACTTTCACTTCCTGAATAAGGTCACTATGATCTTAGGCAAAAGATACAGTAAGCGGTTCAAGCAAAAGGCTTATTGCTGAGGTTTTCAAGCAAGCCACTTTTATATGATCCGAGTTAAAACATGAAGTACAAATGTGAAGCTACTGTAGAAACACTTATAAACACTCTTTGCATTTGAATTCTTACTGATGGTCTAGAAAAACAGCAGACGGATTTTAAGGTAACAAAAGGAAATGTAGAACTTAATACTGTCCGTTGAAATCAAATTCAACACCTCTAAAGACAGGGTTATGAACATGTAAACACAGCTTTAGTATTCAGAGCCAGGGAATCTAGCAGCAAAACAAACTATTTTGCATATTATGTAGTGCAATGAACAGTTGTTCTTAAGAGACCCCCCAGTCTTAAAACTACTTTGAACAGAATGGAATCCTTACAGGAAAGGTTTTAAAAGTGTCCAAGATGTTTAATATCCAGAATTACTAGACGTTCATCCGCTATAAGCTACCAATTTCTCTAGGCAAAACTGTGTTCTGGATAACTGACTTTAATGGCTCCCCAGTAACAGGCTCGAATGAGGCAGATTAAACCTAAGAGATAAGCAATAGCCCAAGAAACATACGTGGCGTGGAATCGCCTGGCGAAATCCTGTGTGCCAACCTGAAAAGAGAAAACAGAAGTGTCAAAACACACAGCACCATCTGCTTTCCAGGGAGAAGCATTCCGGCACCTTTTTCACTCTGATAAGGCTGAATCAGGAACTTTATTAGCTCAATTTTACACAATCATAGGATAATTGAGCTCGGAAAGAACACCAGGAGGTCTCTAGTACCAACTTCCCAACCAAAGCAGGGTCAACCTTAACATCAGGCCTGAGAGCAGCCTTCCAGTATCTGAAGGGAGCTCCAGGAGAGCTGGGGAGGGACTCTTTGTCAGGAAGTCTGGTGACAGGACAAGGGGTAATGGTTTTAAATTGGAAGAGGGGAGATTTAGATGAGATCTTAGGAAGAAGTTCTTTCCTGTGAGGGCGGTGAGGCACTGGAACAGGTTGCCCAGGGAAGCTGTGGATGCCCCATCCCTGGAAGTGTTCAAGGCCAGGCTGGATGGGGCTTGGAGCAACCTGCTCTAGGGAGAGGTGTCCCTGCCCATGGCAGGGGGGTTGGAACTTGATGATCTTGAAGGTCCCTTCCAACTCTGACCATTCTATGATTCTATGATTCTAAGTTCCTCAGGGTTTTAATCCAGCTGGGTCCCAAAAACTCCAAGGATGGAGGCTACGCCAAAAGGTGAAACGCCTTCATCATCTTCAAAATTAGTAACAATGTTTTAAAAAAAAATATGCTTTTTACTTCCCGCTGTCAGTCTTTTTATCAGGGAAACTGGAAAACTCTTCGTAACACGTTTAAGCTCACACATAAAAATTATTCAGATTATAGGGCAAGTTAGAGGTATAACAAGAATCATACATGAATTTAACTGCAGGTTCACATGTCCTTACGGGGACTCCCGGGTAGAAAACTGGCCCTAGGAACCAGTACCAGATACTTCAGAGCCAGGCAAGCCAGAGAGTTTTCAAAGTAATAGAGTATCAAAAGAGTACTTCCACTGTAGTGGAAATTATTCGGGAAAGATGGAAGTTTTGAGAGCCCTAACAAGAGCAAGATGTTCCAGCAGTAAAATATAGTAAAATGAAACTATTTTTGATAAAACCAAAGTTTTTAGAGAGAAGAAGAGTCAAATTAACATTGAGGAGACTCTCCAAGTGCCAGAACATTTGGATTTTAGGAACATTTCGTTTTTCTGGCTAACTTGGATGATTAAGTCCATGGTTTTAATAGAGGTGATAAAAACCACACAAACAGATGCTGGGGAAGGAAGAGCTGGTCAGGCAAGGAAGCTCCTTTGTACACGTACACCCTCATACACAGCTGCAGGTATCTTATAGTACATCAGTCAATCACAACTCACAGTTAATCCAACTCCAATGAAGATGCATATCATCCCAATTGTAATGTATGCACAGCAGCGTCTCCGGGGCAGTGCACTTCCAACAGAAGAACTGTTGAAAAAGAAAATGGTATTTTAAATTAAAAAAAGAACAAAACAGAACACAAAAAAACCCAACAAACCAAATGAACTAGTAACTGTCTGGTCAAAATGGGGGGAGAAGAAGAGAATGGTAACACACATACACCACCTTAAGTTTATAGAGTTGTAGGCAAAGCCTACAATTATACTCTGCAGTAAAAGACAGAGCCCAGGTTTGTTTTAAAGGGGAACTATTGATGATTATCCAGTATCTAAAAGTCTAAGTGCTCACAACAAAGAGAGCGGTGCTACACCTGCAGTTCGACTGTGTCTGCCTCCTAAATCCACAGCAAACCAGCACCTTGAACAGCTTTGGACAACAAAACCCAAGCTTGCTTTGCTTTGCAGCTTCTCTGTAGGTTGTCAGACACCCTTTAGGCTTCTAATACATCAATACATGGTTTTAAGTATATTCACATAACTGAAAATCACTTCTACCAACCCCTAAATGTCATTAACTGTAGTGACCCGCACTGCCTGTTTCTTGGTATAGTTCACCCAATACTCTCCAGTCGCTAAACTCCATCCCATTTCTTGAAGACAAAAACCCCAAACCATTTCAGTCACAAACATCTCAGCACTTCCAAAGGCTGATGTTCTTTAGACACGCTTAAGTCAGTTCTAGTTACTTCAAAAACACAACAAGTTCTTTTTACTTTCCAATCTTCTTTTAGAGTTCTGCCACAAGTTACAGGAGCTGCATAAATCACTGTTGACAACCAAGGTACATTAATCCCCAGGAAGTTCTGTCACTGTCTAGACTATGAACTCCAACACAGACAGCTTTGTCTCTACCTGCTCTGTTCAGCTAATCATTACAGTGCTTCAGTCAAACAGAATATAAAATGTAAATAAAACCTTACTACAGGTTAGAAAAATTGTTTCAGAAGCTCAGCGTTGTTTAGCAAATACATCTTCAATCACATGTTTGCAACCACAGACGACGATGAGGAAAATCAAAACATGATTTAATTCATAGAATCATAGAATTGTTAGAGTTGGAAGGGACCTTAAAGATCATCCAGTTCCAACCCCCTGCCATGGGCAGGGACACCTCTCCCTAGAGCAGGTTGCTCCAAGCCCCATCCAGCCTGGCCTTGAACCCCTCCAGGGATGGGGCATCAACAACTTCCCTGGGCAACCTGTTCCAGTGCCTCACCACCCTCACACCAANACTCCCAAGTCCTTCTCCTCAGGGCTGCTCTCCAGCCATTCTCTGCCCAACCCGTATTTGTGCCTGGGGTTGCCACGTCCCAGGTGTAGGACCCTGCACTTGGCTTGGTTGAGCTTCATGCCATTTGCATTAGCCCACCTCTCCAGCCTGTCAAGGTCTCTCTGGATGGCATCCCTTCCCTCCAGCGTGTCAACTGCGCCACCGAGCTTGGTGTCATTGGCAAACTTGCTGAGGGTGTACTCTATCCCACTGAAAGGACTAGAGAAGTGCTTTTGTGAAACACTCAAAATCTCTTAGAGGCAGTTCTGAAGCATCCTGAAGCATGTGTTAGGTTGATGGCTGGACTCCAGCCCAGACGATTATATGCTATCATTAGTTAAATATTTCACCCCATTCTGTGGCATCACCATGCCTTTAAATACTGGGATGCTTGTACTCCGTGTTGAAAATGACCTTCCCTTGCATCTTTCATCTCGTGGTAGTTCTTTTACACATTTATCTTGAGTAAGTTCAAGAAAGCACTGCTGAAGCAGTACAGTTGTCATATGACTGCCCAAATTTCTGGCTTCGGTTAATTAACCACATAGGCCTCATATGCTTAGCATGTGACTAGAATTTTTTAAGCATTCATCTTAGAAAGCCTTCCAATGGATTGGTTTAAGCAGCTTTACTCCAATATTCTTTCTTTACAAGGAATTTCTAAAATGCTCCAAGAAAACCCAACCACAGCGCTCACGCTAACAGGCTGAACTCCACCTTGCAAGGGAAGGGTTGAATCATGACAGTTCACAAACCACATGTTAGACTGTTTCAGAGGAGGAAAAGTCCCCAAACTGTTCTTTCCCAGGGAAAATTATTCCTTACCAAAAGACCTCACATTTGGGATGGGATTGAGTGGTGTGATTAGGGTGGGAGAACTTGTGGCCACCCTCTGCTCTCTCCACGCTCCCCAAAAGCCACCCTAAATGCTTCTACAGCCATTCCAGGAGGGACACGTCTCATTCCAAGTTACCCAAGGGAAAAACCCAAACGAAACAGAGATTTTATAAAAGGGGAGAGGGAGGAGACTTCTCCAAAAGCCAAACTGATGAGCACTGAGCTTGCCAAACTGACCTCAGGTTCCCTCCTCTGCAGGATTTCCTGGCTATGGACTCAGAAAGTTAATTCCATTACAGAGCTGGATACCTCGAGATAAGCCGGCAGAAATGTCACGTTCAATACACCTAAGACACATGATATTTACTGTGCTGGCTATTTCACATGGAGACAAAGTTCATTTTGAGAGAGAAACCTTCACTTTCAGAGCTGTTCATCACATTACTCCAGGTGCCATATGTATTTTCCATCCCTATTTCCCTCAAGCTCTCTCCCCTCCTGTCCAGTAAGGGAGGCTGGGTGAGAAACCATCATCTCAAATACCACAGAAAGGAAAGGTAAAGTATGTCTTCATTTAACTGCCTTTTTCTTTCCACAGAAAACAAAGATAAAATAAATGCACTAAGTTTCTACTGTCACATAAACACGGGAATATTTAGCAATCCCAATAAATCATAATCTATTTTTTGGTATTCCAACAGTGGTATTAGCCACCGGGCCACTCTAGATAGTGAGATTTCCTTCTACCCACCCCAAATTACATGTAAAACCCACAAACTAACTTTGAATAAAGCTGAAACCCTATCCTAAAACCACCCAAATAGGGTAAATTTGAGAGGAATATTAAAAACATGGATCAAAAGAACATTTTTAAATCACAGAAGCAGCTGTTTCCTTTGTGGGGCCAGCGAGGGTGAACTCACCACAAAGCTATCCCAAAGGTGGTGACTCTTTCTGTCCAAGCTGCTGTTGAGGAAGCAGAGGCACCAGCAATAGATATAAAAGACACCAAAGCCAATATAGCATCAAGTAGTAATTAGAAGAGGGACCCAAATGTCAGAGGCTATTAAAAGAGCATCACAGGAAAGAATGCAGGGTCTCTCGTGCTCCAAATAACAGGAATTACTGCAAGGATTTCAGAAGGATTTTTAAGAAGAAGATCAAAATAGCAGTATTTATTTTGAAGGTGACTAGCACTGCTGAAACCAGCCTCCACAGCAGTGACAGGGTTCCAACATCTGTCTTTTCCTAAAGGCCCTGCAGACTTTATGGGGGCAAAAGTGTTATAAATTCACTAGGGTTCATCATTTTGTGAGACCTTAAGGAGAAAAACAAGTAGGTTCTAAAGGAAAAAAAACAAACAAACAAAAAAAGGAAAGGAGAGAGATTTGGCATTCTGAAATAAAAACTTGTATGATTCAGTTCTCTTTCTAGTAACTCAACTCATGATCCTGAAGGTTCTAGATAATTTTAATTCACAGGGAAAGAGAGCAGCAGACAAAACACAGCTCCTGCACCTTCTCCATAATTAAGTGAGAAAAATACCAGAACTCTTCCTTAAACCTCTCACTCTTCTAGGAAATAGGCTGATAAACATTTGGTATTTTAAAACATAAGAACACTAAAACAGGCAAAAGGAACAGTTTCTCTCCCATTCCCAGGTGTCAGCCTCTACAAACACCTTACCTATACTGGGACAACCACGTTTATAGTCCATTTCCAAAGAGATTTGGTCATTTACCAAATAAGTGATTTTTATTATCTTCATCACAACTGATTTCCTGTATTTCCCAAGTTATTTTGCAAAATAAATGACTCTGGAGAAGGGGGAAAAGGGGAGGCAGGACAATGACACAGACCAAAAACAAGTACGTTACAAAATAATACATTTGTGACCGCAATGGCAGCAGGTAGATGGGATTAAAAACAAACAAGAAACCCAAGATCCTGTTTCCCCTGACATCCAGACATGAAAGGTTCCTTTGTTTATGTACTCTGGGCACAATTACTTTAAACAACAGTCAGTGAAAATAATTATTGACCTTTTTGTATGATAACTCCTAACTCCCCCTGCAGTTTTACACGGCATTCTTCATACTAAGATCTAGTCTCCATCAACCAAACAGGTGGTCACAAACACACTATTTGCAGAGATTCACTGCTCTTTAAAAATGTTTGAATCAAAATCATGAAAATTACTTGAGAATCTAAAAGCCTCTGCAGGTGTCTTCTTCCTGCTGTTGCAGTGATTCAAGGTGCTTTTTACCTCAGTCTATGCTACCCTTTTTTTTAGTGACAACCGTAAACTGAGTCAACAGCAAGAATGTTCTGCATCCAACTAGTCAACTACTAATGAAAGAAGTTTTGCCTTAATAAACTGAAATAAAAACCCCCAACAGTCCTTTCTGACTGTTCATCTCCAGGTACAATGACCTCTGACAAAGGGCTGACAGACAGCAGCAGGTTGCTGCAGTTAGTTATTCCTCCATCAAGACCCACAGCTCTGCCTCACCTATGCTGTGCCCTAAATCCATGCATTAGAAATGTTTATGCTGCTGGAACTCCTGACCATCACAGGGAAGACACCAAGCAACTTGTTCCAAGTCAAGAATTACAACATCCCATGCTTTGCCAGCTTACAATATCCCATCCTCGGCCTGAGGGCAGAAACGCCCATTTCATAGAATCACAGAATGGTCAGAGTTGGAAGGGACCTTAAAGGTGATCAAGTTCCAACCCCCCTGCCATGGGCAGGGACACCTCTCACTAGAGCAGGTTGCTCAAAGCCCCATCCAACCTGGCCTTAAACACTTCCAGGGATGGGGCATCAACAACTTCCCTGGGCAACCTGTCCCAGTGCCTCACCACCCTCACAGAGAAGAACTTCTTCCTAATATCTAATCTAAATCTCCCCTCTTCCAATTTAAAACCGTTACCCCTTGACCTGTCACTAGACTTCCTGATAAAGAGTCCCTCCCCAGCTCTCCATCAAGACCCACAGCTCTGCCTCACCTATGCTGTGCCCTAAATCCATGCATTAGAAATGTTTATGCTGCTGGAACTCCTGACCATCACAGGGAAGACACCAAGCAACTCGTTCCAAGTCAAGAATTACAATATCCCATCCTCAGCCTGGGGACAGAAACAACCTTTTGTTAAAGTTTGTTTTGTATTCTGCAATTCAGAGATGTTCTGGTTTCATTAAGTGTGTGCTTTGCACTACAGACAAAAGTACTAAGAAATTCTTACACTCCAGCCAGATTTTAAAATACAAGCAACATAAATCAAGGGCAGACAGACCAAAAGATCACATGGTATGACTTTTGGACTGTTGCTTGGAGCAGGGTTGAGTTTCTTGTTTGTTTTCTGTTGTTGTTTTTCTTAAGGTTAAACAGCAAATAATTTCATACCTGAATTTAAGAGAAAAGCTTAGGTCATTTATTAAGTTTGACATGATAAAATATAAAACATAATGGCAATTACCTTAAAAACAAACAAACAAACCAAAACACAAAGTGCCAACCCCTCCCTGCTGAACCGAGAAGACTGAATGCAGCTACAGTCAGTAAGAACACCCCCACAAAGCAGCATCTCATCCAGATCCTGAGTTTATTTGACCTACACCAACTAGAACATATTCACTACTCCACATCTCACCGGTTATACACCGGAGATTACACATGCCAACAGACTGACTTCTGTATCAAACACTCCAGTAAAAGATCTCAAACACTGCTGAAGGCCTGGCCATGCCAACCCCTACAGTACATTTGTTCCCCAGACTTCTTCAGGGGCCTGTTTGTTTTCCTACAACATGCAACAAAACTGTCCTTCTCCACTCCCAGTGGAAAACATTTGCTCCTTCAGGTGGAAGCGAATAAGCAGGACAAGAAGGTCTCTGCAGTAATATTTCTAGGTCTGATTTCACACCCTGTGGTTATATTCCACACAAGTTTAAAGAATGTTGGTAGCACAGCTTGTAACAACAACTCAAACCAAGTATTCCTCACCTCAGGTAAGGAAGGTCAAACAATACTCAAAAAGCCCCAAACAAAACCCAACACATAAAAACTCTTACAGTTCTTGTATTCTCTCTCCTCTTTTTACTGAAGTAACAGCAAATGAGTAAACAAGTTACCCCACAGTAATTCATAAACACTAAGCAAGCTAATCCAGCAAGATGCTCAAGACAAGTTAAATGATGAGTTTATGAAATCCGTAAAACCTCTTTCAAGCTGAGAGAAGATTATTTCCTTCCCAACTTTTACAATACACCAAGTTCCACATTTAAACATGACATCTGATTAACTGCAGGAAGTGGTAAAATTTCAAAGCCATAAGCTGTTAATTTTAGCAACCCATTCCCACCTATTGTTAGCAGCTTATTTTTACCTGTAGCAATTCAAATCAGAGAATGTGAATAAATGGAGGCTGGATTCATGTGTAGACAACACTGCTCTTTAGCTTTGAAATTCAGGTGAGCAAGGCAAAACAATCAGCACAGCAGACACAGTTCACTCCAAAGACAGTGGCAACTTATTTAACAGTTAATTTTCATAACCTTACTTTCAGAGAACTTACATTTTTTTGCAGTGAGGGCATTTTGCTAGCGTGTTAAACCTCAGTTCCATCCACTGTAAAAAGAAAAAAATAAGAAGGTTGAAAAACTGGCCTGAGAAAACACTTGTTGTCATTCATGCTAAATGTCACCGTGAAAACATTTCGCTTCTCAGGCTCTCTTGGACTTTTTTCTTGCTTTCTTCCATAAATGGGATGCCCTTTCGTCAGCAGCAACATAGTTATGGGATTTCCATGTGAACACTTCCCAGGATTTGCCCTAGTATTACAGGATCTGCTTGACGTCATGTGGTTTCATCTGCACGCACAATATGGGCAACATAACATTAATACAGTTTTTTCTCTTCCTTTCACGACTATGAATATCCCTGGAATCAAAATAAATGTGTTTTCTTTGGCACAGTTACAGATTGATGCATTTTACCATCTTCCCCCAACTCTTGCATCATGTGTGAAAACTAAGCATGCATAGGAAGATTAGCTGAAGAGTATTTTAGAAAGTAGATCATAGAATCACAGAATGGTCAGAGTTGGAAGGGACCTTAAAGA
The DNA here is from genome assembly GCA_013400375.1 of Thinocorus orbignyianus. Classification (NCBI taxonomy): domain Eukaryota; kingdom Metazoa; phylum Chordata; class Aves; order Ciconiiformes; family Thinocoridae; genus Thinocorus; species Thinocorus orbignyianus. The sequence goes on along the minus strand of VXBW01007738.1, from coordinate 28,054 downwards.
TCATCAAGTTCCAACCCCCCTGCCATGGGCAGGGATACCTCTCTCTAGAGCAGGTTGCTCCAAGCCCCATCCAGCCTGGCCTTCAACACTTCCAGGAATGGGGCATCAACAACTTCCCTAAAGATGTCTTGATAAGTTTTATATACATAAAAGAGAAAATTATTTGTTACTTACATGGTATTTTTCAAAAGTTGTATATAAAACTGTACCTGACATGGTCACAGCCTTCCATGTACAGCCTCAGTGAAACTAAGAGATTCTGATCTGCAGTATTCAAGAGGGCATTTTCCCGCCTTTTGGAGGTCTCTCTCAGTTTTATTTCTTCTAATGGGGCTAATCCTCCACAAAGAAGAAATCCATCATTTCTTGCCTGGTTCTGAAGTATGCAGTTACAATAAGTTACGCAGCTGTTCTTTAAAATTTATTTGTTTACAAAGACTTGGCCAAACTGATTTAGCACAGTTGTATTTTATCCCTTAATCAAATGAAATCTGCTGAGCAGTGCATTTAAGGAGCACTAATTCTACTTCCACATTCCTGCCAGAGTTAGTTATTTGCCTGTATCCCTGTTAAAGGCTAGTTTTACTTAGTTCTACACAGCAGAAGTGGGGTAAGTTCTTTACGCTCTTTAAACTACAATTCCAGAAATAGGAGCAAATCTAAACCCACAACTTATGTTTCATGTATTTGTAATTCAACTTCACACCTGATCACTAATTTCATTCCAGGGTAGGCAGCTCCATTTCCAAAGCTACTCATTAATGACCTTCCTAGGTTTTTATTTATTTTAACATTTCTGATTATTAGCCACAATTTGTAATGGATGCAAACTCAAATGCACTTGGGCTCCAAGTAATGATGTTAAAAACAGAGGCATTAAAAAAATCTGTCCTCATGGGCAGTTACCTGGAAGAGAAGCACTGTTATTGTGCCTTCTGTGCCTATCAAAAATATTTGCAGAAGGAAAAAACAAAAATTTGACAAAACATTCAAACTACAATAACTCAGATCACAGTAGGAAAAGGTTATTTTCACACACGTTCTAACCCTTGGAGTTTTGGTGGGTTTAACAAGTAGTTTAAAACATGCTTAAAGCCAGTATTTTTACTCATATTCCAGAGTGATTTAAAGTACCTGATCCTGTTTCATGTCATTAAGAAAACTTGAGGTCACAGTTACATGAAATTAGCTCCCTGCCAACAATACAAACTGTATTTTTCTGTATTTTTCCCATTGAAAAAAATACAACAAACAACATTCCAAATCCCTGATTCAATCTACTGAAACACAGATGAAGATTTCAGCACTCTTAAATGTTTCAACTGTGGATAAAGACAGATATCCATCAGGGGATTTACTAAAAGAATATGTCAAACTTTTGGCCTTCTGAGCCTCAAATAGTTCTCAAGGCATTCCTTAAGACAGAGGGGAAAAAAGAGATTTACACATATACAACTGCTTCTGCCAAAAAAAGCTTTCCCTCCACACCCCGCATGACCTTTGGGAAAGCAAAATACTTCTGCTGATTAAAGCATTTATTAGTTTTCTAAAGAATTTAAAGGGCCTTCTATTCAACTATTCCAGAAGGAATATTTTTCAGAGGTGATTAGTTCTACAAAAAGTAAAATTGACAGGGCACAACTGACAAACCACCGTGCTTTGCTTACAGCCTATGTGAGATTTAGATTAGATATTAGGAAGAAGTTCTTTCGTGTGAGGGTGGTGATGCACTGGAACAGGTTGCCCAGGGAAGTTGTTGATGCCCCATCCCTGGAAGTGTTTAAGGCCAGGCTGGATGGGGCTTGGAGCAACCTGCTCTAGGGAGAGGTGTCCCTGCCCAGGGCAGGGGGGTTGGAACTTGATGATCTCTAAGGTCCCTTCCAACTCTGACCGTTCTGTGATTCTATGGCTCACAGCTCACTCCTGGCTCCTTGTCCTTGAGGGTCTGACAGCAGGATGGCAGCAGGGGGACAGGGACACCCCTCCCTTGCCTGCCACCAACACCAACTTGATCTCAACAGCCAGAAATCACCACAGGCAGAGGGCCCTGGGAGAGAGGGTGTGGGCAGTGACTTACTGCTGGCAGGAACAGGAACTCAGCCACAGCCCAAGTCCAGAAGCTCTCAAAAAAAGCCCAAACCAGGTCAGGCTGCAATTCAATAGGACAGTAAAACTCTCATCCTGGCCTCCTTTTCTATTCTACTGTTTATCTGAACTCTGAATCTGCTATAAACAGTATAAACCTTAAAACAGAAGAGACTCCTATCTTGTTACAAAGGAAAAAAAATAATCTGATTAACAAAATGTGAGTAATTAGAGATAGCACAGCTACAGGATCACTCCAGTACTAAGTCCTTCTCCCAGCTGAGACACAGAGACCTGAAACACTCCACAGCGTGGAGCACGCTTTTAATAATTTGTAAGAAAAAGCCCCACATGTAGAGGCAGGGAAAGCACAGCCTATACTTAGGCTTTCATATGGCAATAAATCCTTAGAAAGGTGGTGAACAAGTTGATAGTCTTAAAAACACAGAGCAAGCAACTCACAATTTGACTTTCCCACCCCAGGGATTCTAGCTTTGTGTGTCCATTTTACTTATTTTTTAACTCCCAGGTCTGGGTTGGAAGGGACCTTAAAGATCATCAAATTCCAAACCCCCTGCCCTGGGCAGGGAGACCTCCCACCAGCCCAGGTTGCTCCAAGCCCCATCCAGCCTGGCCTTGAACCCCTTCAGGGATGGGGCAGCCACAGCTTCTCTGGGCAACCTGTTCCAGTGCCTCACCACCCTTCACAGGAAAGAGTTTCCTCCTGATATCTAAACTAAAACCTTGATCAGTAAGATACTATAACGAGTTGCTGAGAGATACACCTTGCATTACACACTTGCTTCACAATGTGGAGATATCAAAGGGCAGAAATATCCTCACAGAAGATGAGTTCCCAGGCCAGCTGAAGCACTTCCATGATTTTCTCCTCTGCTCACTCCCCAAACTAACAAATTTCCTGATTTTTCTTAACGAAAAATTTTATTTGCAGACTTTCAAACTTTGTAATGGTAAAAGGTAGAAACAAAGGAGTGTTGGGAAAGCTGTGTAACATAAGAAAAAAGGAATTGTTTCATGATAACTTGGCATAAAAAGAATACAAGCTTCTAATTTCTAATGATTTTGAGGGCTTCTTTTCAATGTACCATGAAGTGGTAAATTAATTTTACTGGCAGACAGGATTATGAAGTTGAAAATGCAGTTGCCCAAAGCAGCCATCAGATCTGAAGTCACACACACAAATGCCAAATAAGAAAAGTTAACCTTTTAAAGCATAATCTAGCAGTGATGGGCAACAATCAGTCTTTATGGGTTCTGGGGTTCTCCCCCCTTCTCCCCTTACATTCACCTAGAGAAGTTCATAGTAAACTACAGAATTATTTTGGGCTACACTTAGAGAAAACAAGTAGGGGGACAAAGGCAAATAAAACTCCTATCCTTATGAAAGCTCCCAAAGACAGACCAATAGTTTGGCAATGAGAATTTTACTTCAGAATATTTGACTGTCCCTAATTAAAAAAAGAAATAAAATTAAAATCCCATAGGAGAGATTGGTTTTTGTGTTAAGAGATGACATTAAAACAGCACTGCTTTTGACTGTGCAGTTTTAAAGCCCTGTTAAAAAGCGTAATTGCATTACAAAATTAAGTTATGACTCTATCAGACTAGTGTTCATGCAAGTACCTAACTGTAAAATGCTACTTTAAAAAAAATGCTAAAAGAAAAGGCAACCTTTAATAAAAGATTTCTCGTTCAAAAGACTTACTTGAGATGGCCTTTTTCATCCATAGATCCAGAAGTTTTCTGTTATTCTATACTGCATACAACATTCTTCACAATTCAATCACAATCAAATCCCTAGTTTCCCTTTAAAAAAAACAACCAAAACCTAAGGGCCATTTCCTGCTCCCTGCATCCATCATCTGCTGCAGTACTTAAGCCACTACAGCACACCTGAATCACACACTGATCCAGAAACCCCATGCAAAGATGTGAAGGCACACTCCTATTCCACTGTAGAGCCCTTCAGAAATGAACCCTTCTCTCACCGCTGACAGAAGCCAACATGGAGCACATCCCATAAGCATTTTCATGAAATCACTCGAGTATTCTCCTTCCATATGAGTATACCACCTCCTCTGCAGATATTCCAAACCTGCCCGGGTACATTCCTGTCCAACCTGCTCTAGGTGAACCTGCTTTGGCAGGGGGGTTGGACTAGATGATCTCCAAAGGAGCCTTGCAACCCCTACCATTCTGTGATTTTCTGACCTTTACGTATCTTACAATCCTTTGTTTCAGGAACGTAACACCACACTGGTGACAATGCAGGTCCTTCAGCTGTACTTCTCTTAGCCATACCCTGTAACTCACAAACCTGACAAACACTCCAGCATCACTGGATGACGAAGCTAAGACTCACTTAGGAAGGTTCTCTGCAGTATGCAACTAAGTCAAAATTCAAGTATGGCAGGCCCTTATCCACGTAAAAGGCTGCAAACAATTCAACGGCAGAGTATTCTTGCACCTTCCAGTTCAGAAAACAAGATCAACTGTCAGCCATACACGTAACCTAGAATCTCCAGTTGTGTAACGACTGACAGATATGCTGATGGCAAATGTGATAACAAACAGCTTTCAGGGGTCCATGCAGCAACGACAGAACTGCTCTCAGCCACTGCTGCAAGCCTGAGCAGAACCTGGAAGTGTAACTTCCTTTCCCAGCACTGTACACTCTCACATTGCTAAGAAACAAGGCTGCCTCTGGGCTTTATCTGTATATGCACAAAACCCCAAAAGTTTCCTTGAAACGCGTGTAAAGATAACCAAATACAGACCATATATCCACAGCAAGATGGGCAAAGAAGCTTTAGTTCCTCAGCGATGCCACAGAGTGAGGCAATACGCTCTTCAAATTACAACAAATAGCTTGAGGGATAGCAGAGGGAGCTGAGAAGGAGAATCTGGTGCTTTACTTACAAGGAACGTATTTCCACAGTGCCCGCACACCACTCGAGTCCCGTCTGGTTGAACTGGCAAGGCAGGCTGAGCTGGCTGCTCTTCTGGGATCAGCATTACTGGACCAAGAGTAATGATGCGTCTACTGCATTAAGAACATTAGATGCACATGTCATTAAGCTAGCAAAAGAGAGGTATGATGTGTTTAAACAATTAGCTCAGTTACAACCAAACACTTTTTACACTTTTAAACTCTAATCTGCTTTCTAAATAGATGATGGACCCAGTTTTGGTCTCTCTCCAAAGTGTTTTCCTTTTCAGTTTTGGAAACATTTTCTTTCACTGTAAGATCAGCCATTCAAGCCAGAACCCTGTAGAGATGAAAGACTTGCCATCACATGGCAGAAACACTCCTCAGGAAAACGAAACCTTAACACCCAGGCTGAGCAAGCCCATGAATTGGAATGCACATATCCATGAGAAACATGTAGAAAGAGGAAGGACTCTTCCATAACCTGGCTCTCCTTCCCACATCACTGGCAATCACGTCAATACAAGCAGCAAACCTGCATTTCTACTAGTAAAAATTCTGTTCAAATTGAGTGAATTAAAGAAGAAAACCACCCCAGGCAGATTAAATGGAATCAGTTTACTTAAATACTTGCAAACTGTTTGGGGTTTTTTGTTTGTTTTCATGTTTATTGTGTTTCCAGTTTAATTATACAATTTGTCCATGTAAAATGACAGTACCCAAATTAACCAACTCAAAGCAGAATGAGCTCTGTATGAAAAAAAAGGGAAAAATGAAACATTAAACTGCACTGCATCTCTCCCCATATACAAACAAACATATTCTGGGTGGTCTCCATTTAATCCAGAACCTTCTAAACTCCTAAGTCTCTCCTAAATATTAGAAGATGAGCAAAATTAAGGTAAGACAAATACATAGGCTATCTTAGGGAAACAGCTGAGATACATGCTTTGGAAATTACTTTAATAAAATGAAGGAGTTTCTCATTCAGTTTGGTTACCATCCATATGATCCATTACAACCAAAGTATCCTGCAAACATTTTTTCATTCTGACAAAATATTTGGAATGTTTTCCCCAATGCTGCATTAGTTTAAAACAAAAAAGATCCAAAACCCTCCCAGAGTCTAAAACTGTTTCCAAACCAGAACAGCCAACAGACTGGTGACTAGGGCACTTGGTGCAGTACTTTCATTCAAGTAGCTGTACATCCAGCCTTCATCCTAGTTTCTCCAATTAGAGCTGCACCACGTATGATCAAACTACTCCCACCTCAGTGGGATCTTTAACACCCTAAGCCCAACAGTAAAAACACACAGTATGGCAGTTGCACTTATTTCTGTTGGAATAAATATGTAAGTTCAAGTTGAGAGGAGACTGAAAACTCCATGTACCAAAGAAGGGAGGCCGGAACTGAAGTCAACCTATTGCTGCCTCTCCTGTTTCATTCTTAAGTCTCCACTCAGAACCGGGCAAAGTGAGCAACCTGAGTGCTGATAATAATTAAGTATGCAAGGAATTATGAATGTTTAGTCCCAGAAACGAGAAGTAATCTTCCTCTTTCTTGGTCTTTATACCATTTGTTCCTTATAAAGCAGCTAAAATGGGAACCACACATTTGAGACTACCACTAATCACACAAAAAAGACATTTTTTTCCCCCTTTAATCTTAAAAAACCCCCAATAATTCAAAATGGAGACTACCACAACCTATCTTTGCAGTAATTCAGTAACGCTCTGCGAGTGTACGTGTGCAGAGGCACAGGCTTCAACCTCTTTTAATTTTAAATACTCAATACATTGCTTTAAAGAAAGCTGTTTCAAGGCACAGACAGTTTTTTATTCTTACCAGTTTGGTCTTGGGCAGCCTATTTTCCGAGACGTATCCTTACAGATAAGGAGACAATTACATTGACATCTAACATACTTCTTCCCTGAAGGAGGGTTTTTGATTGGCTAAACAACAACAGGAGAAAAAAAAAACAACACCAGAGAACACACATCAGAAGTCATGGTAATTCACTTTTTTCCTCCTAACAGTATGACAAAGCAGAACAACTTCAGTGGCAAACTCTTGCTAACAGAGAAATACAGTTCCTCCTACAGAGGAAACTTGAAAGTCAAGACAAAACTGGAAGTTCTCACTCTCTCTGCACAGAGAAAGAAGAGCAGATTTCCTCAGTAGAGCAAAAAAAGATTCTGCAAACTAATGGGAAAAAAAATATCATATTTTAGCAATGAGTTCAAGACTTCATTTAGTTATTTTTCCAAGATGTGAGCTTAAGTAGTGGTATTTTTTAAAAAAAACAGTCAAAACATCAAGAAAACCTCCTTGCCTGGTACAATGGCTTTATTCAACAGTGAAAGGATCACGGTCTGTTTCTCAGTCACTAAGAGAATCGTAGACATCGTTGAACTGTAATTTTATTTTAAATGGTACTGAAATGATCTTTCTGCAACCCGGGACTCAAGTTTCTGGGTCCCTTTCACACACCAAATCACAAGTCTCAAAAGCTGCAAGATACTTGTTTGGCCTGAAACATTATATGTTGGCATGGAAAGTGGGTATTAATGGCAAGTTCTCTACTTTCTCTTGCAAGTGGGGAAAAAAAAAAAAAGGGGGAAAAAAAAGAATGTTTTCCTACAGATTTAAGACTTCCCGTTTTCTGCACATAATTCAAAGTTCTTTTTCATAAAATAAATCCAAATCAGTGTTTTTCGTGCAAATGGCCTGAATAGTTGTGGAGTGCTGCAGATCTAGAAACTAAGACTGGCAGGATGAGGGGAAAAAAAAAGAAAACAAAAAAGGGAAGAGGCCAAAAGCTGAAGACTTGAATTAAGAGATAGGGAAGAGGAGCAAAAAGGTCTCTGATCACTGGAACAGAACCCACAATTTTTGCAGCTCAAAATCGTTGTGCTGTGGTTTGTTAGCAAGCTAACAAACTGACTTAGCATTGCAGGAGGAAAGCACACATCCAGGGAAAGGTATAGATTAGTTATTGTGTTTTTTCCATTCTTAATATAATTCAATTCTTCATTTCTTTTCATCCCACCAAAACCAGCTCTACTCTTCTTTACAGAGGAGTGATTATTTGAACGGACCTTTGCTTTTTTGTCCTCTGCCTCAGAAGGAAACACCCTGCACAGCCTCATCAATAGCATGAAGATTTATCCTAATTGCTTATGGCCATCCCTGTGCCATAAGCAACTTGTAAACTATCAGCCAGCTGTGCTGACAGGTTCTTTCAGGGATGGCAGTTAGAGCGAGGACAGAGTTAGGGCCTGTAGGCGAGGACATGAATTCTACCAAAGATGCACTTCAACATCACCCCACTCCCCTCCACAACAAGAAAATAGAAAAAAAAAAACATTAAAAAATATCCTTTTTACCGTAGCTTCATTGCAAACTGTGCACTTAACAACGTGTTGGTGTAGCTTGCCATCCAGATTGATTAGCGACTGGCACACGCGGCAGTTAATTACAGGGACATTGCTGGCATCGGGGCTCGCAATGGCAGTGTAGGGAGGAGGAAGCTCTGCTGCAAGAGATCAGGAAATCTCAGTTGAGAAACCAAACAGGGGATCCCAAAACACTGTCAGCAAAGACAGACTCTAACAGTCACAGCCTCAAACAACAAAACCCAAAAAATTTAAAAATAAAAAAAAAAAGATCTGACTCACTAATCAGCATAATCATAAAACAAACCTAAGTTCACTTTCCCCACAACTTCTGTGTACCCCCAACATCGACTGTACTTGTACATAAAGCATACCAGCAACAGAAACACACCGTTAATCACCTCAGAACAGTGGATCAGAGGGAAGGCTCATCTATGCAACTTTATTTTCAAATCAAGTTTTTATAGACTTTAGAAAAGGGAGGGGAATAAAAACAACCAACCATTACAGATAAGAAGCAACCAGAGACTGGCTTATGAAGACAAAAAAAAAAGGCAGGAGATACAAGAGGCAAGAAGACAGAACCACAATGAGCATTTACAAACATCTGGAGAGACTGAAACACAGTCAACTATTTACCATATAGTATCAAATCCTATAGGTAAAAACACAGAAAAGTTATGTTGAGGAAACAGGTCTTGAATGGGCAGTGGCATAAATGGCTTCTTTTTGGAGTGCTACAACAGCAAATTTATGCTATCTTGAAGAAAAGAAGATGAACTGAACCATCAGAGCTTCTGCTTGTAAGGGTTCCAAAAAAACCCAAAATCCAAGATCCAAAGCATGGATGCACAAGGACATTTAAGTTACTTCAGACAGGCTAACACAAGGGAGAATACAGTGGCCTCAGGTCCCTATGGAAGAGCAGATTTCAGCTTTACCAGTCCTGAGCCCATGACAAATTAAGGAGGAAACACTCAGGATTCTTCCCAGCCTGAGAATCCACGGAATGAAAACAATTCAACACAGCAACCTCTCACAAGCTTATTACCACAATTATTTGGCATGTAGCAGCACCGGCTTTTATTTCATCAAGTAGTTCTGGGTTCTTCAGGTAAGCAAACAAAGGAATGAGCATATTTAGTAGCTCACACTTAACTTTTTTTCTTTTAATACTAATAATTTTAAATTATTACTCTTAGCCTTCAATAAATGATTTCATAACTACATCCAGGCAGCCAACAAACTCTTGAGGGAAGCAGTAAGAGATCAACCTAGTTTCGGTTTCCAAAGAGCACTGAGCGGAGCAGTATCTGCTGGAGGGGTGGTGAGGGAAATCACCGGCTGCCATCAAAGCCGACAAGCCCAAGTCATCACTCCTTCACTCTGCTTTAAAGTAAACGTCATAAGCCAGAGGGATATAAGAAACCCTGCCTGCCCTTCAGGTCCAAAAATCATGCCAAACCTTAAGCAGCATTGCTGTTCAGTGCTACTTGGCCTACAAACTATCTGGGATCCCTACCCAATTTTAACTCACAGAGGCAGTGGAAGGGAGGTGGACACCTGGAGGGTCTCAGAATCCCATCTAGCACACTTGGATTATTCCAGACAGGAAAGAAAATTAACTTAAATGCAACAGTGCAATTCTGAAGTCATCACACAAAACTGATGCTCCATTACTCGAGCAAGGGAACTTCACCCCTTCAGCTTTGATATACTGGTTGCAGAACCAACATCCCTAAGAAATACCAGGTAACTCAGACTGTTGTTCAGACTTTTTTTTCCTGTTTCCAAGGAATCACATTCTGAGAAAACAGAGCATCCAGTCAAAAATTTTTTAAGAATAACAGTATTTTTCAGTACTGTGATATCCTGTTTTCAATACAAGACTGACACATGCAAGAGAGGAGATATTAACAAACAAAACCACACACAAGACAAAACCCCAATCCTCAAACCTCCACCCTGGCAACTGGGAACAACCTCATGCCTACCAGATCACTGCAGAAGGCAGGTTTGAGATGTGGATGATGGGAAGAGCAGTGTCTTAGCCACAAGTGGCCAAGTCAAGGCTGCAGCAGGGGGCTTTGGCCATAAGCTGGCTGCCTCACTGCTCCCACAGCCAGCAGCTGGCAGGCTTTTTGCCTGGGAGAATAAAACAACAGGCACATCCAGCAGACCCAGTCTCAAACTCTCTGTCCAGACACCCCTACAGTTCAATCCCAGCTTTCAGGTTGCTTTTCTGAAAGGGAACAGTCACATTACAGATACTCTTGGCTTTGCCTTCTCCATTTCAGGTGCAACTTCTCAACCCAGTCAGCTGTGGCAGCTGTATTAAGGAAAAGCAAATAGTATCTTGAAGGGTAATAGTAAGTTAAGAGAAACACACCCCAGTCTTTCAGCTTTCCAGCAGCCTGGAATAATTTAAAAACTGACACCTATACCCTTCTAGACATTTATAATACTCTATACCTTACTTGTACGTAACAAAATCCTAAGTGACTTAGGCTTTTGAAAGCTAGTAAGATGGTTCATGTGAGCACCTACAGACAACCCCAGCCACTTCTCCAGCCTCACACTGGAGCTGCTTGGCTTCCAGGTATTCCTGTCCTGCTGGCTCAGCAAATTGCAGATAGCAAGTGAGTAATGGCTGCTTCTCAGAGCGGTGCTGCAGCAAATAACATTTGCTATGGAGTAGAAAGCTGGAGGTATCTCGGCGCTGCAACCTTCATGCTTATAGAAAAAGAGCATTTGGAAGAGCTCCAAGAAATAAACCAGCAAAAGCCATCAAAATTAAGTTTAAAGAAGAGCACAGTGTGTGTGAAAATTAAATGCATTGTCTCAGAGTTGGCTGCTCAGTACGTCTTAGTAGGAAGGTTTCAAAGCACTTTAACAGATACACTTTGGTATATCTGAGTTACAGACTAACTACAACATCTAAAAACAGCTCACAAAGGTCCATCATGTTGGATGTGATTGGATGGCAGGCAAGTTTCGGGTACACACCAGGTGTTTCAGAACACATTTAATGAGATACTGAATTTTCTGCTGCTGACATAACAAGCTCACAGCTCAATCATAACTTCCTAAAAAAAAAAATAAACAAAATCCAATAGCAATTAGTTCAGCAAGACTAGCAGAGTGCCCTGCCATGCAATACGTCTAACTAACCTATGATTCCCTCCTCATCCCCACAGCACACCGATGCACTGGAAGATAACACATATGCAACCTCAAAAATTCCTTGTGATGCTCATGTACTTTCCTCCCTTGGTATTCAAAGGGCAGAAACGACAACAAACCACTTGCAGCTTGCCTGGGTCAAAGAGAAATTAATTTATTTTGGGGTTTGTTTTCCTTATTTGTGTTTTGGTTTGGGTTTCTTTCTTTTTTAGGATTTTTTTATCCTGACCTGGGAGGTGGTGGGCGAGGGAAAGAGTTAGTTTTCTCAGTTCTGTGCCATAGATCACTGTGTTAAGAACTAAGAAAGCCAGGGGGGAGAAAAAAAAAAAAGAAAAAAAGACAAGACAAAAGTGCTGAATAAGCACTGTACTGTAGGGAGCAGAGCTGATGGCTCCAGGCTTTGTCTGTGTGAAAGTTGGGTCTCAGCTGCAGCCCAACAAGGCAAGAGGAGGCTACTTTCAAACCATGGCCTCTCTAGTTGAAAGCTCAGGATGACATATTGGGCACAGCAGATAATTATAGGGATAAATCTATTAATACTCATTCAGGTGGTAGCTTGGAGCACACGGGGCTTCTTCCTCCTTCCTCTACCTCCAGCTCCACACCAGCCAGGTGATGTTAAGCAAGGAAGCTCTGCAGAAAGGGGTTCTGAAGCAAACCCCACCACCTCACGAGAACACTTCTTCCCTCTATGTCTAGATTTGTGCTAGGGAGAGAGATACAGGCTGCCTGTTAGCTAAAAAGGCTGTTCAGCTTGCACAGATCCTTTCACTAAGGATAACTGACAGAGCAAGGAAACTAGAGCTACATGACACATGCGACAGCACCATAAAATTTGTTTCCGTGGATTATCTTTTTGTAAGTCTTGTAGACCAGTTTTGAAGTGCTACCCAGTAAGCTTGCTTGTGGATTGATCAAACAGGAGATCCTCAGCTTACAAAGAGATGTCTGACATTGAAGAAAGCTCTACAGTTCCTCCTGGCTTTTGGGAGCAAGCCACTCCAGTGCCACAGGCCACCACCAATGCCAGACCAGTTAACAAGAGTCACCAACAGGCACTGAAGGTGCAGCAGGACACAGCTGCCATCTGAAACGAGCATCTGATGTCCACCTCACTTCCAGGTCATGAGTTTTACCCTGAATTCAAACAAGAGGCCCTGGATCCAATGCATTTCTGTTGGTTTTTTACATCCATGAAGACCGTCTTAAAAACAGATTGTAACAAATGCTAAAGTAATAGTTACAGGATAAGGACTGCTAAGTGACTTTAAACTAAAGCAGATTTCTGGATATTTTTTTTAAACTACAAAACTTAATCAAACTGTGTAAGACTGGCATCATCCCTTGGAAAAAAAGAAAAAAAAAAAAAGAAAAAACCACCCACCAAAACCCCCTGGTGTTTTTCAGGCCAGTGTTGGTGCAATTCAAATGAACGTGAACAGTCAACATCAGCTATAGCACTAGCTGAAATGTATTTATTTCCCTCTCAAGGCCAAGAGGACTTGCTTCCCACTGGTTTCAGTATTAACAAAAAACAGAGAGATGCTCACTCATAGCATTCTAGTTACATGTGGAGTAAAACTATGCAATTACAGAAAAATCCTGAAGAAAGGGCCAACACACTGGAGCCAGTGAGATCAGGACTGCAATCTACATTTTATGCTACAGCTAGCAAAGCTACGCTAATCTTATTTAGTCTTGATTCCTTCAGCTTTCTCTTCCCCTTCCTTCCTGCTCTAAAATGTTTAATTGGGGGAAAAAAGAAGTAAATCTATTAATGTGTTTTGTAAACCTCCTGGTTTCTATTTTCTAAGTGAAATTTTTTTCACCTGCTTATTAAATACTCATTATTGATCAACAAAATGATTTTCTTCAGTCTGTAAAATAAACTAAATACCGTATCTATCATTAAGCCACGATTCCAGATTTGTAACCGCAGCATCTGACTCGTTTTTTAAAAAAAAAGAAATAAATAAAGCCAAAACCAGCTATGGCCTTGAAACGTGTTTGCAAGGACATCCCATCCCGGTGGCTTTGGACTTTGCAGGGAGACCCTCCTTCATCTCAAAACCAAGGCTCTTCCAGGGCCACCAGGGATGAAACATCTCTGGATGGGGGTACCCCTGTTCCGCTCCGGCTGGGAACTGGGCATCTTTTACCTCATCCTGCTCCTAATTAATGGGGAGAACCCAACTCCAACAATTAGCTGCAAGCTGCGGCATGCGAGCGAGTTAGAGTGAGCAGACCGGTCAGGGCTTGTTCTACCACTGCAAACAATTATTTTAATTTTTGATTATTTATTTATTTATTTCGCCCCCCTCCCTCCTTCCCAAGAGCTGGCGGCGGGCTCAGGGCCTACCCGGCCCTCCCCTCCCCTCAGCACCGGGACCTGTTGTTCCCCAGCCGAGGCACAACCAGGGCTCCCCCTCACCACTCTCCTC
>VXBW01007738.1:0-13960 GCA_013400375.1 Thinocorus orbignyianus | reverse complement strand
CGGGGGCTGGGCGAACCGGGGCTGCCTCCCTCCGTCACCAGGCTGATGAGCGGGCCGGGCCGCGCCGGGGCCTCCCGGACCGGGGAGCCTCCCTGCGGCCTGCCAGCAGCCGCAGCGCCGGCCGAGGAGGAGGAGGAGGAGGAGGAAGAAGAGGAGGAGGAGGAGAGGCCCGGCCCGCCCCTCGCCGCCTCCTCCTCCCGCAGCCGGTGCCGAGGAGGGCGGGGGAAGAGCCGCAGCCCCCCGGCGGCGGCCGTGGCACTGAGCTGGGAACCAGGGGCGGGCTCAGCAAGAAGGGGTCTGGAGGAGAAACGTAGCAACCCCCTCTTCAAATACTTTTTAAAAGCGCTTTTGATGTATTTTTATTTTATTTAGATCGCTGTGGTTGTAAATATCAACGCTAGGGAAGCGCTGTAGCTGAATTAACTGCTCCCAGGAGCCGGAGGATGCTGGCCGGCAGCGAGGGACTGGCCTAGGTACCCACCGGGATGTGGTGACCCTTCAGGGGGCTCTGAAGGCGAGGAGATAGATCTCCACGCTGTCAGATCTGCTGTTCTACCAAGAAGTCTCTCCCCTGGTGCCACTGAGCTCTCCAAGGACATAAGGACTTAATTTCCTTCTGCTAGACAGCCCGCCCGGACACCATCTGGAAGTCTGTGGCAAAGAGGTAAAATAGCCTTCCCTGGTGAATTTTTCAGCCTTGGTTGAGATAAGGCGGATTGGAAGAGGGGGGATTAGGAAGAAGTTCTTTCCTGTGAGGGTGGTGAGGCACTGGAACAGGTTGCCCCGAGAAGTTGTTGATGCCCCATCCCTGGAAGTGTTGGAAATCAAGTCGTCTAGGAAATCAAACCATTCCACAAAAACAGACTGATGTGTTTGAGAGTCTATGAGTAATATCAAATCACTAAATTAAACAGAGGGTGATGTATTTTATTTCTGTAAGATTTAACAGATTCATTTTTACTCTAATTACCATAACACAGAATTCTGTAGTAACTATCATGTGGAATTAATAAGGTACGGTAATATTGTGGTGGCAAAAGGCAATGTTTCCATAGGTTATGTTTCCAAAAAAGAAAATGCTTTATTTTGAGGCAAATTCTGAAATATTGCTCATTCTTTCTCATTAGGGACAAAATTGTGGTTTTGAACATCGTTATTTCAGGAATAAACTTCGAATTCAAGTGAGCTCTGATGTTACCACCTATAATGTGCTACAAGGCAGCTGGCTGTGTTACACCGACGGTCTTCATCGTGCAAGAAATGCAGTCGTGCCATCTCAGACTGCTCTTCCCTGGGAAAATGTGGTAACTAACTTGGAAGATGCTTTTTGGTATAAATTACATTGAGCTTTCAGTTTTCAGTTGGCTTAAAATGAAGTCTCTCAAGCTCAAATCAATACTTAGCAACTTGGTTTTTGTGAGGACAAAATCCTTTGTCTTGATGAGGTACTGTGAGGCTGACCTTGGCAGGTCAGAAGTAGATCATTAATATTACCTGTCTTCAGCCCATAATCTTGCTTGTTTTCAACAAGTCCAGAGCTGGAAGCTTTATTTTGGAGTTCTGATGCAGAACTGCCATTAGCAACCAGTTTTCTTTACCATTTTTTCTTATTTGAGAAGACTGAAAAGAATTTATATCTTGTTAAAGCTGCCAACTAGGCAGCAGCGAGTTCCATCAATGCCCAGTCTATCCCACTGCAATTACAGCAAATTGTCTTTGTGGGAACCTCCTTCTCCACTGAACTCCTGTTCTGTGCTTCAGGAGAAGACTGAAAACCTAATGATCACTCCCAGGGGCCCACAGGAAAAGCTGTGTCACAACTCAGTCTGACAGCTCCAGCCTGCACATAGAGCCGAGAGTTATTGCTATTAAGCATCCCAGCATGTTGAGCTATTCTTGGAAATATGATTGTCATCTAAATAAGTAGCCATCTGGGATAAAAAAAAAAGCATAAATGCATTCCTCCAGCCCCTGTGACTTGACTTGTCAGAGTACTTTAAGCCCTAGTCACCTAGGCTGCTAAATAGTCTAAATAGAAGAAATTGGGTAATAGTTCAGTCACCTGCCTCTGTTTTTCAGTATTTTGAGCCCATGCATTAAGGCAACCAGAGATTGCAGTACTTTTCAGCTTAAACGTTGCAGCCTGTGCAGGTGTATAGATGCTGGCATTAGCTGCAGTATCCATGGGAAGTTGGATGGACCCAGCTGGTAACAACAGAGGGTATCAAAAGGTGTACTGGGAAAAAAAGGTGGTGACAAACCTTCTTTGGATGTTACTTGGGCCGTAAAGTGAAGAATTCACCTATCAGATAGATCCAGGCTGAAGACAACTTAGGCAGTGTGGGCTTGCCACTTTCTTCCTGCTCCTCTTCCTCTGGACACAAACACCTTATGCCGGGCAGTTTTCCTTCTGGGAAAATCCTGCCTTGTCCAGTGGGTAGGATGCTCCTCCCTGAGCAGCCCTGCTTGGGACTGAGCTACCCAGAGCCGTTCACTCACTACTTGAGTTCTGTGCCACAGTGTGAGCCACAGTGCGTGGGTTTCTCCACTTGGCCTGGTTGCCCCTTGGCTCCTTTGACCGGTGAGTTGAGCACACCCCGTGTGTGCCTTGCTCCTGGACTGCTCCTGGTTCATGCTGACAAGGAATCTCGTAGGTTCCTGGCAGTAAAGGCTGAACAACAAAGAGCATGGATCTGACCACGTGGCTCCATGGAAAATGCCTTTGTAGATGCAGGTGAGCTGAAAACCTTCTGCTACAGAGCTCTGGAAATGGCACAGGCAAATGGGCCAACTGTACCTCTGAGAACAACTTTACAGAGATGTTCTTAAGGTGTCTTCATCTGTGTCACAGAATTCAATCACACGTGTACCTCTCTGTCCAGTCCCAAAGTTGGGTTGTTTCATATAAACTTCTGTACCAAACAAATGAGGGCTGAGAAAGATAGCGCATCAGCCATTAGCAAGGATTAAGTAAAGATATGAGCAGTGTAGAACATATTTTTGACTATTTTTAGCAATTTCTCATGCTTAGTGTGATCTTTCCAGAAGCTCAGTAACGCTCACGTTTTATTTTTCTTTATTTTGAAAGTATCATCCACATTGTTGGTTTTTTTTTTTCCCTAGATAAAAGAAAGAATAAACCAGGTTTAGTATGAGACAACCCACTGCAAATGTTGAAGCTCACTGGCAAGTACAAAAGTATCTGTGCATCAACACTGTAGACACTTACAGCTCTTTGTTAATCTTGCCTTGCTACTTTAATAAGTAGTAACTGCAAAAAATATCTTAGGGAGTCTGTGTTCTGCCCACTTTTTTTTTCAGGCAACCTTGTAAATTTATCTGTTATGTTTAAGAACAAATAACCTCCAGTAATAATCTTCTCTCTGTCTAGTGTTTTTATTTTTGTGATAGTGCTTAGAGACAGACGGCAAGCCTAAGTCTGTTGTGACAGAAGCTGTTCAAAAGACACAGAGGAATAGTCTGACCATTTAAAAGATAAAAAAGAAGAAAAAAAAACCCCTCAGGCATAATAATACACATTATGAAAATTAGTGTAACATCTCAGTAGTATAAAAAATGGAATACAGTTTTTCTCAAGAGGAAAGAAAAGCCTGGGATCATTCATCTCGCACATGGCCCAGGCCTCAGCACAGTTTTCAGATGCCATGCAAAGGGCATAATCATCTAAGTAGACAGAACTTAAAGTCTTATGCTATGTTTAAACCTTTGGATGGTAAAATCTTATTTGAGAATGGCTGAAAGCAATGAAAAGCCCATCTACTGCTGGCTTTGATATTGAATAAGACAGCAAAAGAGAATGATACAAATCTGTCCTAATAAGTTTGCAGAACTTTTGTCAGTTCAAATCATTTTTGAAGGATCTAGCTATGGTCTGTGGCTAACTGGTAAAAAATATGAATTTCTAGAGATTTCAGATATTGAATGTGGCCATGCTGGGAAGGAGGCAGTGAATTGTGACTAAAGCACTCTGAGATTGTTTTCTGTGCCTTTCTATTAATGTCTCTTTTCCTGCTTTACTAAAATACATTAATTTCTCTTTTGTACTTGGCAAGTATATTGAATAGAAGGAAAACTGCCTATACGTATATTTTCTCAGATCTGCTACATCAGAAGAGGCACAGTGAGGTAACATAAGACCTGGCTTATTTTGTGAAACTGTGCTAGAGGTGCATAGGAGCAGCATATACAAATTCCTCCAGTGATTTTCATTTGCAGAGGTATCCTGTGCTGCAAGATCAGGTCTACAGCAAGGTAAAATTTTGTGTAGTCTGAGAAAAGCAATTATATTGCTGTGCATAGTATGAAATGCAGGATATAATAATTAGCACCAGTTATAAAAACCACTAACTATAGGTTTGGGTATGTGGTTTCAGGTAAGTTAATTCAACAATCTAATATTGTAAATAAGATACAGTATCCAGGAGAGTATTTGAGAGTATATTTTGACAGATAAACAAGTCTTTTGAAAACACTTCTGGCTTCTGTCCTTTGTGCTATGCCACAACTTAGCACAGACTTTGATTCAAGATAGGTTTGGGACTTGGCGTTAATATGAGCCATAGTGCGTAACTGCTGGAACTGTTAGTATGTTGGGATGTTTTGGGTTTTTTTTTCTTTTAAAATAAGTTTCTTTCCCACGCACAAGTACACAAGCACCATGAAAATGGGAATGTCATACAATCCCATAATTATCTGTACATGGGAAAAGGCTGATTCCTCTTTGTACAGCATAAACCAGACAGTAGGTCTACAGAGCGCAGGACCTAAATTNTCTCTCAGCCTGTCCTCACAGCAGAGGTGCTCCATCCCTCTGATCATCCTGGTGGCCCTGCGCTGGACCTGTTCCAACAGTTTATGTGCAGAAGGATTTTATCTTTAGTCCCATCAACACTGCTCATCCCGTTAGGGTTGTGTGATAAGTCACCCTCCCACTGGCAAAAACACATACAAAGAACACTGTTTTACTCAGTGATGACTGAGGAGGTTGACAGCAGCTAACGTTGCAGAAGGTGGTTGTTCTTCCAGCCCACTCCTTCCCACCTGCAGGGCTACCAGGGCAGGAGAGAGCACAGCAGCACAGCAGGAAGGGGCACACTTGCTGCACTGGCAGCCTCTGCTTGTCAGCACCCTCTGTTCCCAAAAGCCATGGGTAGCATTTGGCCACTGACTAGACAAGGCTATTTTTGGGAACGTTTTATCCTGTGTAGTCTATTCCTGTCACTATGGGGCACTCATGCAAATGTATGTATAGAGGCTGCAGTTACAAAGCTGCAATTTACTGGATTGCATTAATTTTACTACAGTAGATTGTGACAGACAGGAATTATCATGGTAAATATATCTCCATTTACACAAAGGGAGAGCTCTTCTGTTATTCCTAACTGGAATTGCAATTCTTCTAAAGCTTATTCTTGTTATCGTCTTTTCTTGATTGCACATCTGTCATTTCTTCTACACTCTTGGTACTATTTCTAGTTAACCTTATTTTTAGAATAATAGAGGAATTCTCAGTCTTAGTTCAGAAGCAATTCACACTGGAAAATGTAAGCTTGACTGGCAGGAAAATTATTCATGGGTTTCAAATGCCTTTCCAGCTCAGTTCTGTATCAGTGTATTACCATAACTGCTAAGCACTTTCTTGGTCACCATGAAGACATCTTAATTTAATATACTCATCTACTCCTAATCACACAATGTAAACTCAAGATACCTTCCTTTATTATTTATCAGAGGTTGCAGCTCAAGAAATACCTGTATCTAGACCCCTTCCTTCTTTAAAATCACTCAATTTGTTTACTTATGCCAAATGGTATCATACTGGTAGCTTTTGAGTAACTTTTTAATTTCTTTTCTCTACTTTCTTTTCTGTTCTAGAATGGATGAACAGTACATACATAGATACTTCTAAATTTGTAGATGCTTCTAAATGTTGGCGTCCCATACAATTTTCACTTGATCTCTCATTTTCAGTTCTGAGGGTGGGGGTTTTAGAGGAACAACAGGGAAGAAGTTGTTTTACACTTTTATTCTAGCGGTTTTTTACTTTTTTTTTTTCAGTTTCTATTGGAGTTACTTTTTAACCAGAAACATCTCTGAGTCTGTGGTTAAAAAACCAAGCAATGTCAGGCTTAGTCAATACCTGGATATGATACATGCAAGAAAAACAGGTAAAGATCTAAAGTTACTTCTGGTGCTTCAGTAGATGGCACCCTTTGTTCTAAGCCAGAATGGTGCTCCTGTACCCTCCTGGCACCAGGTGGAGACTAACTGTAAAGAAGGAAGCTTAAAATTGAAGTCAAAGTTATGACAGCTTTTGATCATGAGCTGCCCCATGACACGTATCACAAGAAGAGCAGCACCTTGGTCAAACTCCAGTTTGGATAATTGATTGTCTGACCTGAACTCCTTTTGCCATTTCAGTCTCAATTAACAGCTGCCTTAACTTTCAACTAAAACTCATTTCATGCAACATGTTCATTAAAGAGTTGCTCCACTTCAGGAGTGGATAAAGTTCGTGGTTTGTCCAGGAGAACAGAAGAGTGACAAGGCTTGCTACTCTAACTATTTTTATGTGAGCTTCACTCTCTGTTTCAGATAAGTAGCAGTTTTGCTGATGATCTAATCCTTAGTAGATTCATGACAAAATTATATATTTTTTGGAAATTATATTGCAAAGACTGTTCCATATCAATATGAATTGTGTGGACTGAAGTGGCTGCTTTTTAAACTTAACTATATTTGTCACCATAGCACTCAAACACAACCAAGACTAGCCAAATTTCACTGGCAGTCTTTGAATCACCAGCACTCTGGGAGTAAACATTTGGGGAGTGAAAATGCTGGTGGTGGCCAAGATAAGCTTTACTACTGGGAGCTGCCAAAAGAGGTGTTGCTGCTGAAGGAATGTGCAGATGTTGGAAATCTCATTGAACAGAATTCTTAAAGAGCATCGTGTGCCTTGAGCTTGGCTCCACTATGGCTCAGAGTTCTGCAAGACTTCTGTGAATTAGGAAGCTTCCACATAACTGGATGGGAAACTAACAAGGTTGAGGGGGGATGAGTTTACTGTAGACACCCAGAAATTAAACTGTTTGCATGTTTGCATCTAAATATTGGCAGCATCTACAGAATCTCTTCAATTGATTCTTTTCATCAAGAAATAATTTAGTTTTACAGATACAGAGCCCTATTGTGTCTCTCTCAGCATGTGATGCAAGGGTAGCAACAGCTTGTCTAATCACAGCCACCAATAAAAAGGAAATTGTAATTAATGGCAAAACATAGTAGCAATGAGCAACTAGACAAATTAGAAACCTGGAGGGACTCCAGCTACTAGAAAGCTGAATTTCCCACTGTAATAAAAATAACAGCTTTTTGTGCATGTGTGTGTGTGTGTCTAGATCTTATCAGTACAGACTGAAAATGGAAAATTGGAAACACACATTATTCCCCCATTGATGGAAAATTTGTGAGAAGGATGCCAATAGTATCATGATCTTCTGCAGAAGAATCATTTACAGCTTTTTGATACAAAACCCAATCTCCTGGGAAAGGTCAAAGCAGAACCAACAATTACTTACCCTTATCAACTGACCAATCTTAAGATTGTTGGGAAAAGATGTAAAGCAAGGAGAAAGAATGCAAAATGGTGCAGTTAAGGTAAGATCTGAATAGAAAAAATCCCTTTATTGGTACTACAAACAAGTTTCAAGATCCATCCAATTGAAAAAGGTGCGATGAAATGAGTGTGCTTAATGCCACTGCAACATCTTTATAAGTAGTTCTGGTGAAAAGCTGATAAATATGGAGTTTTTACACATTGTTACTCAGCACATAATGCCTGAAACAGGATTCCTGTGATCTTTTTATTTGGGGAAAAACCAAAAGACTTTGTTGCTCCAGTGCAAATGTTACATTGGAGCACATCAGCTTTGGGAACCAATGACTTAATTTTCTTGTGATCTTGCTATCAGGTTACTTATTAAAGTGTTTTGCTCTTTCCCTGCAGAGCTGGAGTCCTGCTCCTGTTTAATGTGCATAATGCAGTACGGATGGCTTCCACCACCCTGATTTCCTGCAGGCAGCAATTACAGTTCCAGCTCTGCCTTCCTTCCACAACCCCTCCCAGATAATCTGCTGTACCACTTGAGGTCTTTAGTGTGCTATCTATTACAGATCACACAAAAAAATACCTCTGAATGAAATTTATAATGCCTGAGTTCTGATATGTCCTTAGCACCTGACAGTGATCAGCCATCATCCTGGGAATATTATTAGATGACAGACCAAGAACAAATGCAATTCTCCAACATTTTTCAAAGCAAGTTACTGGAAGTTGAGAAGTTTTGGAGTTTACAGGATTTCCAAGGAAATGGAAAATTTAGTCCTGCCACAGATTCAAGCCCTAAAAGCACCTTTCCTACTCCAAAAAATCCCAAACCAGACCTGGAAGGAATGATGTCAGTTGATTCTGTGAGTGTCACTTTCTTATATAAATGGACAAGGATTTTTGTGAAATGTTTAATGAGATGAATGGAAGTACACATCAGTTTTGCTTATGTATTGCTTCGGTTTGGGGGAAACTGTTGGATTTTCCTTTTTTTGACCTGCATGATACACAGCAAAGGTATAGAGAGTTCTGGCAGCTGCTTATTAGGTAATAGGTTCTATAAATCGAGATAAAACTTCATGGAACAGTTTGAGAGAATCACTGAAAGACAACTGTTGTTATGTACCAACACAGGTTTGAAACATTTGAAGCAGGGCTTTTGTAGTTGCAGCCCCATAGTTGTAATGTGCAGCTTTATGAATCCTTGGACCTTTCTTTTAGTTTGCTCTGTATTCTCCATACATTTTGCACCTTTTTAAATACCTAAATTGTGCTCATTGCCTAATCATTTGTTGTCTTACTCCATCTCAGTCATAAATCATTCCACGTAGAGGGTGTTCACTCCAACACACTGCAAGAGCAAACAAAAATCTGGTGCCAAACTCATCAACTATTTAATCAGCTCTTTGTTTGTAAATGTTGAACGTAGGGTGACAGTTTTCTTTGGAGTGTGTGCAGCAATGTCTCTGCGTGTCAATCAGAATCTTTGTGCGGCCCACTCGCTTTGGGATTGCACTGAGAGTTTTGGAGTTTGTCCATCTGTTTCCTAAATCTCTTTTAACCATTTCCCTGCCCCAGTGTTCTTGGTTTTCCAATCCAGGCCCCTACCCTGGTTTACCTCTTGCTTTTGACCTCCACACGCATGATTCCTTCATTTTCTCTGGCTTCTCACTCTGGTTTTCCCAGTTTTCTCTTGCAGCCTTGCTTCCTGCCAGAGCTATCTCCCAGCTCCACCCACCTGTGATAGGGATCAGTCTCTGTCTCTGTCTCTGACTAGTCCTAGCCCCACTGTTCATCCCCTGTTTTAAAATTCATAGAATAGAATCACAGAATGGCTTGCGTTGGAAGGGATCTATAAAGGTCATCTAGTTCAACCTCACCTGCAATGAGCAGGGACATCTTTAATTAGATCACACTGCTTAGAGCCCTGCCCAACCTGACCTAGAATGTTTCCAGGGATGAGGCATCTACCACTTCTCTGGGCAACCTGTGCCAGTGTTTCACCACCCTCATTATCAAACAACTCTTCCTCATATCTAGTCTGAATCTACCCTCTTTTCTTTAAAACCATTACCCCTTGTCCTATTGCAACAGGCCCTTTTAAAAAGTCTCTCCCCCAAATTCTCCTCCCTTTGTCATGCTTTCTCCAGTTCCCTCTTCCCTTTTTTTGTACTAGCTCCTGACCTTCCTTCCTCTTGTTGCAGCCATGGTCTCTCTCCAGCCGTCATCTCTCTAGGCTTATGTTCCTTTCACAGTGCTCAGGCAGAGTTTTCCCTTTCCTCTCCTCATGTCTGGCTCTCCAGACTCCCTTTCTGAATCTTCTGCCTGTCTTTTCCTTGTCCATAAGGGCACCTAAGTTAGGCAGATTCCTTCTTTCCCTCCCTGGCTACCCAGTAGATGAGAGCACTCAGCACTGTGGAGGGCAATGGCAGCCCAGTGGCAGCATTGAGATTAGAGGATGGATCTGGCTTCGTGCTTCATCCTTGGCCAGACTGTGCTCCACCAGCCTGTAGGATTACCTGTACCTGTCTGGAGCAGCACCAAGGCTACTGATATAATCTTGCATGTTGACAAGCAATTTGGAAAAAGCTGAATCTGAGAATAAAAATTTTCTGGTAATTGTACTGTCTACCATCTCCATACTAAAGATGTATCAGATATCATAGCTAATTAAGGATCTGTTTTGGTGATTTCCTTACTTTCGTATTCAAACACTACATTAGTAGAGTGAAAACTAACTGAGTTCTTTGCACAGCATTGTAGATGCAGGTCCTACTTACAGATCTGAATGCAGGGGGGTCTGTATAATAGGCAGGATTTGAAACTATTCACAGACCACCAGCATTTAGGATTGTAACCCTGCAGGTTTACTCTTGACCCCCCTATTTCTGTTGAGTGTGCATACACGTGTAGGTTCTCTGCTCAAGTCCATCAGTAGTTTGTCTGATGTGGACAGATATTTTTAGCTGAGCTGTGACAATGATGGAGACAATTAACTCTTTTCACTGGACAGGAATGGTCTGGACTAAGGTGTAATTGTATTTCATTGATATGAGAAGTTGTATTGCAGGAATCACTACAAAATTTGAGCCATACATTTGTTTTGAAGTCTATGTACAAGTAAAATGCAATCTTAGCTGGAAGGTTTACTAGTGAATACTACTTTGAGAGACTCAGAAATTCTAGTATACTAGTATACTAAATAAATTCTAGTATTCAGTTATACTTTTTAGCAGTTTAAGGAGTACCAAAAGTCTCCCTTCTTCTGTTTCATTATCATAGGATCTTGGAAGATTACCTGGCCAAAAAATATGCCTGCTTAGCATGTGCCACTCTCTTCCATTGCTTCATAGCAATAACATGAGCTATAGTTGGCAACTACACAGTCTAGAGAGTAAATAAAAACCATAGTGAAAATGACAGCAGCTTCAAGGGGTTTAGCAGAGCATGGATTATTGGCCAAGATTCTTGCCAAGACTATACCAGCAAAACGTGATGACATTCAGTGCTAACCCTGTGAAATCTGACTGACAGTCTCTGCTGAATGCATTAAGTGACTGTACTTAAGGACTGGAAATCCCAAGTGTCCATTTTTTTTTACATTTTTCTACTGAAAAGCAGTGTGAAAAGCTCGAGCTTGGCTTTTTATTTTTTTTTGCTTATTGTTTCTGAGCATTTAGGATGCATTCAAGTCACCTCTTGTCAAATATAGGTCACATCTCTCAGTCACATTGCCAGCGAAACTGCTTAAAAATCCAGACCTCTGGGTCTTCATGAAATCTCACCACTCCAGCTGCTGAGCTTTGAGGACGCAAAATACTACAAAGCTCACAGTGTGTTTACAGAGGCTGGCAAAATTGTGCTGCCACTGACAGATTTCTCAACAGCAGCCTTCACAGAAATCAAGGATGTCTCCAGATAACAGCCACAGCGTGTCTGCATCCCAGCGTTCGTAAGATAACTGTGAACAATGAGTGACCCTGAATCTGTTTGCATTAACAGAGACCTGAGAGTCTTTTTTACACCTTCTGCTGAAGCAATAGAAAAGGTAAATACACTGGGCCTTGTGAGCTCCAGAAAGTCAAATCCAGAAATAAACCCCACTATTTTTGTTTATTAAATATGACTTATTACAGATTTTATCAAGTAATTGGAATTGCATTAGGTCCTGATGCTTTCTGTTGAAAAAATTTCTGTTGAAAAATTGTTAGAAAACAGCTTCACAGATAAGGGATAGTAGCTGCAGATGAGCTGAGAAAATCTGTTAGCACTGTTTCCAGCAAACATAAACTAACATCAGGAAAAGCTCAGCTAGTTCATTTACAGATATACATGAACTTTCAGACAACAATATATAGCACATATACCACACCTGGAGATTTTAGGTGCCAAATAGAATGTGCTCATGGAGGCTTCATTGCAAGGTCATGTATACTCCTTAATTAATGTAGCATAATCGCAAATCTTACTACCAGACAGCTTTTGATGATGAGTAAAGGAAAATTTAGCTACTTTTGCTTTAGTATCTGGGATCAAGTGACCCAGACTGAGTGGTCATGTAGTACATAAATCAGAAAACTCTCAACAAAACCTCAGTGAAAATCAGAGTGGCTTTAAAAGAGTTTTGTGTGTGGCTACAACTGCTCTGTAATTTAATGCTCTGCAAGAAACATCTTGGAGACAGTGGAGGGAAATGAGACACACACTTACCTAAAAGTAGTAAGATGCATTCTTTGCTTGACCAACATTTTGTATCATTTAGCTGAAGAAAGATTTGGATATCCTAGACTGCTGTCTTGAAAACTGTCTCCTAGACAGCTTTACCTTATTAGTTTTGCAACTGAAGAAACAAAGTCTGATTTTTAGAGAGTGACAGAAGTACCAGAGGTTCTACCCGGGCTTATAAAGTAGCAGTGAGCAAACAAGCATCCTGATTCTGAGCATGCTTACTAAGCTGCAGGAAACCACTAGGAGAAGGATACTGTAAAGAACCTCAAAGCGTAATTCTTTAAATATCCATTGATGATTTCCTCCCCAGAAAAGAAATATGAAACAAGCACCACGTGAGAGCTGGTCAGCTGCTATCAAAAGTAACCCTCAGGCATTGACTTCAGTGACTGGCAATACTCAGTCACATTCCAAAGGTGCTCCTTAATTCTGAAAATTTCAATTTTGGCCGTGTGTCTATCCGTAAGACACAGACTGTCCTTAGTACAGCGCATTTTACAGCCATCACTGATTCCAGTGGGAGGTTCAAGTTCCTACAGAAGAGATTAATGAAGTCATAAATTTTAATAACAGAAAGGGCTGTTATGGTAATGCAGCCTGACTTTGAATTCTGAGATGTCAGGAAATGTTGCTTGCGTGGAGCCTGTAT
This sequence comes from Thinocorus orbignyianus, assembly GCA_013400375.1. Taxonomy (NCBI): domain Eukaryota; kingdom Metazoa; phylum Chordata; class Aves; order Ciconiiformes; family Thinocoridae; genus Thinocorus; species Thinocorus orbignyianus. The sequence continues at coordinate 953 of VXBW01007738.1, read as the reverse complement.
CTTACAGCTGAGCTACTGCGTATCCATAGAAGACAGGAAGGCATTCAGTCTTGATTTAAAGATTTGTTTTACAGTGAACCTATCACATGCTAAAGTGCAGCTTCATGGCTAGTTACCCCAGACTTCAGTTATCTTTTTTTCCTTTTCTTTTCCATTTCTGCTTCTAAGCATTATATTTTATTCTGACCTTGCCTGTTAAACCAACCTTTTTCCCCAGGAATCATAACAAGCCAAGCTGAGCTTATATGCAGAAAGGCATGTAAGAGTTTTGTTGTCAGAGAGGAAAAACACACAGAATTTAGACGGGGAAAAAAAATGCATGTACGTGATCGTGTTGTACACGGTCCTGATGAGCTGGCAGGTGAAGAGGCCTCTGAGGAGCCAGGGATCCTGTGCCAAGCAGGCAGGGACAGGCAGGGCCCCTGGAGCAGGCAGTGCAGGGGGAGCATCAGGGTGCACGTGGCACACCTGCAGTACTCCCAATCCTACACAGACATCGTGACTGCAAATCCCCATGATGACAGTTTCTCCAAATTAATTCTTTTGTTCCTTTTATAAGATGCTTTCTAAAGAGCTGGCAGTCTTTGGTCTCTGCCCCCTAAGCCATACACAAACCCTGTGATACCAGAGGGCATTACTTTCTCAGGTCTCAGCAAATGCCTCCTCCTGTTGGTTGTTTTTGTCTTGCTCAGCTGCTGCCTTCCTTTGGTCCACTCCAAGCAGTTGTGTCTTCTTCAACCAGTAACCAGCCATCACGTCAGGTCTTCTGTTTTCAATGATATTCTCAAGGCCTTTGCTGTTATCCCACCTTAAACTCCAGTTCACAATAGGTGTTTGGCACAAAGCTGCAGTTTACAGGGCAGGTTCCCACCACAGGTTGATAACAAGCCCCGCAGGCCAGGACTGGGGCTTTGCAAAGCTGGCATTGAGCTTGTGGCCCACTGCTGGCACTG
>VXBW01007737.1:246707-378093 GCA_013400375.1 Thinocorus orbignyianus | reverse complement strand
TCTGTGATTCTATGATTTCTGGTGGGCTGCTCCTACCAACCATCCCAGCGTGGCACTGCTCCAGGGAACAAGTGCCCCCAAACCAAAATGTGGGGGAAGGAGAGGTGACCCTCACTCCCAGGTAAGGGTGAATGGGTTTGGCCTCATAGAAGACATAAGGACCCTGCCCCAATCAGGGGAAAGGGCTGTCACCAAGGAAGAAATGACAAGATAAGGCTGGCACCCAGGCACCCACTGGCTAACTGGGAAGGGACATTAAAAAAAAATAAATTAAACAACAAAAACAACAAACAACAACAACAACAACAAACAACCCGCGAAGTAGTGCACAGAGATGCTAGGATAGTTTTGTCACCCAAGTAGCCACTGTGCAGTGCCATGTAGCATGTGGAGAGCCACCCTTTCAGCTCCTGCTGCCTGGCAGCCCTGAGCTCAGCTGCACCAGCTGGAGAGATCCCACTTTTAAATTGTCATCTCAATGACCCAACCAACCCAAAATCTGATTTCTTATACAATACTAAAATAAATTACATTTCCCACTGAGCTCAGTGTATCTTGAGCTGTGCGAGCAACAACCTCAGCTGATGACCATGCTGCTGCTTCCTCCTGCTGCAGCTCATCCAGGACCTCCCCATACCAGCCCTGCTGATGTGCCCCATGTACTCATTACCTTCTCATCTCCTTCTCCCTTCCTTACTCAGAAAGAAGAATGAAAATCAGCTCAGAAACTGTAGAATCGACAGCCCAATGAGTGACAGATAGGTCCCGCATCACAGGAAAAAATCAGTGTATTGATGACCTTCAAACTTTCCATGGGGAAAGGAAACCTGCACCCGCCATGGCACCGGGCAGGGGCCCAGGAGGAGAACAAAGCCGCTCTGGAGAAGGCCACAGCTGGATGGTGGCAATCACATCTCCTCCGCTCCCACGCACTGCCTCACATCTCAGTCCCACGGGTTATTTTTGGCATGTGAAGAAACAGAGGCAAGAAATAAAAGCCCCAGAAAAGGCAGCAGCATGGGCAGCAGAGGCAGCTATTGGCATCTGCTGCTCTTACTGCAGAAGTTATTGAGGTTTTATGCCTGTTGGTTTGTTTGTTTGTTTGTTTTCCTTTTCCCTCTTTAATTGTTCCCTCCCCCCAGCCATGCACGAAAATTTGTTTCTCTGTGCGATTTGCAGCTCCCTAAATCCTCTCAGTTGTTTGGGCTGGGGATCACAGCCCAGCCCAAACCCTCTGGCAGGAGCTCCGAGCCCTCAAAGCTGAGGGTCTGTGAGGAGATTTCAAGTCTGTCCCCTTGCTCATGACAGACAGTTTCCATTCCTGAAGGTTTTGGGCATCCAGGAATGGCCATGCACACGCTCCTCACAAGCTTTCCCCATCTGCTCTTGGTGAGGACATGGCGGGATCCAGGAGGTAGCCACCCATCCCATGGTACCCCATGTGTGGTGGCTGCAGGATCTCACCTTGTGCAGCATCCATCTCTCCACTCCAAAGGGAAGACATGCCTGTAGGCTTCGTCATCTGTGAGGCAGGAATAGTTCTTTTTGAGCCAGGTGTCCTAAATCCCCTTAAATTAGCTGTGCTGCAGGCCACAGGCCTGATGCCTTCCTAGGGCAGGAAGATCCCTGCTCCCTCTTCCAGCCAAAATGCCCCCAGCACTGCCTGGTCCTGGCATCCCAAAATGCCCCAAAGAGTGGAGCGGAATGTCTGCCCCAGGAGGGTTTTGGGACTGTCCCAACTGTCCTCTCAGTCCCCAGATCCCAAGCAGAACTCCAGGAAAACCCAGTGTGTGTCCCAGTCTGGGGCTGAGAAGGATGAGCAGTGCTCAAAGCACCGGGTCTCTTAATTCTGGAATTGCATTAGTTGCCACAGTGAACAAAACTGCACACTCATGAACTGAGAACATCAAAATATGTTGCAAAACATGGCTATGGCTACGCACAGTCCCTTGGAATGCAGTGCCTCTCTGTTCACAAAAATAAGACAGTTTCAGTTAAATAGTTTTTATATATGGTGTTGGACAAGAGTGGTCTATTCCCTGATGAAGTTACACAATTTCGGAGGTTAGCCAACAAAAATGTATTAAATTACAGTAAAACCAGACTGGCTCTGAGCTCTCATCTACTGACTGTGGGACAGGGCTGTGCCAGGCACTCAGCAGGGCAATGAGCTGTGCAAAAACTGCCCCATCCATTCTGACAGCAATGGTACTCAGGCACTGTGTTAGGACCAGACCTGCAGCCTCCAGCCAAGCAAACCCTAAGGAAAGTCCAAATCTGAAAGCTCTTCCACTTGCAAACCTACTGGCTTCCAGGAGTTTTGCCAAATCTTAGCAATCTAGCAAGTGTGACCTATATAACAAAGTGCTTCAGGCTTGTCATCTCCAGCATCTTTAGATGTTTTCTAAAAATGCAACATAGAATCATAGAATCACAGAATGGTTTGGGTTGGATGATGTCATTCCAACCCCCTGTCCTGGGCAGGGACACCTCCCACCACACCAGGTTGCTCCAAGCCCCATCCAGTCTGGCCTCAAACCCCTGCAGGGATGGGGCAGCCACAGCTTCTCTGGGCAACCTGGGCCAGGGTCTCACCACCATTGGGGTGAAAAATTTCATCCTGACATCTCATCTAAATCTCCTCTCTCTCAGTTTACAACCATCAACATCCAATCCCTCCCTTCCCTGATCAAGAGTCCTTCCCCACCTGTAGCCCCTTTAGGGACTGCAAAGGGCTCTAAAGTCTCCCTGGAGCATTCTCTTCTCCAGGCTGAACAGCTCCAGCTCTCTCAGCCTGTCCTTCATACAACATTTGCTGCTGTGGACACGTCTTCACTGAGAACAGCCAGAATATGCTCTGCACACACATCTTGAAGGCCTTGGCAAGAAGCAGTTGGTCCTGCCACCCCTGTACTTTCCCAGTCCTCCTCCCAGGGAAGATGAGTCTCAGAAGAGGAGACAGGTCCAAATTTGACAGTGGTGGCTGATGCCCTTTCCACAGGCTAGTAAATCACTCCACAGGCAGAGTTTCCTCTGCCTGCAGAGGTGGGAGGAGGACAGTTTCTCAAGCAGGTTTGGTTCACCAAGAACAGAGCACTGCCAGCATCTTACCAGCAACTCTGGGTTGAAATCAGTGCCCGTCCCTCTGATGCTGGGCAGTGAACCTGGCCAAGGCAGTGCCACCCTAAGCAAGGAGGATGATTGAGTTTTATAGACAGGCACGGGTGGAAAAAAGGGGGTTCTCAAGATAAAGGAGACAGGGTGGCAACAACGCATCACCAGCAGCTGCCATCTAAGGACACCACTTGGCTTGCTGATTCCTTTAGAGTAGATGTTCCTAAGCCGTTTAACGTTTTTCCGTTGGTGTTTTGCAAGCAGATTGGTATAGGAGATATGTATGAGCCTAGCTTGGCTGGAGCACCCTGAGCCATCCTACATTCTTATGAAAGAAACGTTGATGGCAGAGTTTGCTAAATAAAGCTCTTGTGACATAATGGGGACATCCACTCTGCCAGGTGCATGGGGCATGTGGGGCGTGGTGGACCTAGACATACAACAGCAGCATGTACCAAACCGTTGGCAATGAAAGATAAAAGCAAAGTGCAAACAACAACAGCTTCATATTTTGTTCCATTCATGTTCTTAAGGCCCTTTGGCCCTCATTAATAAATAACAAAATATACAAAATAAGAAACAAGACAACCAAAGAGGCGGAGGAACATAAATACGGGAGACAGGGAAAGCCACTTTGCTCAGCAAAGTGGGGCTGGACCCCCAGCTTGGGGCAGCCCCCTCCTCACTACAGCTTGAAGATGCCAAAGTAGGTGCTGCCATGGCTGTAGTTCACTCGTGTTGAGTCTGTCACATTGACAAAGACCATGTCACCTTCCCGGAGCTTGAAGACACCTCCCTCTCGGATAGACTGGAGGTCGCAGAAAGATGTGGAGGTGCTGTGTGTGTCTAATCCCTTCAGCAAGAGCCGGTCCTCCTCCATGGGGAGATACAAATAAATATAGAGGGTGAAGGGTGCTGAAGTCGCTGCCTTGGTGCAAAAGCTGACTTGGGAATAGATGTAGTAGAGCCCTGCATCCTTCACCTTCAGTTTCCCATCCTGGTAGGATATCAAGCTGTTGTTCATGGGGCCATATGTCGTCGTCTTCCATTCTAACACTGTAGGGGGAAAGCATGGCAGATGAGCTGGGAGAAGGAGATTTTGGCAGGTTGATTTTGGGGGGAGACCCCATAGACATTTGGCATCACAGCCTCTCTCTGCTGTAGGGTGTGGGGGTGGGTCCTGCCCATCCCAGGACATATCCCCAGCCCAACAGGGTCCCCTTTCCTGAAGCCAGGACATACTTAAGTTTCTGGCCTTGACACCCTAGAATCAATTATGAGAGCAGAGAAACATTTTATTTCCTTCATCCAACCAAGTGGAAACACTTAGGGTAGAAGATTGCATGCAGTTGCCACCACAGGCCAAACACTCCCATGTCCACCCTGGTAGGGTTACTATCTCCATGGCTTTTGGTGGCACAGCCCCCGAGCCTTCAGAGCACTGCCAAAACACACTGCAGCTCCTGTTTTCAGAGGTACCCATCCCAGGGCACACAGCTTTTCTGAACGGTATGCTTTCAAAGTCCTTCCTTGGCCTCCTGAGAGGCAAGCCTTTACCAAAGAAAATAAACATCCCACACTTTCTGTCCCTGGCAGGGTACAGAGCTGGAAGGGTTCTGTGTGGCAAGTTCTGCCTCCCACCACCAGGACCACTGTCCACACAAACCTACTTTTTGCGTGGCTTTTGGGGCAATGTCAGTGCCATCAGAGCAGCCTGTGAATATGTCCTCCCACTGAAGCTGCTACAGATAAGCCAATACAGAGACCAGGAAGCCATGGGTGCTGAGCTCAGCTATGACCTCTGGGAGCGATTTTGGACCTTCCCGAGACACCTGTGAGAGCATCAGGGGTGAGCAACCCAGCTCCATGAGAAATAACAGGTTTGACCATCCCAGCACAGAGCTCCAGTCCCCACAGCAGCGTGGCATGGGTGGTCCTGGTGAAGTCACGCAACCCATGGTCTATCCCCAAGCATCCAACAGGGAGGGTTCCTCTGCTCTCAACCATGGAGGTGCAGAGCCGAGCTCCAGGGAGCTGCTGCTCTTGATGCAATTTCAACCTCCTTTATAGGTTCAGCAACTGCTTAAGCACCCAAGGCATGGGTTTTAAAATGCAGTGAGTTTCTCATTTCTTTGATCTTATCTAACACTAACCTTTCCACAGGTAGACTGAGCTCTGGGTGAAATGCTGCGTCAGAGATGGAAAGAGCGGTTGCCGATTACCGGCAGTTACTCCAGAATTAAATCAAACACACTCAGATTACAAAATCCTTGCCAGACTGAGCAATTGATCTTGAAAACTCTTACTCTCTTCGGTAATCCTTGCCCTTGCAGGATGTCCCTTAGCTCAGAGACATCCCTAGCTGGGGGGCAGAGCTGCGAGAGCAGCCATGGTGTGTGCGGAGGGATGCAAAAATGTGAACGGACCCAGGGATTTCTCAAACCTTAAATGGTGACCATGGCCGTGAATAAGTGCAACTTGCCTAAATCAGTTGGGAGCTATTTATGGTGTGACTGCAAAGCCGCTAGCCAGCCTGTATTTGTACCAGGACCAATGATTAGATCAGCAAGTACAATGCCAGAGCTCTCCTGCGGCAGCCACCCTGGCAAAGTATGGCCAGGAGAGCAAAAGTGTTGCATTTTGAGTCCCAAAGAAGCATGAGAGGTTGGCTTCCTTAAATAGGAAGAGAAATAGTTTTTCACTCACAAAAAAACAAAACAAAACAAAACAAACACCATAAAGATTAAGCTATCATGGTGGGTTTCTAGGAAAGCACACATAAAGCTACCAAGGACACCCAGTGTGGGATGCCTGGACCCCACGTGGCACAGGTTCACATGGTGATGGGACCACTGGGAGGCTTGCTGTGCTCTGGGGACACACTCTCGTGCTGGAGCTGTGTCCCTATCCCTGCCCTTGCAGAGCCATGGGGCAGAACTGCCAGGTCTGACCGGGGGATTCACATGGCCATGCCCTGCTGGCTCCCTGGCCAAGGCAGTGCCAAGGAGGTCTGTCTTACCTGAGACTGCTTTGCTGCTCTTCTGACCTGCCAGGTGGGCTGCAACTGGCTGCCTCTTCTCCGCTGCAATTTGAAAGGCCGGTGTTACAGATGGCTTGGCACCCACTGTCCCCCTGCAGTGTCACAGCTCCTCTACAGGGACCATGGCATCTCCCACCCTTCCACCCTTCTCTCTGGGACAAATCCAGCTCAGAGACAGAGTCTCCAAAGTCCCTCCCTCTCCCCCCCGCTGATTTAAGTGAGGCAGGATCTGGCCTCTGCTCAACAAAGACGCTCAGATACCTTCAAGGTAGAGCCCCTGAGCAATAAAGCCATAAAGCCTGCAGAGGTGATCATGCCACCTTGCCCACCGTGGGAACAGGACCTGGATGTGCCCACTCCTTACCTGCCACAGACGTCTCGTTCTTGTGCATCAAATGGGGATGCTCATGGCCTGCAATGTGAAAAAGCCACAGATTTAGTTTTGGATTCATTTTCACCTACTTCAGGTAACGTGGCACCCAGAGCCGCCCACCCTGGTGAAACAACATGCCCAGTGCCCCACTCTGCCAGACCTGTCCCATGCACAGTCCTGCCCCCATGGGGATATTCCAAATCCTGACCCCCTCCCCTGCCTCCCTGCCATGCCCTGGGTCACCAGTGGGTGTTGCAGGGTAAAGGCAATGCCTTTTCAGGCCAAGTTACTCTTGCCCCACACAAGCCACCAGCAACCCCTGGAAACTCACCTCTCTGCATTTCAAACTTGGGCTGCCTCTTGCTGGCTCCGCCATCCTGAAAAAACAGCAAAAATACATATGATTTTTTTAAAGATGTACAAATTAAGGATTTCAAAAGCCCCTGTGTAAAGGATTCTCTGGCCATAGCACAGGTTGGTTCTGTCAGCTCTCATCGAAAGGTACCCTAACCTAGAGTCCCTTGAATGCCTTCCCCAACATCACATAAGGCTTTGGTTTCAGCAGCTGTTTCAGCAATAGGGTTTTATGATCATAGGTTTTATATCCTTCAAATGATGTGGTGGGGAAAGTTTATTCAAAAAACCAAACAAAACCCAAATAAAGAAACCCAACAACAACAAACGTCTCCTTTTTATTTAAAACCATGTCAGGGATCTGTAGGTCGTGCCCAGCAAACCGAACAGATAACTGTCCCTACAAGAGGAAACTTTTGGGACTGCTGAGCAGGGCTTATCTTAGACACAAGTTTCTGTTGTCCTTTGGGTACTGATGTAAACCTGAGGTTTAGCTGAGGCATCATGTACTAACAAGAAGGAAGATATGTCCCTCTCCTGCCTAATCTGACCAGCACAGTCCCTCTTAAAGAGTATATTCAAGGGCTGGCCAGGCTGAGGGCGCCTCATCCCTTGTCCGTCAGCCCTCAGCTGCTCCAGGAGGACATTGGAGCACAGGTTGGCTCTTCCACACAGCATCCTCCTCCTCCTTGCTGGCTGCCAGGAGCCATCCTGCCTGGCCAGAGCCTTGCACTGTTATCAACACATGGGCAAAGCAGGAATAGAAGTGCTCCCAGCAGCAGGTGGCCACAAGCTTCTTCCCAGCCTCCCAGCACAGGATTGGGACAAGGTGCCAGATAGATAGCAGAAAAATCAGCATTTTTTAGGTGGGGATCAGAGCACAGGGCCAGGGTGGCTGCGTCTCCATTCCTCCTACAGCAAAGCCCCAAGCATTCCTTGGCAGCAGCTGGACTTGCTCTGACCATTGAGAAAAGGATGGATGAGATTTTTCAATGGTATGAATACAGCTTAAAAAATAAAGTGTAAAAACAGGCATGTGCTATGCAGCCCCAAGACAAAGAACACCCATGGTTTAGAAAAATAATCTTGGGTTGAACTGTGTGTGTGCGCCTGGGAGCCCCTCTCCACCTTTAGCAGGGTCTTTATCCACCCAACAGCAGTGTACCTTGCACTGGAGGTCCTGGAAGCCCTTTAAAATCTTTTCACAGTCCAGTAAAGTCGCCTTCTGACCTTCTGCTGTCTGACATTTCTGTATTTTCCTCAGGAAGATGTAATCTTCATTTAAGCTCAACACCTCCTCCATCTGCCGCCATGGGAGAGAAGAGAGAGTGAATGGGAAGTTCGATATCATGGCATAGGAACCTTGTTAAATCACAGCCCGGAAAGCTCAAGGTTTAGCATAGGGAAGAGCCAGGCAGTGGGTACCAAGTACTCCCAGCACAACATCTGCACCCACATCCACTGGGAATTGCACCCACTGGGCTGACCCTGCTTGACTGGGTGAGAGGAGGATTGTTCAGAATCCCTTCTTATTTTCTATCACCCTTATCACGAATATGAATTTCCCATTCTGCCTTTTCCAATAGGCAGGTGGCAAATATCCACCCGCTTGCATTTACAGACAACGGTGGAGAAGTTTCAGTAAGTGGCTGGTTGCTGCTGCTGCCCCCCCAGCCCCAGCAGGCAACTGGGATCACCCACTTCTTCCCATGCTGCCCTGTCCATGCACAGTGGCTCTTCATTTTTCCAACTTATTGATGAAAAGAGCTGCCAGGGGACCAAAACGACTTGTGGGTTGGGGCTGAATCCTGCCAAGAGCTTCAGATTAAAAAAAAATAAATCAGAAAGCCAAAAAAAGAATATATATATATATACACACACACTGATTTTTAAAATCATACTCTTTTTTTTTTTTGTGAAAATGTAACATTTGGCTAAATGGAAAAGAGAAGTGCAGATGGGCATGAGGACACAGAGCCTGGCAGAGTGCTCAGTGCAGGCACTGCTGGGATGTGTAAGGTTGGGTTTGAAGCCCTGTCACCTCTCTGAAGGGAGCTGAAATCCTCCTGCCACCTGTGGCTGCATCTCAGCTGCCTGATTCTCTGCCATGGCTCCCTGCAGCCCCATTTCACTTCACCAGGGACCCTCTGCTCAGTCCTGTGGCAAAGTCCCTTGCCAACTCCTTGACTTTAAAGCCCCCCCTTGCTCAGGATAGCTCTCTACCCTTGAAAATCAGCAGACGCCCACTAAAATTTCAATATAAATTGAGACAACATGTGTAAAAATCAGTAATGATGATAGCATTGTATCAGGTAAGGAGAACTCATTCTGGATCTTAGACACGTTTAATTTCTTTAGCTGGTAGGGTTTTCTGGTTTGGAGGAAAGTAGCTTTAGATTGGTGATTTTCAGCATTGTGCAGTGCGGCTGAAGTCATGACAATCTGAAAAACAGTTTTTCAGTTTCTAATTCTGTTCGTAAATATTGTCCCATGTATAGGACAGGGTCACTGATACTGTGTCACTCAAAAGAAAAAGATCAGGTACTGAGATCCACTCTTCTCTGAACAGAAAGGCAGCATCTGAAGTGAGATCTTGGTCAAATTCACACATGCAAATACTGAAAAAACAAAATAAATTCTGAATCCTCCATCCTCACTACTAGTATCACAGTGCTGTCAAGCGCTATGGCACCAGAAAAGTCACCAAGGAGGCTAAAATAACTATTTATGTGTTTAGGCCACTCTCCCCTCCCTGGAGTGGCCATTGGCTGCCACGTTTGCTATTAACGGCTCTTCTTGTTCGATCCATTCCCATTTTGTTAATGAAGGGAACAGATCTCTCCCTCAGTGTAAGGGGAAATTAAAGCAGAAATGAGAACATGGGTGTAATAAATGCCACTCGGACATCCATCCAGTGGCCAACACCATTTTCTACCGTGTTCATCCTTTTGGTGAGCACACCTCACCATGGCTGAAGGCAAGTGGCGTTAACAATCCAGCAGGACAACCTTATTTCTCCACTTACCTTATCCATCTTCATGTGAAGATACAAACAGAAGAGTATGGTCCCAATCATCTGTGCTACAATAAATACAGTGAGAAAGCCCATGAACATTTTCATGGTGCTGGGCGAGGTGCTGCCGATGGGTCGGGGTGCCGCAGGGCTGTAGGGTTCGTTCATCCTCCGTGCGTGTTGTTGGGGCTCCTTCAAATGTGCTGCTGGCAAGTAGCATGAGAACTGCTGTGTGAGCGCCCGCTACTCAAGGGATACAGGTTGCAGCAACCTACACTTCCTGGAAAAAACTCTTCGTAGTGGGTAAGTTTGTTCACTACCGTCTCCCACAACAAAAAAAAAAAAAAAGGTTGCTTAGGCTTTCTTCTCTGGTACACTTCCATGCTTTTTCCTACCGTTCTACCAGAAGCAGAGAGAGTTTCATATTCCATATATTCATATTTGCCCTCAAAATATTCCAGACTGTGCCCTGGTGGTTTTTTCTTGCTGTGGATCAAAGTTTCATGGTGACGCGTCTTAAAAGAAATGAAGATGGTGAATACATGGACAGAGTTGCTTGACGGTACTGTGGGCTACCAGGGGCTGGGAGGCACTCAGAAAGTCAGTTGTTTCTCACAAGGGGAAGAAAGGCTTTTTACCCCATTTCCTTCATGAGGTGGATGACTTTGCAGTGAAGATGTTTGGATGAGGCAGGTGGGTTGTGCTGGTGGATTGTGCTGGCCTTCCCTTGTCCTTCCCAGGGCACAAGGAAATAGCCTGGATGATCTTGGAGAAAGAAGAATCTCTATTGGCACTGCAGTCCTCGTGAGGACACAGCTTTCATGTTCAGACAGCAGAACTTTGGGTCTTGGTGCTTGGCCATCTGGAGATGGACAAGTTTTGTCTCTGGAGAGACAAGTTTTAAGTGTATTTCTTGGTACCCTGGTGAGGTGCTGCTCCTTCATCCAAGGGCACAAGCCATCTCAGGCTCCGTCTTCACTTACCCATCTTACCCATATCTATATATTTGGGCATGAAAAGGGATGTTATGAACACAGGATGCTGGGCACTTCTGGCAGCTGCTGACCTCCCAGCATCACGCCCGTGCAACTTTGGGCAACCCCTGTTCCCTCTATGTCCCCATACCTCTCAATCTGGCAGCAGAAAGGTGAGGTTATACCCCCAAGGTCTTCAGGCATTTAACACTCATGTTTATGTTCATGTTCAATACCAATAAAATAATTTAGGGCAAATGCAGATGGGTCCTCACAGCTTGGAACAAGGGACAAGCCTCCTTTTCTCCATGTAAAGAGGAGAAATCTGGGTTTCTGCTGGGCTAAAGAGGAGGCGGGCTGGCTTGCTGTTTTGAAGGTAGTCATCAGGCCATCATGTAAAGTTGTTTTGAAAGTAGCATGTTCTTATCAGGTGCAGCAAATAAAGGGTTGGATCCTGCTAGAAAGTAGGATGCTGAGCAGGCTGCCGCTCACCAGCAGCCCCAGGAGAAGAGGGTTCTTAGTGCCTTGTTGGGGCTGCTCAGAGCCTTGCAGGATGGAGTCCAGCATTCGCTTTTGCTGCCTACCCACTCTCTCGCATCCTGTCCTGTGTGGTTAGGGCGCTGTGAGCTGCAGATGCAAAAGCTGGTAACAAAGCACAAACATCTCTGCAACCAAGTCAGAGTTTGATCTGTCACCCTGTTCCTAAATATAGCGTCCAAATCACAAGCGTGGGGTGGCACCAGGGTCTTCATGGGCAGCAATTCAATACCTGGGCACAGGACAGCCTATGGTTGAGGCTCTGGCTGGTTCTCTGGAGTCATGTCACTGTCATGGGAACTACCACCCCTCCATAGTGAGGATGTCTTCAGCTCACACACTCAACATATTTGCTGTTCAGCCCACCAGGGCTTCCCAGCCCCACCAGGAGCATCCTCCTGGCAGCAGTGGGGTGACCCAAACAGTGATGGGGATGTGGCGTGTTGAGTCACAAAAGGGGATGGATCCCCTCGGCATCACTGGGTTTTGGACCTGGTCCCTTGGGCTTGCAGCCCTGCTGTGCATGGGACAAAGGCCCCACAGAGGCTGCAGGCACTACCAACCCACTGAATTTAGTCCTTTTTATCTTAAAATTGGCATTATCTTTGGAAAGATCAGTGCTGGCCTCCTCACAGGGGTCTGGTCTGACACTGAGCGTCTACACACCGTCCCTGCCAAATGAGCTTGCCACAGGCAGAAAGCTATTTTGTGGTGGACATCCCCAAGATCACCCCACACAGCTGAGGGCCGCAAGACCACAGCAAAGAGCAGCTTCCCAGGGTCCTCGCCCCGTGTCTCAGCCCCATGGTTCTCACCGTCATTTTCCAGGGCTCTTCAGAGTTTCCTCTAAATTTAACGTTCACGTTTGGAGGAAGTCTCTACATGAGAAACCAAATGACATGAGAAGTCATCACTCAATACTTTCCCCGAATCCTGAGTGTCAGGACTGCGAGGCAATCGATAACGTGTGAAACCACAGCAATGAGTTGTGCAGAGTGCAGCAAGAGGGATATTGCATAGCTATTCCTGAGCCCTGGCTGTCCCCAGCAGATGAAACTTTTTCAAACCCATCACGGTTTCGCTGAAAAGAGAAGAACCTGTAGGTAACACTGGAAACCCTGAGTGCATCACCAACTCCATCACACACACCTTGCTGGGGAGGCTGGAGCTGGTGACAGCCTCAGGAGGGATGCCAGGTTTGCCAAGGAGAATGGGGAAATGCTACAGTTTTGGGTACCCAGCACAAAACATCACCAGAGGGTTGGCTGGCTTTTGTTGTAACCCAGGAAACTGAGAGTCGCTAGTCACCAGCACCCTGATGGGAGAAACCAGGTGGAAAATGTGACAGCAGGGATCCTGGCAGAGGTGGGGAGGGCAGACTGGCAGCTTCTCTACAGGAAACTATTGCTCCATGTTGGCAATCCAGCCCCTCATCACCCCAGCTGGTGGGGAGAACTTCCTCAGGAGCCACCTCATCCACACCACACCACCAGGTCCTGCAGCTGCTCCGGCTCAAGCCAGGAGCCAGTGACAGTAGCACCAGATCTAGCAGGAGATGCTGACCAAGCTGACCTCATCAGGCCATCCCACCACCATCATGGTTCAGAGCCAGGCAAAACAGAGCTGCCATATGGTGTGCGGTGGGGTTGGCCCCTGGGGAAATACTCTGTTACCACCTTACTGCTTCACATGGATGGCAGGGACAGGGGGAAAAGCTCTAAGTCCTCAAAACTCATGTTATGCCATGTCAGGGCCAGGTAGCATCATGGTTGCACATCCTTGGACACTTGGCTGCTGTAAGAACATGGTGAGAGATGGGACACAGCCTTAGGGAAACAGGGGCAATAAAGAGAGGACCCAACACCTGAGGGAAGGGTCTACCTGCATAGGATAACTCCAGAGAACATGAATTCACAGCTTCACCTGGTGATGAGGCCACCACTGGGAAACCAATGGGGTTGTCTTTCACCCCCAAAACCCTCTGAACATAACCATACCCATCCACTTGTGAACCCAAACTGGCAGATTTCCTCCAGCCAGCCAGCGCCTGGCTGAGACAATGGGAAAATGTGATCCATCGCTTGCATTCCTATTGACCTACTTGCGGTATTTCCGCTGATCAGCAAATTGTCTCCACTTGTACTCAGCGCTCAGGGTTTTGTTTACCGAGAAAATATCCGGTTGCCTACCCTGGTAATCTGTCAAAGGCTGGGAGCATGTCTGAAGGCAGCAAGGTGAAAGCCGATGAGAAGAGAGTGAATTATTTTCTCTTTTTTGGTGCCCACTGCGGTTTCGTGACTAGTTCTTTAAAATGTTCTGCTCACCCCACGTGATCTTGACAATTAGCAAAAGCTGGGTGCTGTGCGGTACTAAGAACAATACATTCAAAAATGGAGATTTTATTCTGAGTCACAAAAGGAGTTTGCCTGCAGTGTTGTGGGAGGGATGCAGAAGGGAACCAGTGAGAGAAACATAAATTAGTTCCTTCAGCACAGGGCCAAGGGCAGAAGGGAAATTTGAGCTTTTCCACCATTTGCTTTGTCACTTCCTTAGCTTTTTCCTTCTCCTGCATCCTCTGAGCTCTCATGTCTCCAGGATAACCCCATCACTGGAGAGGAAGAAGGAACAGACATAGACGGAACACCACAGAAACCATCAACAACATCCGGAGAATGAGAGGTTGCATTCATTGTAGTTTTCGTTAATTTTTTTACCTTGGTTTGAAAGAGAGAAAGCTCTTGGAGCCCAGAGCAGCAAGAAGCAGCCTCAGGAACAGGAGAAGGCTTCAATTCTTGTGATGGTCACATCTCTTTGTGGAGGAAAAGAGCAGAAGATGGTGATTGTAGCCACCATGGTGGTACTGGCAGACTGAAGCCCCATTGCTTGCTGCGGTCCTCAGCTGTGGACTCACACATGTGGAGGTTAGCAGAAGTCCCAAACTCCAACAGATGTGAACAGGGGCTGTCCCAGGCTCCTGCTGCCCAGTAGGTAATCAGAACAGGGGGTAGAACACTATCTCCACTGTCTTTTCACCAGACATGTGAGGAAACATCTGTCCCTTCCCTGCCACCCTCCAGAGTAGCAAAGAGCAATGGGAAAGAGCTACAGGGGTTGGCACTGGGCTGCTGCTGTCCCTCTGGGGTGTCCTCCTCCAAGAGCCACCGTCCCCTGTGCCCTCCATCCCTCCTCACCTCTCCATCCTGCTGTAACACTCATGGATGCACCCAAAGCTGGCCTTTTTCCAAGGGGATAAAAGTGGGTGAAGAGCAAGAAAAGCAGAGAAACAAGCCGCAGTGACACCACAAAGGACAGAAGGCCACAAAGGGCACATGGCTTTGGCACCACATCTGGGTGGTGATGCCAGTCTTGCTGTGCTGAGCCACGGAGAGCACCCAGCCTCTGAACTGCTGATGCCGAGCCTCACCGAAGCTGCGAAACCACAAATTGCACCAGAAACTTCTTGCTGTGATGGGCTGCACCTTCTTCTGGCTTCCTAAAAATAGAACTTGGTGCGGGGAGCCCTGCAGCCCTGACCCTGCCAAACAAGCCCCTGCTGCCTGAGTCACCATGGAAGGGAGTGGGATCATCCCGTGTGTTCCCCCGCACACAAACCGGTGCCGAAAGCAGCTGTCCCTGGCACGGTGTGTGGGGGCCCATGACCATCAAAGCCACAGTGAAACACCCTGGTGAGGCTCTGCCCTTTCATGTTGAGAAAGGAGACGGTAGGAGTGGGGAAAAGCAAAACCCGTGGGAGGCGGCAGGGCTGCCGGCACCAGCGACTGCCTCCCACGGCACCGCGTGATTGGGTGGGTGGGGAGGGTCCCAACATCGCCCCTGCATCACCCCTTCCTCCGCTGTCCATCCTGCTGAAACAGGACTGAAAGGCAGCCAGGACATCTTCTGCATCTGTGTGGGACTCACAAACAAAGCAAAATCCTCGGGAGGAAAAGGGAGATGCTGCCATTCCTCCCCGCCTGGTAGGGCTGAGCCCCCTGACAGCCACTGCTGCAGCTGGTTCCAAATGCACTCTGGGCTTCATGGGGCCAAAACTAGCCCTGCCACAGCAAAACCACCCAGCCCTCAGCTCCCACCATGCCACGAGGGTCCTCAGCCACACTGGTGGGACATGTCCATAGGTCTTTGTGCCCTAAGGAGGATTTCACAGCTCTTGTTTGCTTGGCACTGACACATCTATGATCCTATTCTATGATCTTGCAGCAAACCATCTGGATCCTGAGTAGAAATTATCAAGAGATGGGCAATCTTCCAGGGTTGATTTGGCAGTCATTAATTTAATCTCCTGCACTAAACCACAATCCCCCTGCCAAGGCAGATTACTCATCTTTTTCAAAACCTTACACACCGCGACCTCCATAAGACTCTCATCATATGGTTGTCTTCACCACCACGAGAATCACCTCTGTGGCTCTTCACGGTGCCCCCTCTCAGCCTGCACTGTCGTTTCTCCCCTCTCTTTCTGCTGACCTTTTAATCCTGTGGGAAGCTGTGTTCATCCCTCAGGATCACTGGGATTCCCTTGGGGTTATGCAGAGCCTCAAGTTGGGCAAGAGAGAACGATGCTGCTGGTGATGGCAGGAGATCAGTCTACAAGGGTGAGGGACAGACAAGGAGCACTGCTCTGACCTAAGGGCTTAGGGGATAAAATCCCCGGCTCCTGCCTGGGAGTAATCATCCCCATGGAGGAGGCAGTGCCTGGGAGCAGGAGGGACCTGAGCTCAGGTGGAAACCCACACGCAGCCACACTCTCTAGTAACACCGGGTCTGAGAGCCCAACCAAGATGCGCACATGGCCAGAAGCAGCAAAACCAATCTTAAATCTCTTGCAAAGCAATGCAAAGGCAGAGCAGCTTTGCCTTTGATGGCATACAACAGATACTGCAATGGGAACCCACAGCTCTTTCGCCTCGGCGCCGTAAACTCTGGTGCTCTGAGCCAGGCACGTAGGCGTTGCAAGGAGCCCCCTCTCTGCAGGGTGTCAGCCCTGTCACTGCTGCAGGATGGTGGTGGGAATGCTTGCCCCAGGAACAGCTTGCTCCTAGGCTAGGTTGACATGGCTCAAGCTCCGGGACATCATCTTGCTGACAAATCCAACATAAAAATCCCTGAGAGCCTGCAAGAGACACAGCAGAAAGCAGATGCTAAAACAACTCTGCCATCTGCTGACTTCTCTGGCTCCTCTCCCTGCCCCTTCCGTCCATCCATCCATCCATCCATCCCTGTTGCACACAGCCACCTGGAAAGATGTTGCTAGAAATGAAGGGCCTCTGTGCCAGGACATGGTGCTGCAGGCGATACCGGAGGAGCCCTGCAGCCAAGTAGGCACCTGGCCTCACCTGCCCTGTGTCCTGGTGACCTAGGCACAGTTCAGGGTAGTCCTCAAGCTGTAGAGCAACCAGCTTTGTGGGGAGAAGAGCAAATGAAGCTACAAAAGCTGCCGCTGACATAATCTTAGAATCATAGAATGGTTCAGGTTGGAAGGGACCTTAAAGATCATCTAGTTCCACTCCCCTGGACAGGGACATCTCCCACTAGACCAGGGTGGTCGAAGCCCTGTCCAACATGGACTTGAACACCTCCAGGGACAGGGCATCCACAATTTCTCTGGGAAACCTGGGACAGTGTCTCATCATGTTCAGAGTGAAGAATTTCTTCCTGAGATCTCATCTAAATCATAACATCATTCTTAGTGCTCAGGCCAAGGGACAAGACCTGCTTGAAGAAGAGACCAAGTCCAACTTCCATAAGCACTGATGTTTCAGTAATTTCTCCATCTGAAGCAGCCTCAGTGACAGGTTTTCCTCTGCATGTTCAAGGGAGCTCCATGGTCGGTGTGTGTCTTCTGGAGGTCCAGTCACCTCTGCTTTCCCCGCGGTCCCTGAGAGCAGGGCCAGAGCAGAACCCAGGTCAGGCTTAGAGTGTGCTCAGCTGAAGCTCTGGCAGCCACAGTAGGGAAGAGCAAGTGACAGCCCCAAGCCAGGCTGGTAGCCCTGATGTCATGACCAGAGGTGTTGCAAAGTCTGGGTCCAGACTAAGCTCTGACCCCAGACAGGATGGATGGCACCCCTTTTGTAGGAATTGTGCACAGGAACCTGAGCAGCAAGATATCTCAGCACCACCTTGCTAGTAAAATTAAAAGGAAACAAAACACCCAGAAGTGAAACTAGAAGAACATTCCAGTGCTATGGAAACCATCCTGCAAGCATGGGAAAGTACCTCCTGGACCACCGGGGCTGCTCCCTGTTTCCAGAGCTGCAAAGCAAAGGAGATTTGGATGCGGAGATGAGGGGAGACACGAGGCCACAAGGACAAGGACATCACTGCACCTTGCTAAGGTCATGCCTGAGCATTGCAGAGGCATGCTGCAATGTGATAACTGGGAGTGTTTAAACACATCAGGAATTAATTTTCTGGTTTGCTTCCCTCCCCAGCAGAGTCCTGGTGCACACAACATGTGTAGGACCTATAAAGGCCGGAGGTGGCTGGTGGACGAGCACACCACACTGCTGGTAGAACCACGGCCTCAGCCCCAAACTCCCGCCTCCACACCAGAGGTCCCAGCAGCTCAGAGGCTTCTGCAGAGGAAAATGGTGTCAGCATGATGACAAATGTCAAGCTTGCATCTTGGTGGCCAAGGATTGCCTGTCCTTGCAGGGTTCTGAGGATGCATCACATGGAGGGTGGAGACTTCCTGTGGCAGTGCTGCAGTGGGACGGTGCTGCCAGATATATTAACATGAAGGTCTTTAAGACCTTTCCAAAAAATGAGAAAGTTAAAAACATGGTTGCTGTGCAGATGAGCTCTTCCACCAATACTTTATTTTCCTAAGGGAGATATTCCTTTTCAACCCAGGCACTAGCAGCAAGAAGCTGTGTTGAAGCTCAAGCTCTCCTGCTCGCTGGCACACCATGTCTATCACAGCCAGACACACTTGACACCAGGAAGACCTGCTTTGGATTTTTTTTTGGTCACTGCCCAGAGAGATGCAGATATACAAACACCCTGCTAAGCTCTCTGTTCCATGCACCCTTTCTACAAAGGGTGCTGTGCACTTGAAAATGGGCAACAAGGTCAATAGATTTGGCCGTGCAGAGTTCCTGGTGACAGTATGACATTGGATATGCCAGCTTCAGCATCCCTCTCTGCCCTTTCCAGCCTGAACGAAACGCATTTCCAAGAAGCGTTTCCAGCCCTGGTAAAACACAGCCTGAACGCGCAAGGAGAGCATCTCATATCTTTCCAGGAACGTGATGGCAGAAAATGCTGCAGCCCCAGCCCCTGTGTCCCACTGACACTGGGAGCAAATCTGCTGCAGTTTCTAGGTAGAAGTCACTCTTATCAGCAGACACATCGCGCTTCTCAGAGCTTGCAGCCCTTTTGCAGAGGGCTGAGAGACCTCAGCTCATCTCACATTTACCACAGGGGCCAAGTGTGCACCCAAGCGACTCTGGCAGAGCCCCACACCCAGCCCCAGTCCCTCTCACGTGGCTGCTTGGTGATGTGGGACCTCTGCTCCAGCTCCTAGCCCACCATGCTCAGGATGTGATGGGCTGAAAATTCCCCGGGAAATACTTTGTGTTTCAACTGTCTTTGTCCTTTCTAGAGGTTTCCCATAAGGCATGGACAAAGTTCCTGTAGAACTACAGTGGCTTGTTCAGGCACACTGTTTTTAGGAGGGGATGGGGCTAACTAAAAAACTGAAATTAAGATGGTTATCCACATGCAGGTCCCCAAAGATCAAGTCATGCCAGAGAAACAAGTTTAATCTGCAAAAAGACTCCTCTGAGCATATCTTACACATACTAAATGAGACAGAGCTATGTGCCTCAAGGGTGGGAGCTGGTTATGGGTTCAGGGGAAAGATCCTGACATCAAACTGCAGAGCTCTGGGAATTCAAGTCCCCTGGTGATGCCCAGGCTCAGTCAGAGTCCCAGCATATCCTCACCTCCCTTGGACCTCACTGTGCCACAACATCAACTAGTGAAAGCTGGCCTGGGGACACACAAATACTGCTTAGGGTATACCTTCTCCTTTCCAGAGCAGCTTCTTATAAGCCCAGGCTGGGCAACACCCTTCTTCTCACTCACTTGAATGAGTCACCAAACTCCAGAGGTTGTAATTCCCTTTTAGAAGAAGAGCAATTGTTACTTTAAAGTGGAAAATCTTTGGCCTAAAAAAACCCTGCATGCCTGGAAGGAACTATCACACAGACATAATACAGTCAGAGAAGAGTGCACACCAAAACGGCTACTTACTGCAAAATAAGTAAAAGAGAAGCCCCAACACCCTGTTCAGGGAAACCACCCAAATGGCACTAACCATAGAGGCAGAAAAAAGTCTGTTTTCCCCTGCAGTATTCAAGGAGGGGAAGAAGAACACTCCAGCTGTCAAGAAACTATCATCATTTTTCTGAGTCACAAGAAAATCTACCCACGTAAGCACTGAGTCTCGTCAGCCCCATGACAGTAAATTGGGGGAACCACAAGGGAAATCAAGCTTAGTGGTTTGAGAGAAAGGAAAGCAAACCCAGAGCACATCCCAGCCAGTTACCTCACCGTCAGCCTCCCTGTGCCCCTCCACAGGTCAGGAACTCACCGGGATGTGGATCCTGTTGGCCTTCCCCACCTGAACATATAAGGGGAGAGATCTGGAAGGTAGGACACCGTCTTTCTCTTGCTGCCTCTGTTTATGACACCTTGGTCAACTGGTCTCAGTTTCATCACTGGTGAAATGAGGCATCTCTGTTGCTGGGAAGAATAAAGCTCCAGAGATGGAAACAGCCAAATATATTCAGTGGATATAAAAAAAAATCACCATGCCAGCTCTACTCTTCAGAGCAATATTGTTTCAGAGTGGACTGTATCCCAAGGTGGGGCTGCAGGATTAGCAGATCCCTATTTCCCCACATCAAGTCTGTTTTGCTGGTGACAGTGCCTGGCGAGTGATCCGCCTGTCTTTATCTCGATCCCTGAACATCTCTTACCTTCTCCCCCTGTCCTCCTGAGGAGTGAGGGAGCAGCTGGGTGGGCATCTGACAGCCAGCCAAGGTCAATCCACCACAAGTTCCCAGCCCTCCCACAGGCCTATTTGCTTCCCACGCCGCAATGCAGTTGCTGGGGAGTATTGCTGGCCTTCAGAATTCTCAAAGAACTAAGCTGAATCACTGCAGCTAATATATAGTTCCATATTGAGTCCCAGTGCTGCCACACATGTCTCTCTCCCCATCTCTGCTAACCAGCCACCTGGATTGTGGAGGCTGTCTGGCAGCACTACCTGATGCAGTTTCTAAGTGGCAGCATGGATTCAGTGCAGGAAGGGTGATTCCCACTGATTCCCTCCTGTGGTGGGTGAAATAACAGCAGAGCTTGCAGTCTCTAGGGTGGTCATCAGGATCTTTGCAAAGGTGACTTCTTTTTCCTTTCATTTTGCAAGGCAAGAACATCAATAGAACTGAAAGTAGGTTTACACCACAGTGCCCACCCATGCAAAACTATAATGAACCACAAAACCAACCAATTACACAACCTTCTCCTAATGTTTACTAGGTTCATTTTCTGAGCACTGGCTGCTGCTCAGAATATTTTAGTGGTAGAAATGACCTCCTGGCCTGCTATTGCTAGAAAAATCACTGATCTTGTTCTAGAGGGCAGAAGCACAATTCAGGCCTGTAACAGTGAGCCCCAGTCTTCAAATAATCCTGCAAGTGCTCAAAACTTTCTTGGTACAAACCCAGAGGTTTTGTATTGCCTTTCCTCACATACCTGAGCTCAAAGAGAGAAAATGTGAAGCAAGTTTTCCTCCCACTGTGGCAAGGATGGATGAGCATCTCCCAGGAGGTTGGAGCTTGAGGTCCACGGTGCCTTGAGAACCCCATGGAAAGGACATATTTGCATTAACACTTGCCAACAGGCATCTCTTAGACCCAACTATGTCCTTTTAGCCCATTTCAAGAGCCACCAAACAATGTCCCCACAAAAACCCAGACCAGGTTCTCCAGGTGCTCTTTGGTTGCAGCCAAAGGCACTATCACACATGGAATCTGGCAGAGGAGAGTGCGGGTAACCACAGAGACCTCCACAACATCTCTGTGATGTTCCCTCTTCTATAAACCTGCTAAAATAACTAGCTGCTTTTCTTAAAAACCTCACTGAAGTCGAGGTAAAAAGCAAGTTGTGTTACTCTTCCTGAAGGACAGGTGTGGGAACACACCTGGATGCAGCAGCTGTGCCATGGGATCTGCAGTGGCCATCTGGGGTGGCTACAGCCAAGGCTGGGTGTACACTGAGGTGTGCAAGCTAAAACCCCACTGGGTGCAAACATTGTGGAGCTGTACCAGCTCTGAACATGGTGCCCATCTTGATGCAGGAACACTTTCTCAGGTCAGAAGAGGGATAAGATCTAATTACCCTGCAGTGGCCAATTCCTTCCTCTGAACAGATGTCCAAAACCCCTGTAAAATCCCTCTCCAGCTGCACGTGAGGATGCAGGAAGAAGAACAATTTACAAGCCCTTCACACAACTGGGGATGTGTCAGCCCCTTTCATGGCACAGGAGTATGGTCTGGAGGATTGCAGGGCATCTACAGTCTCCGCTCCAGTGTCCTCCTCACAACTTGTAGGTAACCAGTGTTCATCAGAGGTCATCTTTCTCCTCTTTCCCATAAGGAGGAGGAAATTTCTTCCCTAACTGCTGTCTTTTGCAACGTGGTGGCTTTTGCTGGGTGGCAAGTTGCCAGTGAGTCACTCATAAAACTCTGCCTCAGGTAAGAAAAAGGCCAGAGCTCTGCATGAGAAACGAAATGCTCTTGAAATTACATAGTTGTCCTGGAATTATTAACATACAAAATTAATGAAGAGCCCTTGTGTGTTTGATACCTCAGTCCAGCATACAGCTTTGGACCCAACACTCAGTGGGGTTCTGGGTTGTGATTAAGGCCAAGGAAGCTCCTGAATTACTGTGTCCCTACAGGGTTCAGTGATGGCAGGGCAGAAAGTCTCACCTGGATTGGCAGCTTTGATCCACACACAGGGAATCAGAGGATGTGGGATGGGGTTGTGTGGTGCCCAGCACACACCATTACACAGGTTCAGGGCTGGATTACGGCAGCAGACCAGACCGGCTGGAGCTCAGGAGACACCAGGCATAAAAGTCATCCCACATTAAAATCCAAGATCCAGTGCCCACCTCCAAAGGTAACTGATAACCAAGGAAATTAAGGATCCACCTTGTGCCCATCAAAGTTTGTGACTTCTTACACTGTGAGTTGCATCCAGAGAGCTGTGTTTAGGAGAGACCTGTGCATACTGCTGTCCCCCCTTGTGTCCCTGAGCTGGGAGCACCACGATTTGGTTACACATTGTGACAGAAACATTTGGTTTCCCTTGTTTGACCTGTCTGGTTGATCCTTGCTGAGCTGCTCTTCAGTTTTCATTTCCTTAGCAGTAGTAATTCGCTAGTTTCACTGATGCAATGCAGTCAAGTAGCACTTCTTAAAGCTAAACCCTGTGGGAAGTTGGCTTCCCACACTACACCATTAGCCAGCAGCTCTGGGACACAGCAAGGCTCCCCAGAAAGCAGTGGTAGCTGTGGGAGTCAGGACTTTTGGAAGAAGAGCTGGTTGTCATGCAGTCTGTTACTGCCTCCTTTCGAGAACTAAGGCACAGAACAAGCGTGAGATTTGCTTTATCCCTCTTCCACTGGGCATTGCAGCTGGCTTTTCCAAACATCATCTTGCTTTATCCTCAGGAAAAAAGATAGTATTTGCATTCCTTACCTCAACTCATTTCTTATTCTTGTGTTTTCTGTTGTCTGCACAACAATCATGATGTTCAAAGACTGCAGCAGCAGAGCACGACTAATGTTAAAGTCTTTGGGCTCAGCAGACGAGCTTTGTCCTGATGGAACCTCCTGGAATTACCACACTAGCATCATGATATGGCACTTGTCACCAGGAGCTGCACCACATATCTATTGCAATCACTGGCAGCACAATGAATCCACCCACAAACGAGTGATGAGCTTAATTGTGTATATGCAAACACACTGCATATCCTCAGGCATGCAAAGTACCGCTAATAGCACTAATAATCCCAAAGTGCTACAACATGCAAAAGCAGCCAGAGATGCCCCTTGCTTTTCCTCTGCTCCCACTCTCCTTCCACTGCAGCCATGGGCAGGAGATAAAGAGCAGGGAGTTGGACTCGAAGATCCTCATGGCCCCTCTCCAGCTCGAGACAATTCTACAATAAGAGAAATATCCTCCAAAAGGGAAGAGGCAGATGCAGCATTTGCATGATGCTAAAGCACAGGGGACTATACACACACGCTGAAAACCTGCTGCAGCCAAAAATACACATCTAAGAAAGCTGGGCCGAGCATCCTTCCTGACTGAGACATATCAACAAGGCTGGATTAGGAATTTAGGAAGAAACGAGCACACATCTCAGGAAGAAAAGATGTTCATTCTCTGACCCTGATATCCACCCACCAGCAACATCCAAGTCCAATCCACAAGCCCTGCACAGGGTGAAGCGTCCCCCCAGGACGAGTGACTGCAGACAGCAAAATCACCCATATGATGGGATTTTTTTCAAAGACAGCAGAGCTAGGAATAGATTTGTTTTTCTGAAGAGACATTTAGGGATGTCAAAGCTCCGAACCAGACCCTGAAAAGAAACAAAGAATAATGGACCATGCTTATCCAGGGAGTAAACGGCAGCACTGAGCGTCCAGGAAATGCAAGCACAGATACATTTCCTTCATGGAAAATAACAATACCTTCTTTCATGACATAAAGACTTCAGGCTCTCAGCATTTTTACTATATACCAGATGACTGAAATAGAGCTACTTGCATTTAGAGCCACCGAAGAAGTACACTGAGGTTGCTGAAGCCACTGCTTTGGCTGAGGTTTCGGAAGGGCTCTCAGAGAAGTACAGAAGCAAATGAAATCGTGAGGGGGCTTTTAGTTTCACATCAAACCACATTTGGTCAGTGAAAAGCCAAACACTGGTAGCTTATCAGGTACACGATTTACCCAAAACTACTCCTGAATAATGATAAATCATAAAAGTAGCTGTCATCTGAGAGGCAGTCTCAGGAACACACATCAAGAGCCAACATAACAGCTTAACAAATCCCGCAAGTGCATAGAATGATTTGACCCATTTAATTGCTTAAATCAAGCCAGAATCCAATTTAATAACACCCTTATATACAAAGAATATGTCACAAATAATGCGTCAACAGAAGTACATGTTTAACACGAAGAAGTTAAACTGGTTCTGTGGCAGATGCTCGTTTACATATGTATTGATTTAATTACAGATTTCTCTCTCTCCTTTCAAGATTGCTAAAAAAGATTCCAGAACACAATCTCAGAACCGCTCAAGTTGCGCCAGATTGACTGGGTGCACTAATTTTTTCCTTTCGGTGTGCCTGCAGAGATGTGCAACATTTCTATTCTTACTGACATAAACAGAGTCAGAGGCACGGGCAGGGCTGCCCCGGCTCAAACTCCTGACGCACCGCTGCGTGCCAGGGAGTGTGTGTCTGTCTTCGTAAGCACAAAAGCCAGGATAAGGCCAGAAGATCTTTGGGTTTTCAGTCTGCATTGAAGCAAATTTCTGCTGCAGCTCTGCGTATGAGAGAGACAAGGGGGATGGATGTACCCAGGGGAATAAACCTGGCTCTAGGTTCTTGAGCTCCCCAGTCTGTAGATCCACAGACAACATTTTTTTCCAGGGAAGGAGGAGTGATCAAGAAGGCTCTTATTTCCCTGAAACACCTCCCTTCCCAAGCGTTTCTGCATGGAGACAGGCAGTAGTTCTCATTAGTCACTGTTACATGGCTGTTTTGTGCTTTACAGTGCATCAGTGTGGGAAATCTGCCTAGAAAAAGACCAGCCTGACAGCCCGGGCAGTGCCAGTGCCCTGTGGGATGATCCCAGAGCTGCTTCCTAAACTGTTATTTCTCACCAGTATTTCCAGGCTGCTTTCCTCTGTAAGCAAGGAAAAATTTAAATAAAAACAAAAATAAAAATCACAAAACCAAGTAGTTTTGTGGGATACCACTACACAGCCCATGGGCAGCCAGTGGGTTTCTCTTCAGGGAGGGGTGACCACTTGACCCCCCGTTGGGAGGATGCTGCACAGGGGTGTCTTGCAGGATGACGATGCAGGGTGTATCTGCATCCCTCGGCTCACTGCCTGCCTTTGAGCTCCAGCGTGGCTTTGCCTCCCCACCTTCCCCAGTATCACACCATCCCATGGGTGTTCTTGTGAGACAGGCAGTCCGTAACAGCGTGGTTTGAGTGACAGACCTAGAAAACTCCTTAGCAGATCTGACTTATCCTCCAGCACTGCCCCGGTGTGGACAGGCATTAGTCAGCGCTGACCAGCTTCCTCTGTGCCATCTTACAGAGGATGTATATGGATTTTACATCTCAAATCCATCTAACAAACTGAATCTTTCACAATATTTTTTTCCCCCAAGAAATAGGGTAAATGGTATAATCATGATCCTCGTCCTACATATTTGGACAAAGGCAGAAAATCAGTCCAAATCGGCCCAGAGTAGGTGTTGGGCAATCATTTCAAGCTCCTCCAGCGAATGTAGAGGTCAATGAGAGGGTGCTTAGATCCTTCGTGGAGTCGAAACATCCCCCTGCTTCTCCTGCCCCGTCCCCATGACACAGCACTGTCCTCGATGCTGTTGTACTAGCAAAGCACTTTTATGATTCACAAGCAAATTAATGCCTGGCTGCTCTTTGCACGCTCACAATCAACAGTTATTGGTGCAACCTTAGGCAGGAGAGAGCGAGCATTTCGATGCTAATCTTTTCTTAAAACGTGGCACAAATCCAGCACCAACAAACAAAGTGTGGTAGGTGGAACTGTGATAGTATCACACATCTCAAATGTCTTAGTTATGTGACAGCTCGACTGAAGCCAGGAGACTTTCCTTAAAATCCAATTATTCTAACTTTAAAAAAACCCTCTTATATGCATCAAAAAGTCCAGCTGGAGAACTTTCCTAATTGCCCATCATTTTTAATTAGCCCTTCTGGTTTTTGCTGGAGTGATCTGATTACAGTGCCCAGATTGCACACAACATTCTTCATGCTGGTGAGCTGCACATGGCAACTTTTGTTAAATGTCATGTATCCAGAACGCACTTGAGACTTGATGATATTTGGGCGGTTCACAAGAAGCAATATAATTCCCTGCTGCCCTCCTGAGAACATGGCTTTTCCACATTAACCCATGTGCTCTACATCCTACACAAACCCAGAAAGCCCGGTCTTCAGGGCCACAATCAGACACAGAAAGATGTGGGGGACACTCTGTGGGGTCAGTAGCTGGATGGGAACTGCAAAACTTTGAGACAAACAGACTCTCAAGGCTTTCACAGTCCTCAGCACAAGAAGGACATGGACCTGTTGGAGCAGGGACAGAAAAGGCTACAAAGACGCTCCGAGGGCTGGAGTCCCTCTGCTGCAAGGACAGGCTGAGAGAGTTGAGGAGGTTCAGCCTGGAGAAGAGAAGGCTCTGGGGAGACCTTGAAGCCCCTTCCAGTCCCTAAAAGGGCTCCAGGAAAGAAGGGGAGGGACTCTTGATCAGAGAGGGGAGCCATAGGATGAGGTGGAATGGTTTTAAGCTGAAAGAGGGGAGATTTAGATGAGATCTCAGGAAGAAATTCTTTGGTGTGAGGGTGGTGAGACCCTGGCCCAGGTTGCCCATAGAAGCTGTGGCTGTCCCATGCCTGGAGGGGTTCATGGCCAGGTTGGATGGAGCTTTAAGCAACCTGGTCTGGTGGGAGGTGTCCCTGCCCAGGGCAGGGGGGTGGAACTGGGTGATTTTTAAGGTCCTTTCCAACGCAAACCATTCCATGATTCTGTGATTCTGCAAGACCAAACAAAACATTATCCCCAGACCACACCAGTAAGTAGTATCTGCAGGACTTGGGTCACCTCCGAGCCAAACATGGGGGAACAGATGAAGCCCATGTAGGGATGCTTCTCCTTTGCTGATGGTGTCACTTACAGCCATCCAGGCACAGGGAGACAGCGTGTGACAGGCAGCCAGTGCAGGATTATTTTAGGCTGTGCTCAGTTACGAGTACCCTTCGGGTGTTCAGTACATTCAGTTTCCTTCCATCCGCCCAGTTTGTTTTTACATTTGGCAGAGGGATTTACCTAAAGTGACACTTCCCTTTGATAAATATACAGTATCGGGAGCTAATGTGAGTGAGTCATAATGCTGAATGTAGAAACTTACTATTTTACTTGTCAGAGAGAGATGTTACTTTATCCCTATCTCACGTGGCAAGGTAGTAAGCAGGAGATGAAATACTGTTGTATCTCAGCATGAAAGACTGCTTGATAATATTTACATAGCCCTGTGCTGTACCTAATGCCTGCCAGGTGGAGAAAGAGAGATGGGAAAAACACAAATTGCTCTGTTCAGGCTGAAACCCCGAGTCTGCAAAGGCCAGGGCAGGGCAGTGGGGGAAGGATGCGGGTACAGCAGGGAGGATGGAGGCTGGGGAAGCAGCCAGCTTTCAGGTTGCTCATGCTGCACCCAGCTTAACCCAGCTCTCCAAGAAACCGAGGGCAGCAGGAACCAGTAATGTGGGTGCTGATGAGCTCAGCTGGGTTCATGGTGACTGAGAGGGGACGTGGGGGTACTCTTTCAGCTGGCCCACAGCCAGTTCAGGTCAGCCAGCTCCGTTACAGCTCCTGCCACCCGAAAGCATCATCCAAAGTGGCCCAGAGCACCCCACGCCGCAGCCCAGCCACCCACTTGCCACCCATCAGCTGCCTTTGTATCCCCTCAGCAAAGAAACTATGATGGGGGGGATGTGACCGCAGCCTAGCTGCTTGCACAGCAACATTGCCAGCACGGTAACACAGCCCTCTGACATGGCGTGTGGTACTGAAATGAGGAGAGCATCCTCCTCACAGCAGCCAAGGCACCAAAACCACTGGTTTGCACCCCTTTTCTGCTGAAATCCTCCGAGCGCAATGCTAAATGGTAATTCAGAGAGTAGTAACGAGGGCTCAGTGGATCAGCACTGAAATCCACCAGTACAGAGCATTTTTACCGACACCAGCTTTGGAAAAGGCTGGCAGAACACTGCACTCCCTGCACAAAGGCAGTGACAGGGCAGGCAGGCAGGGCCCTGTTGCCCCTACTTAGCGCAGCCCTGGCTGGGACCACCACAGGTTCCTTGCACCCAGCAGCTCCCCAGGCTGCTTGGACACAGAGCAAGCAGAGCCAGCCCTTCAGGATGCCATGAATTCACGGTTGTCTCACCCAAAATCACTTGCTTTCTTCAGTGCTTCAAGACATTTCCCACATGGACCACTTTTGAGATTAAAAAAAAAAAAAAAAAAAAACAACAAAAAACCAAAAAACACAAAAACCCCCAGAAGAATAAAGAGGGAATTTGGACACTCTTTCCTGACCTTCGCAGCGTTGTGCAGGGCACAGATCACACCTTTAAGTTCAAACAACTGCAAGTTCACCAGTGCTGCCATGCTCTGGCCAGACCTCAGCCTTGCGTTGCAACTTGGAGCCCTTCAGCAGGAGCAAGACTGTCCTGCTTGGCAGAACCTGCCAGGAAAAGAGGCTTGAAAACCATGAGACCGTAAAAAAATCCAGTGATAGCAAGTATTTACCGAGAGTGACGTGGGTAAGAGGTGTCCCTTTCTCACTGATGACGGGGTGAATTAATTGACACCTGAACAAAAAGGAAAGCAACAGCAGTTTGGGCTCCCTGCTTCAAAAGGGATAGCATCTCCAGGGTGAGGGCCACCAGCTGTGACTATTTTGCCAAGTGACATTGCTGTTTAACTCTTAGGTTTTTCTTTAATAGCAGAAGAATCTCTTGTCTGTCCTCGCAGTCTGGGACTACTTTTAACACTGCTAATGAGTGATTAAAATGGGATGGAGTGGCGAAGCCACTCCCAGTCATCCACGAGCTTTATTTGACCGTCAGAGGAGGAGCTGGACCACAACTCCCCTAAATGGGAAGGCAGGGAAGAAAATGTGTCCTGAGATGTACAACATGTACAATGGTTCCTGTTGCTTATTAAAAACAAAAACAACCCCAGACTCCTTACAGGCCACAAGTGCCAAACACTTGAGTGTTTTTCTCGGTGTGAATCTCTGCACAGGCCTCCCAGACCGTGTACTTTGCGTCTCACCCACTTGTCAGAAAAAGATGGGAGAAAAATAATCCGTGCAAAGAAGTTATTCCTGCCCTAGAGCTTTAGAAATGGCACCCAAATGAAAGAAAATAGTGTTTTCCCACAGGGTCAATAAATTACCAGGAAATGTAAAACCCAGCCCACGTTGTCCAGGTGTCCTTCGGAGCTGTCTCTGCAGAGGTGCGCTAGCGTTGGAGTTGGAAGCTGTTGAAACAGGTCCATCCCTTCTCCCGTCACCACCGTGATTGCTGCATTCAGAGGAGAAACTGAAAATAACCGTGGGAAGAACCAGATGGCAGCTGCTGAACGCAGAGTGGTGTCTGCCAAGTCCTTCCAAGCCAGAGAGCTCACGAGCTGCAAGGGAACAGAGACGCCAGCATCAGAGCATGACAGCAGTACAGAAGCATCGGGAACCAGTCTGAGCAGGAAAGCAAGAAACAGTCCATTCCAGACAAACAATATTGTGGAGGAATATATACTTCTTTTTTGTTTTAATTATATATATTTAATTATAAAGACCTACCTGATGTAGGGAACTGCTGTGCAGCATACACCCCTCTATTCACACTAAGTCATGAAAGGCAAATTGCATCGATGGGTTAACTGTGTTTATTGCAGAAGGAAAGTAAGATGCTCACAAATCCAGGCAGGCTGCGGTGCATGTTGCTGGAGCAGCAAAGCCTCTGTCCCCTCCTCTGCCCCAAGGCCATCATCCTGCTGCCAGCCGGGGAGCCGAGCACCCACCCGTGTGCCCAGTGCGGAGCTGGGCGAGCAGGATCCAGGATAAAACACCGGCACTTGCTCCCTCTCCCCAGGCCAGGTGGGGAGAGCACCGTGTTGTCAAACCTTATAGTGGTTCAACCTGTCACCCTGTCAAGGCAGTTGTACCCTGTGTCCTTGCCTTAAGTGACACGGATTTTAGATATTCGGAAGAAGTTCTTTGCTGTGAGGGTGGTGAGGCACTGGAACAGGTTGCCCAGCGAAGCTGTTGATGCCCCATCCCTGGAAGTGTTCAAGGCCAGGCTGGATGGGGCTTGGAGCAACCTGCTCTAGGGAGAGGTGTCCCTGCCCATGGCAGGGGGGTTGGAACTTGATGATCTTTAAGGTCCTTTCCAACTCTAACCATTCTGTGATTCTATTCTATGATTTACAAACAAGGATTTTTTCCCCTCTGCTCTGTCTGACCCCACTTGCTCCATTCGCCAGAAACAAGGGCTTTTTAAATCACCTTCAACACTCCTAGCTGTGATGAGCACAGGACCAAAGCCTTCCAAGAGGCACCACATTTTAAGAGCAGTTAAATATACTGTTAGATGTTTTTTCTGACCTTAGAGATAAATTATTTAAGCATTTTCTTTTAGGAGGGATGGCAGAGAGAGAAAAATAACATTTCACTATTTTGAATTATAACAGGTACTAGTAAGACAGACGTTTGGAGTCTTGGAAATCTCTGCTTCGGCCCACAGAAGAAGTCAGACAGTATTACCACAAGCCTTAAAAAAATCAGGGAATTTAGTGATTTGGGATAACAAAAGAAAACTACTTGGAAAGATATTCCTAAGCTTGAAGGAGAAGACAGACAGCTTTGTAAAAATATTAAAAATGAGTGATTTTTCAGTGCTTATCTATAGGGAGGGAAGATGTTGGCCTACCTTTTATTAATTTAGTTAAAATAAGTCCCCTTGCACATGATCTCAGGTTCTAGCTCATGTTTACTCTAAAGCAAACTTGCACGATAAAAAGAAAATTTTTTAAAATCTCAGTTTGTAAGTCAGTACCATAAACATCTAATGCTGCTGAACTCAAACTATTTATAGGATTGCACGAGGAGTTGTAACTGAGGTAGATCAGTGGTAGCACAGATATCCAGTGTAAAGAGGGCCACAAACACTTGTACCAGCTGAGGATTTCTCCTACAAAATCCTAAGCTCCGGGAGCTCAGTAGTCAAATTTCCTTCCGCAATTGTGTAGAGCCGCCAGAAAAAGTTATTTATGCTCCTTTATATGAAATTAATAAACAGCTAATGAAGAAGGAAAATGTAAACCCAAGTCTTCTTTATCCTTAGGACTGACAATAAAGGTTTAAACAGTCCCTGTTATTGCAGGGATGACATACACAAACACATCGAGACCACCCTCCCATGGGCTTCTCTGAGGCCTGTGGGGTGCAGCTGCCACAGAGGGATCAGCTTTTGCTTGCTCAGGTGGCCAAGTCCTTCAAGCTCAATAATTTAAATATCAGCCCCACAGTGTTTATTTAGGGGGGAAAAAAAAACCCAACTTTTATGCATGCAGAGAGGCTGGGAAAATAGACCATTCCCACCTCCAGCTTTCCGCTCAATGGTATTTTAATCGCATCCGATGATGATGCAGATTTCCTCCCAGATCTATTGTTAATTCACTGTTTTCTAGAGGACGCTTATACACTACATGAGGGCAAAACAGAGCCTTCGGGCATATGCATATTACATGGCTTCTAAAGAATGTCCCTGTGAATTGCAAGCATGCTTACAAATTACTGTACTTCAAAACATAAATATGATAACACACTCTGCTGACCTGTGGTTGAAGTCTCTTGTCCACGGTCTAAGACTATTTTATATAATATGGAGGTATCAACTTGAGCTGCAGTGCTGAACTTATGCTAGCTGCATCCTTGCACTTACCACTTATCAACTGCATTGATGAGAATTGGGCTTCTTATCAAGAGATGGTAAATGAATAAACATGGGAAGATTAAAAAGTGCTGAGTCCTTTCAAGAGGGCTACAGGAAAAGCCTTAGACAGACAATATTTCTTCACAACAAACATACTGTCAGGTTTAATACCACAGCTATTAGAAATTTACTGAATAGAAAAAGATGATTTCTCATTCCCCGAATAGCAAATAGTACATGTATTCTTCCAGCTGAGAGAAAAAGCACAGAATATCTGCAGTTCATGTCTTCACGATTCACAGTTGCAAATAATAAAAGTTCACAGCAGGAATTTTCTCTTTCAGAATGAAGTGGAAACATCCAGTTGCTAGAAGTACAAATCTCGTCTTCTGTCATGGATCTGAATACCTGAAAGACACAGCAGTATCAGGACCATCAAAGAGCATAGTCCGTGCAATCTCTTAAGATGTTGTGCAAACAAAATTGCACCTTTGGGTCTGATGCAAGAGGGCCCTTACTAGAATAACCAGAATGACCCATCCAAAGCATCCCCAAAATATTGCGCATCAAAGAACCAACACCGGGGTCTGACGCAGTCTCAAGAGACTAATAAAAATATGGAAGCCTGATTACTTTGGGAATAATTTCTTTGAACAACTCTGCTAGCAGTGTGGTGGGTTTATTGGCGAGAGCAGCAGTAACACCAGCATACAGGTTCCCCAGGGTCCTCAGCCCAAAGCTGGGTGCTGGTACAAAGCAAGGAGTGTCCTGTCTTTCCAGGATCTGAAACTTGGACAGCCAGCCCAAAAAGAGCCATTGTGAACCAGCATGTCAATGGTGCAACCACAAGACCTGAAGTAGATGGAGTGAGAAAAATCACATATCTCATTTTAATAGAATGCTTTCCCCCTTCTCCATTAACATAGTTATGGGAGATAGTGTGTATATCTGGGGGAAAAGCAAGCTTTTGAAATACTGTCTGGAAGCAAGCAAGGAAGCACCTTTAATTTTGCATGCACAAGCAAGGCAGCTATCCTCCACAGAGTATGAATTTAGTTCAATCCTGCTGGTTTCATTACTCACCTGCAGTGGCACGGCTTACACTGGGATTTCCTGAGCCTTGGTAAGAGCTTGCTTTCCTCTCTTAAAGAAAAAAAATACTGGAAATGAGCACATATTCAACATAAGGCTAAAAGCAGGCAGTAGTTCCTAAAGAAACCTTGTGCTTTTGTAGCCCAGCTTATAGCACAGGTGCTGGGGAGCTCTGTGCTGTCTGGCACAGCAATATACACTTCCATAAATATAAATATCAGCTGTTCTTAAACATGACACAGCGCAACAAGAAGTATATTTAACAGATAGAGCCAAGAAACAGGGACTCCCACAGCCAGACTAGATGCACAGATCCTAGGGACTTGCCAAAGGCTCCCAGTGAACATGGGCCAGTCGTTGCTTATCTCTTCTTTTTGGGTTGCTTGATAAGCACATGTACAGCATTAAAAGGCTCCCTGAATATTCAGAGGGGTCCTGTAAACATCCTGAAAGAACAGGCTTTAATTGGCCGTGGTTGAGGAACATCAAGTTGTTTTCCTCCTAGTCGTTTTCTTTCTGAAATCTTGAACAGAAGTCCATTGTTGTTAGAACTGCTTTCCCTTTTTCCATCCTAAGGCTAGTTGCATGGAACGTCTCCTTTTTTGGAGAAGTCAGTTCCTTGGGTTCCCAAGCTTTGACAGGCTGACATTGCCCCCTTGGGGGAAGAGGGCACCTAACCTTGTTCTTAAGTTAAATCCTGGAAGTCCAGACAGTGTTTATAAAGTAATTAGGCTGTCATTTACTAGCTGCAGAAAGTCCAGGGTGGTAACGCATACACACAGGCTCAGCTACATCTATCCAACTATGTAGCACAAGCAAAAAGTTCCTATTCCAGCTGAAGACATATGCACCATCTCTTTTCCATATAAAGCAGGCGTTAAACTCTCAAGGAGGAAAAAGTCAGCAAAATCCCTACTCATAACAACATAGTTTTGCCATAGCCTCAAGAGAGGATCAGGCTGCCTGCAGATATAAACAGCAGTTTATAAACAGTAGTTTTAAGCCCATGTTCTGTCAAATTCCTGCTGACGCAGATTAGAAACTGGGTAAACTGAAACACCTATGTATTTCACAGCTGGTTATTTTTGAAAACCCAAGGCTCAGGATCACTTCTTCACGTGCCTGGTCCTTGTTATCTAGAAGCACCAGGTATGACGTGCTATATTTTTCCAGTAGACTCCCTAAACAATTTCACAACCCATTTTTCTTGGAGGCCAACACCAAGGTGAGGATCTGGGTGACGCCAAGGGACAGCAATGTGGGTGTACCCTAACAGGACACCAGGGCTCTGGCCAGGAAGCCTGACCCCCCAGAACTTCTTTGCCCAGCAGACCTAGATGCTGTGGGGACATCAGTTCCCAGGAAATGGATTTCAGTCACCAGCCATCGTTCTTCTGCGTACTGGCAATACACAGGGTTGGGATTCCTACTAATTGTTAATATTAAAAAAGCAACAATCATCGCTCCTGCACTAATTGCATTAGCTCTGGAAGACAGCAATTAGCTGGGAGACAAGGCAATATTGACCTGCCAGCCCCTTTAGCCCAGTCCTTCCAGCTACAGAGAGAGACTGGGGAGGGAGAGGAATCCATGGCCTTTCTGGTAAGGGCTGCATTTTTCTATCCTGTATTCAAAATATTGTTAACGTCCTACACAGTAAGAGAGGTTGCTCAGGGTTTTTACCTGGCCTCCCCTTTCTGATGGTAACACAGGAGCACCTACTTTACCTACTATCTGTAAGGTAGAGATCCTAATTGCACTGTGGACAATGTTCATATTAATTTAAAATATCCCCCTAACGTCAGCCAGGAGTAAAATATTGTGCAAGTGGCACACACATTTTTGATTAAGCCGTACTAGACAGCTAACCAACCCCCAGTCACTATTGAAAAAAATCCCTTTGAGCTGGGCTGAAGATGCCTCCAATTTACAAACAGCCTGTACTATTTTGTCTCTTTACATAAGATGGCACCAAAGGATAAAGTGACAGTAAATATTTCCTTACCTCCCCCAGGAGCTGAACTTTGGCTTATATTTTGTAACCTAGCAGGTCCAGTCATACAAGCAGAACTTGAGTGTTGCTTCACGGCACATTCTTGCATGGATGTTAGGCACCTTTCCTGTTGCAGGAGACCAAGAAGAGAACCGTATTTCCTGTCAGAGATGGGTTCATCAACCGCGTGCAGGTCAGGCAAGGCATGATGATACACTGAACTGGTAAGACCAGGAGTCCCGATGGAAGGGATGGGCCATAAATTTGCAGGTTGAGTTGGATGATTCCGCAGAGCTGACGGCTGGAATGGGCCTGCCACGCCAGCAGCAGAAAAATTCAGACCCGAATTTGACATGCTTGTAGCAGAAGATGACGGAAATGGTTTGGAGCAATGTGAAGAGAAATTCCACTGATGGGGAGACATGCTATCTACTTAAAAAGAGAGAGAAAGCATCTGAAGTCTCATCAATTCTTACTTTGTTTTTCCCGAGGCAAACTCCAACGGACTTCTAAGGTAATGCTACCAGATTGCATATTGATTTTTAAAGACATAAATACTCACTTTGGTGCTGCCTATTTCAAAAATCAACAACAAATTCAGACTAAAAGTGTACTGCACCACAAATACTTTCAAATAAATATTTCTTACAGGTCACCAGCATGGGCAGGGTTTTAACAACGGCAAGTTTAGACAAATATATTTTTGCAAAGACAAGAAATAGTCAGGCACTTAATGCATCTGACATTGAGGGAGGCTCTTGGCTGGAAAATGAGCACTTGGTCTTGCCAGCAGGCCCAGGGAGAGCTAGGGAAGCACCCCAGCAAGCACAGCAAGTCCCAGCTATGTAATGCAATGCTTTGCAAGCATGATTTTCTTGCTTGCTGTTTGCTCACAATTCCAAATTTAAGCACACTGCATCTCACATTCCCCGGTGAAAGGTGGTGATCCCTGTCTAATATCATGCTCGCACACAGAAAGCCACTCACCGTTCTTCAGGACAACCGTCTCACCCTTGTGCTTTAGGCTCAGGTCTTGAGGGTTCTTGGCATTGCTCAGAGCTCTGGAAAAATGTTCATCTACCACACTGTTAATATCCCCTTGGAAATATGTGAATACAACACTCTGTGACCCCCATTCTGTTTTCACAGGTTCTTTGCTTTTGCACAGCTTTGGGGAGAGCTTCCTTGTCTCTTCCATTTTCAATAACCAACAGTCCTTGCCAAAAAAAAGAGAGACTGGTCAAAGAAATACTATTTCACTTAAAGTGCACAGTCAGTGGTGAGCCCATTTTCCAGCTGAAAATGGTACAGCCAGAAGAACTGTTAAGATTAGATTCTTTACATGGGTTTCTGCTTCTTCGATGCCCCTTTTCTTTATGGATTTCCTTAGGAGATGCTTCTAATATGAAATACTTTACGCATATATCAAAAAGAGAAACCTTTCAATAAACATGTATTACATTTTTTCACAGTTGTGGTGGGAATCTGTTTCTCCCAGTCAGATAAACTGAGTCTTTAACTCCTTTACAGCAGTACCTTTTGCTGGTGAACACTAAGCTTGATGTAACTGTACCATATGCACCATTAGCAAGGGCTATTGCATCTTTAAAGTAGTAAATGGCTCAAAGAGGCTCTGATGGACACCAGCCTTGTACGAGTTACCTGTCAATGCCGTAGCATCAGTTCTATGGGAAAATAAAAGGGGTACATCTATTTACCAGCTGTCATTGCTCACTCTGCCCTCATCCAGCTGTATAACCCTGGGCTTGGGATCCAGCACAGTGACAATATGCCCTGAGGATGGAACTGGGCTAAAAGAACTGAACCACTTGGATAAATGATTCAGAGGTGGCATTAGCCCTGGATAAAGCTCAGGGTGAATTTCTCAAAAGGCTTTGTCCAATTCCAGTTTTTGTAACGTTCAAAAAACACATTGATAGAGTGAAAAAAAATAATTGAAGAAAAAACAACCCTCATTGGTACTTTATTATAAATTAATAGTGATATTAGGTAAGGTGAAGTTCAAAGTACCTTGATCGCTTCAGCACAGACCTCCTAAAGGAAAAGTCTTCTGTAAGTAGTTAGTTGCTTCCCCTGTTAGAAAAAGACACCTAGGTTAAAGTTATTTGGAAAACAAATTCTAGCAAATTCAGATAAAAACCCCTACCAAACAAAAAACCTTCTTTGTTTGAAACAACTTGCCTAGGAATGTGGTGGGCTTGGCAGTTGCTTAAAACTTTGGTAGCAAGACTGCTGAAACTTACACTGTAGCTCAGCCAGAAGTTATGGATTTAAGGCAAGAATTACTCTAAAATAGTTTGCAGGAAGTCAACGGAAGACTGTAAGACTCCTTTTTGTTGTCCTTAAAAATATCTGCTGCCAGATATGGTAAGAGTAGGGCAAGGAACGTCACTGTTTGCCCCGGAGAAGTGTTGTTTTTATGCATTTGTGCAGTTTCTGGCTGCAGGGGAGCTGGTTCTACAATCAGAGCTTGCATGTTCTGCTGTATTCAAACTCATATTTAGCAATGCTCGGGCTGTGAACGTAGTGAGAAGGGCCGGGTGGTTCTATTCAGT
Organism: Thinocorus orbignyianus; assembly: GCA_013400375.1. Classification (NCBI taxonomy): domain Eukaryota; kingdom Metazoa; phylum Chordata; class Aves; order Ciconiiformes; family Thinocoridae; genus Thinocorus; species Thinocorus orbignyianus. Next base: position 340,140 of record VXBW01007737.1, on the reverse strand, counting down.
TTTCCAGTCTCACAGTCAGCTCATCACACCACATAACATGATTGATTCACCTTGATAGCAAAAAGGCAGCTGTAGTTTTTCAGAGATGGGGAAGCCTTCGGCCAATAGCCAGCTGTATCACGCAAAACCCAATGAATCATTAGGTCTGTGTTTCCATCCAACTGACTGCAATACACAGCATTGCTTAACCTATTCCAATGCATTCATCTGATTTCTTTTCTAATCATACACATCCCAATGCTCAGAAGCTTCCCAATAAACGTTGCACTCATCTGTGTCTCAACGGGTATTCTGAAGTATCTGCAAAGGCTGCCTCCAAACGGTCCCTGTTTCTTACACACAAAAAGACTGTTCAGGCTACAAACTGTTCAGACATTAAGAAATATGTGGATTAAGGTCATCCATCCATAATTCATCTCCTTTCTTAATCAGAAACTGTCATGTACAAACTTTTTGCCTACGTTTATTATCTGCTTCTACCTCTAGCCTTGTTTGTTAGCTCTACCAATTTCTCTGTCCAGATCTTCACCACCCCTTGCTCAGCTAAGCTCTAGTTCCCTGTCATCAACTCCCAATTTATGTTCAGACTCAGGAGGTTCCTCAGTCCTCGTCTTGGGATTTCTATTACTTTGTCCTTGTATCCTCTCCCCAGCTCCAAACTCTGGTCTACCTGAACACAGTGGCAGGGGTGGGAAACTTACAGGTTGGTCACCCGTTCGGAAATGCAATAGGATACTCTGTAACAGTTTCCTGATTCAGATTATCTTTCAGAACTTTAAAACTGACCAAACTTTCCCAAGTACAGAAACTTAAACCAAAAATCCTTGTTCCTGCTTTACAAGCACCTTCCCAAAGCAGATGAGGGGGGCAGGAACAAGCATAACCCGGTCAAAGAACTTCAAGCACAAGAGGAGGCACTATTTTTTCCCCACTCTTGCTTCAGAAAGCAATCCACTGTTTAAGTTAAGAAACATTCTAGTTGCTCAGCTGGAGGCCAACACTTGCCATGGAAATACAAAGCAGGTACTGAAAGCTTGGCTTTCTCAGGAACAATACGGCCTGAGAAAGGGCCTTGTTGGGTCAATCTCAACATCAAGCAGCAAACCAGCTCTTCCTACACTGCTCCACCACCATCCATCAACAATCAATTCAAAAAGCTTTAGCTCTGGCCCAGAGGTCTATTCTTCCTGTTCCTCACCCAGAGGAAGGCAGCCACTGTGTCTTTGTAGCACCTCATTAACACATTTAACTTGCTGGAGATGTTAATTGTAAGCTCCGTTAGCACTCCTTCATGCTCTGTAGTGGCTGCTGTGCATGTGTGAGCTGTGATGCTGGACTATGGTGTAGTGAGAAGGGCCTGATGGATCTATTCAGTTTTCCAGTCACACAGTCAGCTCATCACACCACGTAACGTAATTGATTTACTTTGGTAGCAAAATGGCAGTTATTTTTCAGAGATGGGGAAGCCCTTGGCCGATAGCCAGTTGTATCAGGCAAAACTTGATTTTGCACGACACAAAGAGTAGTTACGATGCTAGAAAAATGTTATTTTAAACAAAGAACAGCCATTTATTTTCTCTCGTTTCCCTCAAAAACCTCTTGTGCTTTCCAACAAATAGTTCTAAGAAGGTTTGGATATAACTAGGTTACATTTCAATCCTCTCTGTGAGGAATCTGATGTCCCAAGAGTCAGGACTTAGATTTGGAGCACCATGGTCCTTGTTACCTGAACATCCCATTCTTCCATGTACAAGCAGGAAGACTGCAAAAAAAAAAGGCAGAAATCCTCCCAATTTGTGTCTGCCACAAACTCTTGTCAAAATATAGAAGCGGAACTTGGGATGTAAAGTACTCAGCTCGCCCCATGCTACTCTCACAAGGGGTTAATTACGGCAAAATAGTGCAAGTAATTGTCCAAGTGATTTGTCCTCCAGGTGGACAAGGACAGACACCTGGTCAAGGCAGGCGTAAGAGACACGGTTGGGGACTGCTCGCCACAAAAAACAACACATTTTTCACATTCTCCACCCTTGCTCATAGTATTAATTCCCCATCACTGTAGCACTGGGCAGGAACTCTCTGTTCTCTATTCCACGCAGCCCAAATAAAGGAAATACAAATAAATAAAATTACAAATTTTCCATTTCCCAGGTATTAGGCAATGACTTAACAAGCAGACGTTCTCTTTCAACAAGTACCTTTCCCATCAGGGAAGGTTTCAGCAAGGTTGAAATGATCAGGGAGTTCTCCTACCTTAGCTCAATGTCACGAACGGTGTCACACCAGTGAGGTTATCCGTGGGCATGCTGTGCCCAGCAGCTCGGGATCCTTCCTCACCCCGTGCTCTGCAGGAGTGGACAAGCAGCGTTCATGAACTCCCTCCCTGCTTTCTAGCCTCTGGCTGCCGGTGAACTAGGCGTTCCCTTCAGCCCATTTGCTAAGAATGCATGAAATGCACTCCAACAAGTCAACCGGGTTCCGAGGTTTCAGGAATGAGGAAAATAAGATTGTAGAGTAGGGTTTGGGTTGTTTTTTTGGTTTGTTTTGGTTTGTTTTTTTGTTTTTTTTTTTTAATAATGATGTGTACACGATAAAGACAAGAGAGTGTCTGGACTTCGGAAGAATTTAGAGGAAGATGATAAACAAATGATGGCAAAGGACCAAACTCAGCCAGGATCACAAAGGACCCTCCGATGCCAGGTTACAGCAGTTTCAGCACTAAGTGGGTAATTAGAAACATCTACGAAAAGGAAAGGATCACCCGTGTCCAGCCCAGATAACCCATCTTCCTCTCTCTTCTTTGCTGGATCTGTTTAAATGACTAAAGAAATCTTCAGAAAATAACTATATCCTTCTTGTTCTGTAAGGGCTGTAGCAAGGAACAGGTACTTCAGGGCTCTTTTGTGTAAGTCACCCAAAATTACCAAATTGTAGCCATTCCAGAAATGCTGAATAGAGGTCAAATTCTACAGGCTCAGTTGGGAGAAACACACCGGGGAGGTAGTCACCAAACTGGTGACATTAAGTGTTTTATTGTGGTAGTTTAAGAATTTGTTTACTCACCCAGAAAGCAGGAGAGTATAATCGAGTTCCCTCTGCCATCTCCCAGAACAACTTACCCATCAGGCTGTAGGATTTCCTAGGAAGGTGCTCAGTCTCTTGTTGACACACTCTCTGCATAAGCAACAAGTTCATGGTGAGACAGACAGGATCCCAGTCTACCAGCAGGGCAAGTGCCCTCAACACCTTAATCACTCCTTCCACACCCTTCTTCAAACAGCAGATTTCTTCCACTGAAGCTTTTCAAGACCTCATTCAAGAATTTCCTCCTAGGTTGGGCAGTTAAAGCAGTTGTCAAGTTGTAGTTGGCATCAATTTAAAGCTCCCAGGTGAGCACCTCAAAGAAGTACTGGGTTAAAAAGGTATTATCAGCCCTGTCCCTTTGTAGTACAGGAATTGGGGAAAAAAAAAAATAATAAAATCTTAATTTCTGAGAATAAAACCTGAAATTCTGCTTGTCCTCAACAACCCACCACCCCCCGGCACCCCTCCTGCCCCTTTTATCTTCACACAGGGCCCACTAACACAAACCAGAACCAAGTCCAAGACAAAACCCCAAGAAGGAACAAATACCACACCCCACCGGGAGCACTTCCAGTTTCAGCATCACATGCAGGGGACTCCAGCTGCAAAGATTGGGCTTCTTAACACAAGCTCTATAAACCAAAGGGACTGGACACCAAACACTATGGAACCTTTTACTCGGGGGGGGAGAGGGGGGGAAGTAACAAATACATTATCTCAAAACTGATCAGCAAAGACTTGTTTTGTTCACGAGTTTGTTTATTAAAAAGGTAGTATAAAACACAACCCCTTTAAGAAACAAAATTGAAGACAAATCAAGGGATTCTCAGATGCTGTCGCAGCTCTAGATATTTTTCAAATAGGATTTTTTTTTTTAAATGTTGGTTTTCTAAAGGATAAATGAGAATTATAAACTTATCGAAAGAAAATAACCTGGCAGAAAAATTCCAAGTCAACTTATGGAAAAGTTTAATCTAACAATATACTTTCATATTACAGAATGAGCAAAAAACAATTTGCTGCAAAAGATTTCAGAATTCTATAAATATTTTACAGATCTTTCAGAGTATCCTGACAGTTAAGACTTCAAGCCTTGTATAATGAGCACTAAAATACACACAAATTAAATCAACACAAGTACACAACTCACATAATTCACTTATCATACTGCAGTATGTTTCCTCAAATTCAGAAATAAAAGTAAGAATTTTAAATTCAATTTGCTTATTATAAAGAATGTGGTTAGGTTATATAGTTCAAGAATTCAGGGTATGGATATAGATTTTTTTTCCGGAAAATTTAAAGGCAAAGTTGGGTTTCTATGAAGCATCCAATACCTTTAAGTTTTCTCAAGCGAATTAAGTGAAGTAACTTTAATAGTAAATACATCAACCTTAACAGAATAATATCCAGGACACGTTTTAGCCAAAATGCACTGCATTTAACACACTCATGATTTTAAGTGAATTACAATCCTTCTACAAAATGTAAGTTGTACAAGGGACTGAAATTCAACTAAAAAAAGGAATTAAAAAAAGTCAGCAGGAGAAACCGATAAACATTTTGATGCAAAATGAAACTAACTCTCCTAACTCTCTCTTTACAGCTGTAGATGAACATTCAAGAACCTGCTACAACTTATGGGCCTTCTCTTTGGGGGCTTTTTGTCTCCAGATGTCACACTCCTCAAACCATTGCATCTCCGATGAATGCTCCCAACTCTCTACAATTCCCTGCCAGAAAAGCACTAAACAGCACTTGATTGTAAAGCAAACTACCAATATCTCGAGGGCAAGCCACTGACTTTGCATTCCATGGTTAAGAAAGTGATTATCTATGCCAAATTATGCTGAAGTACCAGTTAATACTCTTTTCCTGCTGTTATATTTAAGTGGCTTCGCACCTATTTTGTTACACTGTGTGAATTTGCTGAAACAGTTATTTCTCCAGTTCAAAACTGAGCAACAATGATTATCCACACGTTGTTTCAACCTGCTGGTAGCTGTTTTCATCATATAAGGAGGGAAGGATACAGCTTTTCTTAAAATGAACCTTTCACCAAAAGCCTGGGGAGGAGGGAACATGCAGCACTGGAATGCTGGAATGGAACTTAAGAAAAAGTAGAAACTGAGCAAAAAGTTCAATTTTGTCCCTTCTAATGAGCAAGCCAAGTCATTAGAGAGTACTTTTAATTACAGAACAGATATAGTGAAAATTGCATTGGGATCGTAACTTCTTACCAATGTATTTCTGATGCTGCTCAGTCATAAAAAAAATGTAAGTTTAAAAATCAACTTCCAATTCGCTAAAATTTGGTATTAAACATTACTGCTTTACAGTACAAGAATTTCATCATCATACTTCAAAATAGTAGTTTTAACCTTTGTGGAAAATTTTAATTTATGTTCAGATTAATTTATAAAAGTTTTTATCATTTCAACACGGAAAACATCAAAAGAATTCGGTCTCAATGAAAATCTGCTGAAAAGAAAGTTACAGCTGCATTAACCTCTCCATAGACTATTAAATGCCTCAAAAACTCAATGAATAGTTTATAAAAATATATTTTTACATTTTACTGGGGAGTAACAGAGGTAGACAAAAGGAAAATATCAGTTTGAGTGTAATGCCACACAACATATTCGCATGGAAAACCAGTTTTTATTCTTTTAAGAATCCTAGTTAATAGGAGAGCCAGAAAAGCGTTTGGTCTCAGTCTCTGTTGGTGCTCTGCTCCACTGTGAAGCAGCGAGGGAAAAGGTGAAAAGATTCATGTCACGTTTGACTTTTGAAGCAAGCCAATCAAATCTGTACATCAACTGGAGAGAGGAAGGTTACTGCACATAGAATGATTCTTTATTTTTCAAAGGCGTTTTTCAAACACTAACACTAACCTTATTTTTTTATATCTGATAAGGCTTCGTAGAACTGTACAATATTTATACATTTGTCAACAGTTTCCCTATATTGTTGCAATTCCACTGTAAAACAGGTGATTTAACTGCGTAGAGTGTTACAGGACTAAGTTCTCTTAAAAAAAGAAAAAGCTAACAAAACACAACAGTCAAACAGATCTAAAGCCTGGAGTCTAGAAGCTGGAAGAAAAGAAGGAGCACTGAAAGCAAGACCTGCCCCACTGAATGACCTTCTTCATACACCCAAACCTTCACCCCTCAAGGGTCTGTGGTGCTAACTCCCAACAAAAACAGATAAGGCAGAACCGACATAACCTTGCAAAGATGAGAAAGTGATCTTTCTTAGCTGGCAACACGGCTCTTTATAAAGCAACTCAAAATAAGAAATTTGTCATGCCAGCTTACAATGAGCCCCCAGAGTTTTAACCCCAGAACTCAAACATCACCTCTGCTTTAAGACCAGATATTTTGTCACAAAAAGATGTCATTTATAACCATGGTGGCAAGTGTTAACTGAGATGCTCTGGTTGGCATAGCTACCCATACATACCAATTACATATTTTAAAAAGCCCCAAACAAATTTAGAGTACCATATAGACTTCTGGGAAAAAAATATAGATGGTAAATCTCACAGCACAAAGTTTGAAAATACCGATTCAGAGTATTCTGAATACTTCAGTATGGAAATACAAGAATTAGCATTTATGGCTTCTTGCAATCCAGTATGAATTTAAAAAAATTTAAAAGATCCTCCTTACAAACGTGCGCCAGTAACCACCCACGTGAACAGCGTGCTATGAATGTAGCACCAATACTTTACCTGCTTAGTGTCTAAGTGTGTCGCTTTCTTGCTCAGTGCCTAAGTCTGTGTTCTTCTATCCTTAGGTAGCCAAACAACGGGATTCTAAATCAGGAATGATTATGTCCAAAACAGTTCCCCTAAAGTTATTTATTAAGATATCTGAAGTTCGAATGTCTTCTAAATTCTTGCTTTTTTGGAAGTATTTCTAGGAGGGTTAGCATTTGCTTTTTTCCATATTCAAAGAATATTATTTGAAAGCATATTTTCAAGTATTCTAACTTTTGCACAACGAATTGTACTTCAGGTTGCCAAAAGCCTTCAAATTTTATAAAATACTGGAGATCTTCCACTTCAAAGCGCACATAAGGCTAAACTAAAATGTTGAAGAGAACTCTCACTCATCATCTAACAAAGTTAAACAGAAATGTTTACACTAATATTAATGCTAAAACTAAACAAAGCAAACACATCAATCAAAAGCCTATTTTGCATACCTAGTGCACACAGACCACAAGAGCTTAAGATCAGTCTTATTTCATTATGGCCTAGAATGGTTCATGCATTTCTAGTCTCCTCGACATAATTCCAGCCTCAAGAGAAGATCTAAACAGGGGAAGAAAAAAAGAAAGTACTGAATGCTGTGATTTAATGATCTACTTTCACTCAGTTTGCCTTGTTCTTGGCTACAACAACCTTATTTGCTTTCTCCTTCCTTCAAGTATTTGTCTTGGAATCACTCTTACCATTTCCAACTGAATGCACAGCAACCTTTCCAATGCCTTCGCCCTTTATGCATCACAGCATCTGTTCCATAAAATGACTCAAAGCACTCAGGACAAGAATCATTTTTAAGGATGAGATACTAAGTTCCAGAGAGTAGAGGAAAATTAACAGGAAAACCCACAAATCTTGTAATAGCTTTGTATTATTTAAGTTACATATAGTTACAGAAACCCAAGAGTTGGAACGTAATTCACACTTACATGATGGAACACTGACACACATTGTTAGAACAAAAGAAGCCTGATGGGTTTTACTGCACTCTTGGCAACTTGAGTTACTTTACCTGAACAGCCAATCAATACAAACTTTTAGAATCTCATTAAATACCGCTTTTAATGAAAACTTCAAAGCACACAGTTGATGACATTCTAATATGCATATGCTCATATGGACATTGTCTGCAGTCACCCTGAAGAACGGGATAAACTCAAACATCACCCTAAAACCCATGCTTTTGTAAAGCATTAGAGATGTTATGTATCTGCTTCACCATCGCTGCCTGCAAGGCTGCTGTCTGTAGATGGAGCACCATCTTCACTAACGCCCTCACCATTATTCTCCCTATTATGGGCTTCATCATTTACATCCTTCGATGTGTCATTAACATTTGCAGGTTGTCTGCCCTCGGGCAGTTTAACACCACTTGTTGCAGCATCTGAATCAGATGCTGGTTGCTGCTCCTTTGCATCAGGATCCTCTAGAAACGATCCCCACACCTTGAGCCTTTCTTCCCTTTCTCTTGCAGTCTCCTCCACCTATTAAAGATAAGTTTATAAACATCACTACAGACACACTTGTAAAAACGAATATTTACAGATAAAACCGTACAAACATTTATACTGCAGGAATATCTCAAGACTTCAATAAGCCCTGTTGAGTGTGGGCTAATGATCTGCATAGCCAGTGACTAACCCTCTAGGTTGACAACTCCAACACACAATTCTTAAAATCAAGCAGGTCCTTTAAATTTTTGCTAAATTGAATAATTGAGGATGACTTTGAGACATCCTTGTAGTTTTTGACAAGAAGGAAGATGGAGGCTGGGGGGGTGGAAAGGGGATGGGAACGCCAAGCATTTCTCAAATGAAATCATACTTTCAGTTTGGAAGAAACATTTGATGACACAGGACCATGAAAGGCTACCTGATAATCGGTTACTCCATCCCATGTTTCAGCACTGAGCTGGCGTCCACCAAACCACCTTCCGTTTAGAGTCAGCTTGCACACATCAGCTTCTGTTGCTTCTTTAAATGACACAGAAGCCACGCCATCAGGGTGTCGCTGTAAGGAGAGAAAAATATTAAGTGAAAATTGTCTAAGTAGTGTGTTTACCACATGATCTTTTAGGCTGTCCTACAAAAACCCATTAGGATACAGCTCTATATTGATCACACACAATTTGGTTCGAAAAATTCAATTCACAAGGTTACACATTTTGTCTGTTCCATGTACCAGTAGAACATTTTGAACACAGAAAAATGTTTCAGCTCATTTAGCTACAAATAAATTTATTTATAACCTTTCAAAATTGTGATATGCATCTAAATTATTGGGAAGAGTTACAGTTTGCCTTCGTGTAGGCTGAAGTAGACAGGGGCCTATAAATGAATTCCCAACCCAGCACATTTTAAAATAGTGGAAGATTAGGTCAGTTTCCATAAAATAAGCACACAAAACCAAATAAGTGCTCCACTCATATTCAAAGAATCCTAAATGTTTTGCCTGTGTGCACATTATATCAATTCTGATAACACAAGCTGTAAAGAATACCTACATCAAATATGAGAACCTTCTTTACTTGACCAAACTTTTCACACTCTGTCCGCAGATCTTCTCTGATCTCATTTAGCACTAAGGGATCTTCCTGCAACGCAACCACACAGATTAAACAGAAGCACTTTCTTCTCAGCTTCGTTTTTGCTCAATCACTGATGGAACACACCTGCTGATTTATTAAAAGTGCATAAATTAGGTGTTATGCTGCGCTTCCAAAACCACTTGGGAGTTGACAGACAGCCCTCATATGAATTTAAGAAACACTACTTATTACCAAGGCTTTTGTGCTGGCTTCTCCATTCTAACACAGTTACTGCCTACTCTTCTTTCTGTCCCAAAAAGGAATATTGTCAGGACACAGACACTGAAAAAAGCCAATTTGAAAAATATGTTACTTTTTCTTATTTTGTTTGGAAATGGACGAATGAATTTTAAACATGCTTGGCAGAGGAAAAAAATCCTACTCAAATAGTAAGTTTGATTTTGTTCTCATCTGCCTAGAATTTTGCTAAAATCCTCACAGCAGAAAGTTCAGACAATGTTAGTGATAAGAGCACAATTTACAGTAGCAAACTGCATCTTCCTACCTCAAAGTCCTTTGGGTGAAACATATTCCTGATAATAACGATGCGTTCATGTCGCATTCGAGTTGCGCCGTCTTTCTTCTCAGGCCTCCAATCCAGCTGTCTAATGAAATGAAGCAACAGTAAGAAGATATTGTTGCGGCTCTCTTCAGTTTCTACAAGTATTTGTTGAAAAAAAATCATTAATTTGGCATTTCTTGCAAACACATCAACTAAAACATGTATTTTGACACAAAGAGTTACGTTACTCTTCTAAAAAATGCAACTGTAATCCACTAATAATCATAATCCATAACCATAATCCACTAATAATCATAATCCATAATCCACTTCTACAAAACAGTTGAGGTTTTAAGGTACTAAAATGCTTATAATGGGACTATAAATTATCTTAAGAATCAAAGCATTTTCTTAAACACTAAACAATAAACTTCAAATTCTACTTCCTTCTTAAATATCATCTCAGATACAGGAACCAGTTGCTGCTAAGTCTGATACAAATGTCAGTATTTCACAATTTTTTCCTAACTTACTTTGTAAAAAAGGAGATTTACCATTCCCTTTGGTAAAATTTAACTGCTTTTATTTAAACAGGAAAGAGCACCTTCAGCATTACACAGACACTGCTGCAGGATGGATTTTGTTCATCAATGCACAGAGAGACTGCCAGAAAGTAGCAATGTAACTCAGGGCATCTCTTCACAGAATCACAGAATGGTCAGAGTTGGAAGGGACCTTAAAGATCAGCGAGTTCCAACCCCTCTGCCCCGGGCAGGGACACCTCCCACCAGACCAGGTTGCTCCAAGCCCAATCCAGCCTGGCCTTGCAGGGATGGGGCAGCCACAACTTCTCTGGGCAACTTGTTCCAGTGCCTCACCACCCTCACAGCAAAGAATTTCTTTCTAGTAGAAAACCCTACCTCATATACTATTACAATAAAAAGACACATTCACTTACACTTCTACACCTCAAAATCTTATTATTTGGGAGAAAAAAAATAAATCTTAAGTTCCTTCTTGTATCTGCTACTTCAGCTGAAGAAAACTTGGATATCCAATGAAGGTAGTAGCAGGTAAATTATGCTCTTCAACTCCAAAGGAACAGCAACTGAAGTCAGTTTATTCACACAAATTGCTGTCAAATGCAAGTTCATTATTTTCATACCTCTCTCCACACTGGAGACTTCTTATAGCAAGAACTAGCCATGCATCTTTGAGGCAGACACGTTTCAAGATGCTTTTATTTTTAGTTTATAATAGTAGACTTTGTTCCCTTTAACCCTGGCAAAATGCTTTTTCGGCGTTACTATTTAAAATGTTTAGTGGAATGCTGCTTTCATTAAAGTATTAGGAGTCCTATATACTCAAACCAAAAGGCAGAAAAAGAGTTCTTAAGTGACAAAAGTAATTAATCTAGGTACAATTAAAACAATAGCTTGTCTTAGAGCAGAGAGAGAGGCCTGGGGGGAATTTACAGAGGAATTCAAGTATTTGCTGCTACAGAAGTTGGCACCTCTTCCCTTCACAGCAAGTAAACTATGGTACAAACACTGTGTGGACAGCCAGAGTGTTACTATCTTAAAAAAGGTAAGCCTAGATATGGTGACAGGACTTGCAAACTCACACACTGAGAAGTAAAAAAACCCAAAACTTTTATCTCCCCAGAGTTGTAGTATTTTCTATGACTGAGAGGACCTTGGCTCCCTATACTTTAATGTGTCAATCGCAAAATTCAGTATGTCAGCATTTAATTTAGAAGTTTCTCCTCTTCAAATAAGTTTCTCCTCTCCAAATATGTGATATTTAAGCTATTTCACTGTCAGGTAAGACTTGAATTTTTTCCATAACTCACAGCATTGCATTTGAAAGCAGTGGTTTACTAACAGCACTTAGAATTCAAGCAATATTTTACTGAAATAAAAAATACAAACTTCTGCTGTTGAGACAATTTCTTCTTGTAGTCTTTACATTTCTTCTTCTTCTTGCTTGCATCATACTCCCCCTTCAGTTGAAACTTTGCAACTTCAACGTGTAATTTATAGCCTCTAATTTCTGCCTCATCCAGAAGCCTCAAGGCAAGTTGAACTGATTCTCTCTATTGAAAAACAGAAGAGAACACACAAGCTTGAGAGGGTATGGCACAGTCAATCAGGGGGCTGATTTTCTATCAAGTTTGTATCACTTTTACAAGAACAGCAGGCTTTGAGGCTCCAAAACAATTTTTAATGCTTTCCTAAACGTCCTTCAGAGCACAGACTGCCTTTGTACACTGAACAGCTCGAACTACTAAAATTACAAAACTAGCATAGATTAGAAATAAATTGATTTAGCACTGCCTGGTGCTTCTTGCAGAATTAAAGAGACTGCACTTGCAGTAACCTTCCAAATGCTTCACAAGCGAGACTCACAAAGGAAATAGTACTATAGCCTAATCTTTTATAGGAATGCAAGAACAGCTCTGAACCTCACCAGTTCTCAACTAAACACTGTAAATACAGGACTTCAGTAGCTTCCTTCCTGTCTTGTTATGTTTGTGTTCTTGGCCACATATGTCATACTTTCAAAGTAAAAGGTGAAGAGGTCCCTAATTTCACCCCATAATCACTGGCATTGAAGACAGGAACATGTATCAACACATTCAGCAGGTACTGCAGATATTTTCAGGGGAGGGTGCAGGTGAGTAAAAGGAAACAAGATGCACAAGTAGTTACGTCAGCAGTTCTGGAATAAATCACAAGCCTGCATTTTCAATTATACTTTAGATATTTCAAGAATCTTCTGAATGTGATTCTGAAACAATGGTCCCAGGTATCCTCAATGGGAAGGAAAACTGCATTTCAGCACCCCCACTCACCTTTAGATAACAACAGAGGCCATCTCCTTTAAGATTTCCTTCCTTATCTTTGTAAAGCTTGATTTTGTGTTCTTCTGTTTGAGGATCTCGCATAATGATACCACATTTTGACATGACTTGGATGAATTCATCTTTAGTAATATCTGGAGGTAGACCTGCAAAATAAATTAAACCAGAATACTTGAGTAAATTCACACTTTTTTTTAAAACCTAATTAGAAGAAAAACCCCACAGTGTTTGTTAAAATGAACTGTATCAAATATAAGGACAAAATTTTACAGACAACAGAAAAACACTGCCCTTGGGACCACTATTTTTGATGTTATCTTTTAAACATTACTTCATATCAGTAAAAGATAAAAGTATTTTCAAAATACTAAGTGTAACATCCAGCAACATCTCTGTGCTCTCTAATATGCAGAGCTAGAGCTTTAGTGTTTTGTATGATACCAACATTGCAGTGGCCACAACAGCCTATACAAATGTAACTGTCCTGCCCAAGCTTTAAGTTCCATCGCACCTCTAGGGATCGGAGACAAAAAAACCTCCACCCACCCAATAATTTTTCTCCATCCACAAATTAGATGTAGAAATCAACTGACAATGTATGGAGTTTTCCAAGTCTGAACTTTGAATTGAGGACAAGGGGAAAAAAAAAATGGAGGGAAAAAATTACGTGACTGTTCCATGCTAGTGTGGCCTGAACTAAGATTTCTGAGAATCCAAGTGCGTGCATTTCTGTGACTGCGGAGAACCACCAAATGCACCTTTGTGTATGCACCTACCGATAGCAAAGCAACGTCCAAAACAGAGAAATTCCATAATAAACACAAAAATTGTTTTCCTGAGCTTCCCTGATACTTGCTCACTCAATTTCTAGCTTTTTTTGGTACTCACTCTTTCCTTCTTATCCAGTAATTTAACTGTATACTTAGAATCATAGAATGGTTAGAGTTGGAAGGGACCCCAAAGACCATCAAGTTCCAACCCCCCTGCCATGGGCAGGGACACCTCTCCCTAGAGCAGGTTGCTCCAAGACCCATCCAGCCTGGCCTTAAACACCTCCAGGGATGGGGCATCAACAACTTCCCTGGGCAACCTGTTCCAGTGCCTCACCGCCCTCACAGCAAAGAACTTCTTCCTAATATCTAATCTAAATCTCCCCTCTTCCAATTTAAAACCATTACCCCTCGTCCTGTCACTAGACTTCCTGACAAAGAGTCCCTCCCCAAGAACATCAAAGAAAAATTAAAGATTAAAACATCACGTGATATGTACAGTGAATACCCCTTAGAAGTTTAAAAAGATTCTTTTTCTTGGTTGTAGCTTACTTTAAAAGAAAAATAATAAAAAACAGTGATTTGGCTGACACAGCTCACAGCACATCACATTTAAAAGAAAAGCATGGAGTATGTCCCTTATATTACTTTCCCACATCTGCAATTTAAAGGCGGCAAAGACATTATGCAGTCAGTAACATAACATTAAGTAGCTTGCAAGTGGCAGATTGAATAGGTAATATTAGAAGTCAACAAGACAAAATAGAGTCTCTTTTACCATCCTTAGTTTAAAGCAGGTAAGTAAATGCTACTACTTACCAGTCACATACACATTTGTGTTTCTGTCTTCTTCAACATGAAACCATCCTAAAAACAGAGATTAAATTCAGTTATGCAATCTTTTAAGCATATACTAACATTCACATTCCATCAGATTTCTAAGTTTTCTTGCCCACAGGAAAAGCTCTGAACATGCCTTAATTTGTCTTTTTTCCACCTTGTATACAGACTTGGGAGGATACCTATGAAGTACAGCACAATTTTAAAATAATTCTGGAAATCTTCAGAACCTACATTTCTGCTGCACGTGGTAACACTGAACAGTTGCCAGGTTCCACTCAGTACCACACAGGCTGCAGCCTACCCAGAGCAAAACTCTTTGGCACTTACCTGGCTCAAGTTTCCGTTTTTCTGCTTTTTGCTTTGGATCTGTTTGTTTTGGTCCTCTCTCGTTCGCTGATGGTTGTGTTCCTGATGAACCTACTGGTTGCTTACTTTCAGTTGCTGTGCCAGAAGCAGATGAACTGTCTGTATCATCTGCATGGAAGCCATAGTTGGCATGATACGTTGCCAGGAAATCTTCTGTTATCTAAAAACAAATTTAAAAAAAGGAAAATTAATCCAAAAATTCAAAAAACTGCAGATACAGGTTTGTAAGTGTCTTAATGTTACTGTGCTGATGATGGCCATTTTCTAATCCAGCAACACAGAATTTCAAAACTGTTTTAAAATCATCTTTGCAAAGCCCTGCACAAAACAAAAACAATCAGTGCAGGAACAACCTGAACTAGACCAACATTCTAATTCCACACAGCACGTGAAGTTTTTAAACAAATATTTCACAAGTTCTGCCTATTTTCAAGCAAAACTTTCTGCTTTCAACACAAATTGAATTACCTGAAGGACAGACACCAAGCACTCGTGATCACATTATCTCTTCAAAGTGACATGGAAGGTAAGCCAACAACCTATTCACAGATGATGAATGACTGACATTTGTAGGTATCCACCTTTTCATAGAAACATTGCCAGGGATGACACATGTTTGTGTTGACAAGACAGTAAATATTGCACTTAGAGGCTTATCTTAATTCACTGTTTATAAGGCTGTATACTCTACTTTATATCTTACTAACAGAAAAGTAATTGCTTCACTCTTTCTCTAGAGAGACTATATTTGCATAAAATATGTATTGGCTACTGCATATCTTTTAAAGACCAAACCAGAACCACTCTACAAATTACAACTGATATTTCCAGCCAGGAAATTTTAATAGTAGCCACTAGCAATAACATGCAAAGTCATGTTATACACACACGCTACTGCACATTTATAACGCACATCATAGCTGATTTTGCTAGCATCACTGCACTATGAAGTGCTTTCTGAAGTTAGACACTCTGAAATGATTTCTTCCCAAAGCTGAGCCTTAATTTGAAAATCCCATCTGACTTGGACCTGTGCTGCACTTGCTTCATCTGTATTCAAAAAGGAACATTGAGCTATTGTAAGAGAGCAGCACAACGGACAGTTGTGTCAATGCTACCAATGCAATCTCATATCTCCTGTAGTGATCTGAGGCCTGATGTTTCAACCCTAAGCTTTTATTATGAGAAATCAAAAAAGCAGAACTGACAGCCAGTCTTGTCATGAATAACACAAGATGCTGTGGAGCCCCGTTGAACTTAAAAGCTTAAGTGAAATAGTTCCTATGCTAAACAAGATTTGCAACACCCATTGATCAGGAATGTAAGTGGCTGCTCTCACAGACATGACGTAACACAATGTCATGAAAAAGGAAGAGGACAACCACATTCAGTGAAGAAAAGAACACTCTGTGTCCTAATATTCACTATATTCGACAATAGCAATCTTAAATCCTTAGTACCACAGCTGGTGAAATTCAGAGACTTAAGCTTCTAACCTGATAAACAGTATTATTCATTTCCATCAGAGAAACTACCAATAAATTAATGATTAAACCTGCAACAACTACCATCTTCCAGCAGCAGTATTATTTTTCAACTTCAGGTGGAACCTCATTCTCGTGGAAAGCTAAATTTACTCTTAGCAAATCACCCACTGTGGACTGTCAAATTTTGCTAGTTAATAGCAAAGATATTTTTTTCCCCATAATATGCTACCATCACAACTACTTAATCTAAAATGCATTTTTGCAAGCATAAAGGAATTAATATAGAAGTAAAATTGCTTTTATTGGTTACTTATGTCATAGCACACCTGCATGTAAAAACAAGCACTCACAGGATTTTGCACTCGGGACTTCAGTTCTGGTGGAGAACATCACGGAACAAGATCAATTCTCTCTCCACACTCACACAGTTGTTCAGTTCAGTCAATTAAGTTTATAGGAAAAGAAATACAATACTCCAGGACATGTTAGCACCTAATTAACTACTGGTCACACTGAAATGGAAAGGAATAGATTAACCAAATGAAGAACAGATACCCTACACTTACAAAGACATCCAACGTCTGTTTTTTCATAGAAAGTGATGAAGGAAGGCAGATAAACTCAACACACAATTTTGTGCTACGTCTGTGAAGGACTATCAACGGTTGGTATTCATTAATATAGTACCATTGAAAGAAAAATAATTAACACATGAAGTTGCAAGCTGCAATCACTCTTACTAAATACTTGACTTCTCCAAATTTTTCTGAGGAATGCTGACAGTCAGTATCACTAACTTTTTTTGCACTACTTGGAAACATGCTTTAGAAGAAGTTCAGCAGCAACTCTATCGCCCAAATGGAGGAGCAGTGTGACACCAGGCAGTAGATTAGGATTATTTAGGCAGTCAGAGTATTTTAATCTTTTGCCAGAGAACAGAGATAAGGAATTTTATTAGTGTTCATGGAGTAGGGGAAGAAATACAACTTCTGGCTCCTGTGGTCTCTTAAATAAAACACTTGTTGAATAATCTTCAGTAAAATTAAGTAACCCGAGATACTATGATATCTAACTGAGAGACCTATTTATAACACAGAGCTTCACAACGACTCTTTACCAAATTTTACTAATGAACTTTGCTCTTCCTATGTAATCTGTCTCCTTTCTCAGATGAAAATTTAAGATAAGAAAGGCACTTCTGAAAGACCAGTGCTCCTGAGAAGAGAGAAATAAAAAGGAATAATAATAAAAAAGAAGCCTTTTGAAAGTTACTGTGCTTATTGGATGTGGTACTCCATTAAGAGCTGGGGTTATTCAGTTCTCCACTGCTCCACTTTGTGAATCTGGATCTTTCATTTTTTGACTCCTCCGTAAGCCACCTGCTACACAAACACCTCACTAGGTTTACACACATATAAAACCTGTCACTACAGACTTCGTTATCAGATTCTCTGAAGCGTAATTAATTCAGAGCCACAAATAAAAATTGGCACGCTGTTTTCATGAAGTACACACTACAAAAATGTCATAATATTTGTAAATTAATTAGTTGCCCTCAGTCATTGTTATATAGTAACAAAACCACTACTTCCTTGCAGATCAAAAAATAGTTTGGGCTGGAAAGGACCTTAATGATCACCCAGCTCCACCCCCCTGCCCTGAGCAGGGACAACTCCCACCAGACCAGGTTGCTCCAAGCCCCATCCAGCCTGGCCTTGAACCCCTCCAGGGATGGGGCAGCCACAGCTTCTATGGGCAACCCGGGCCAGGGTCTCACTACTCTCACAGCAAAGAATTCCTTCCTGACCTAGTTCGTACTGAAATCTCTCCTCTTCCAGTTTGAAGCCATTACCACTCATCCTATCACTACGAGCCTTTGTAAACAGTCCCTCCCCAGCCTTCTTGTAGGCCCCTTCAGATACTGAAAGGCTGTTATAAGTTTGCCATAGAGCCTTCCTTACATTAATCAGTACGTTATATCTATGTTCCGTCTCACAATGAAGAGCCACGGCGTTATAGCAAGTTCATTTTCTATACTTCAAATACTTTATTTAATAAAACCCAGCAAAACAAAACATTAAAAGACTGTAACATGTTTTCATCCTGTGGAAAGCCTCTAAGACAAATGCACTTCATTTTCAAGTACCCTTCCAAGACTTAAGGAGAGGGAACAAGTTATTTCAATACACACATCATTTTATGATAACAACAGAAGATGGACATACTAGGCCTTTTCATCTAGACCTCTTAAGGGCCTAGTTCACTTCTTCACTCCCAACAGAAAGACAAAGCTCATCACATCTCCTGTAATAAAGGAACCTAAGCATGCCGATTCGTTAGGATCCACAAATATCACTGTGACTTCGTTCCAGGCCCGAGCAGTTCTACAGACTCACAGCCAAGGAGAAAAGCCAACCCACGGCTCCTCAACAACAGAGCAGAAAGCAGCCAGCTGGGCTACAGACGGAGACAACACCAGCCACCGCGGTTCTTGCTGTAAAACAGTGCCTCAGGGACTTCACACAGCTATTTGGCCCCATCCAGACAAGCGAGACACCCCCGAGACTGAAGAGCCAAAGCATCAGCTGTTCTTATTTCTCACCCCTCCTCGGGGGGAACTTCAGCATACCGAGCTAGGGGTGGAGGGAGAGGCCTTCTCGGCTGGCTGCGGCCCTCTGGGGCGGGGAGGCCGCTCCTCACAGCGGGAAGGGGGCACCGGGCCCGCCCGCCCCCCGCACCCACCTTGGGGAACCAGGCCTTCTTCTCCCGGTCCCACTCGTAGGCGGCTCCATCGGCCGGGTCCACGTAGGTGAAGGGGTCGGCCTCCCCCTCGCCGCCGGGCTGGGCCTCGTACTGCTGCTGGAGCTGCAGCTGCCGGTAGAACTCCTCGTTCCCGTCCTCGCCGCTCATCCTGGGCCGGGTCGGCGGGGAGGGGGACAGCGGAGACGCCCCCACCGGGCCTGGGCCTAGGCCTACACCCGCCGCCACCGCCTGAGGCGGAGGGGTCGGGGGGAGGCCGCGCGAGCACGCGCAGCCGGGAGCGGCGGGGGCGCGCAGACCACCTCACGCGGCCGCCGGCTATCCCACCGCCTCCGCAGCACGCAGGAGCGGAAGTGACGCGCCGTCACCCCCTCCATTCCCCTCCCAGAGACCCCGCAGCCACTGAGCCGCCGACTGGGTGATCACGTGAGGGCGGCAGGACCAATGGAGAAGCGGGGGGGAGGTGCTTGCTTTCCCGCCTCTGGGGGGCCTGAGGGGATGGCGCAGCGGCGAGTGGGCTCGTTGTGGCTGCCCCTCAGGTAGCAGAGCTGTTTCTCCATAGGCAGCGTCTCGGCAGGAGGGCGGCCGGGCCTGAGCCTCTTTCTGGCCTTACAGACCTCTCCAAACCTTTGATAGGACAAGGGATAATGGTTTTAAATTGAAAGAGGGAAGATTTAGATTAGATATTAGGAAGAAAGTCTTTCCTGTGAGGGTGGTAGACCCTGGCCCAGGCTGCCCCATCCCTGGAGGGGTTCAAGGCCAGGCTGGATGGGGCTTGGAGCAGCCTGGTCTAGTGAGAAGTGTGCCTGCCCATGGCAGGGGGTTTGGAACTCAATTATCTTTAAGGTTCCTTCCAACTCTAACCATTCTATGATAAGTCTGCTGTGGGTGTGGAGTGCTTCCTAGGCGGGCCTGGCGTAGAGGCTTGCTGAGGTTTTACTTAATGTAAAATAAAAGCCTGTAAAGGGGCGTGAAGTGCTGCAAGTGCTTCCTCCTGCAGTGGTGTTCCCAGCTGTGCATTGGACAGCAGTAAGCAGTGAAGTTGGTGCTGTCACTTGTGCCATGCAGCCAGCTGGCCGTCATCTGTTCCTGAGACTGAAAGTGATTTTATATCCTACTAGGGGGAAAAACAAAACCAAAAAGAGGTAGATAACACTTAAGTGGCATGTGAAATGTCCAAAAATCAAGTGCTTCTTGCTCCTCCCTTGGCACAGGTTGTTCATGACAGTTGTTTGATCAATTAAGCTGCCTGGGCAGGAGGAGCTGCTGTGTCTGGGTGGCACAAGGACCTACTTTCCACAGGACAGGGGTGTGGCAGGCAGAGGGCATCTAGCCGTGCTTGTGGTCCCTTCCAAAAGCACTGGTACAATGCAAAGGATGAAGCTTGTCTTCAAAATTTTGAATTTGTTTGTCTTGATGAAGCCTGTAATTAGCTATTCATCAGTATAGTACTCTTGTCTGTGCATACTTATATAACGTTTTCTTACTCGAATCAGTTCTTTTAAAAGATCTTCGTTCAATGCCATCTAGTGGTTTTCACAGTGTAGCCCAGCTAGCTTTACATCAAAAGCAAATTTGATTGCTGAATTATGTATTTCAAAGTATTTGTTTTCATTTAGAGGATAAAGAAGCACACTGTTTAAGTTCTGTTTTGCAAAATTTAACCTATAGCTATAAAGCCTGGGTATTAAAAAAGTGCACGTGTTTTAAATTAAAATTTAGCTGAACAGTCCCATCGAGGCTGGCAGTGGCTGGTTGCCTGCAGCAAAGCAGTCTTTCCACTCAGCAAGGGAAATGATACTCGGGATGGAAGTTTTCTGGAAATTAGTATTCCAGGAACAGATATATCTTCAGTGTCATACAGACTGGAATGATAATAAAATCAAAGACATGATCCTGAGGCTTGTAGGGAGAGAGCGACATCAGCTCTCTGGCTGGTCAGCATCAGATGAAATTGCTGAGGATATAAATATGGACTTCTAGTAACCTTTGGCTGCTACACAAAGGACATTGAACCTAGTTAATGACATCTTTCATGCTTCAAGAATTTTCTCTTGGCAGGGCTATTACAATAGTTGTCCCAAGATTGTTTTGTCATCACTTACAAAGTGACAGCTTAAGAGACAATTGTATTAGCTCTGAAATAGGTATTGGCTTGTGCTGAGGAGCGTGGGAGGCTTAACACGTGCTTACTTATAAAAACTGGAATTGGATACGTGTTTAGAAGGAAGATAATCATAACCTTAGTCATTTTAAGAGCAATACAATTTAAGTCTTAAAACTGCTTATTTTATTTTGGCAGTTTGTTACATCCATAACCTGAGTAAATGTAGTGAGGTCTGTGTCTGCACAGTATGGATTTCCTTGCCTTCAGCGAGTCATAGAGGCACTGTCCTGTGGAGCAGGAGAGCCAAATTTAACCTCAGTCCAATGGAAGTGAGATCGTACTTGTGTGCAGCAGAGTTAGTGCCTGGTAAATCTGATCTGCACACTTTAATGTAGCTCTGAGGACAAACTACCTCAAATTCCCTCACACTTTATGCAGATAACAGCATGTGTGGTGGCATCTTCTGCAGAGCAGCTTCTTACCATGTCACCACCATGTCTTCTCTTCCTCTGCAGTAAAGAACACAGTGAGCCAGTTCAGGAAACTGATTCTATTGGAAACTTGTCAGTTTGGGGGATCAAGACAGCTTTCCTCTGAAACAGTGTAATTCATGGCTGCACAAGCACTGCTACACCAAGCTGCATGTTCTGGGGATGGTGCGAAGAACTCAAGAGTTACACGGATCAGGTCAGTCTCAGCTGTCAAGAAATGATGTTTTAAATCCTGACAAAATGTCTCAACATAAATATTAAAAGGAGGCATTAGCATGATGTTTTTATATCTGTGAAAAAAACACAGATATAAACATAGATTTTATATCTGTGTGAAAAAAGGCAATTTTGGTTCATCTGAGCTGATTATTTGTCTAGAGATGCCACCTACCAAAAGTACCCAAATCTTGGTTTTTATAAAGTGATATTTTAGTATCTATTAGGGGGGGACCAGCAATTCACTAGCTAATACTTCATTAACTAAGAGTTAATGCTGTGGTTTTTAAGATGCTTTGTTATGTTAAATCTGGGAGGCAGTAACCAATGATTAAGTAGAGGCTACTCCTCTTTGGGCTTTCCATGAGCCTGAAGCCTGTAGCTGTTACACAGCCCAGTGCGTGTGAAGAAGAGTCATCACAGTGCAAAAAATGAGAGGACCAGATCCAGAGGTGCTAAAATTTCAATACCCTTTCCTATGCTGACAAATGAAATTCCATAAAACAGTTCCCTTTGCACTGAGGGCATCATCTGTGCTAGAGCCCGTAACTAAAGGCTGATTAGAGCCTGTATATTTTTTTTCTTAATTATAAGTACCACTGATTGAAATGTGTACGTGCTGTAGCTGTGCATAACTTTAGCTTGTTCTTAAATTGTAATATTCTTAGCAGAAAAACGTAGGTGTTAGTGGGCAATGAAAACAGGAGGGTGAGCTTTAAAATTGCTATAATTTCATAACTGACTTTAATATTATGTGCAGTTGCTGGAGATGCAGTCTGTTACACTATATCCATGCTTTAACATGGCTTTATGCATTTTTGTGGCTTTTTTTTTTTAAAACTAAACCATCACCTTGTAGTGGCAGCACAAATGAGAGTGTTGATGCTAAACCTGTTGCTAACATGAACATTTCTATGTATTAAAGCTGTTAATGTGTACATCTCATTCACAAAGCAAACTATAAAAAAAGGTACATCCTAGAAATCGTATTTCCTTTACTCATTAAGACTCCTCATGAACAAGACCTTTGACAGAGTCTTGCCTCTCAGTATTTTGTACCTGTTTTCCTACCTGTTGTTTCATTGTAGATATAAATACTAAATCTCTAATTCCTCATGTCAGTGCTTTGCTAAATAATGCTCATTGTTTCTGTAAATAGACATCATTCCCATATGCACTTGTATTACCTAAGGGTAAAAGAACTGGGTTTTGTAAAACTGAGAAAAGATTGCAGAGGAAACATCTCTTTTTCCCTAATCCCAGTTATAGTCATGTGGAGGTATTTTATGGATAGTCATGTTGGGGGAATAGATGGAATGATTAATATAGGACTGTTTAGATAAAAATAAATGCTGACCGATATATCACTCCAATACACCACCACGAAGATTTGAAAGTACAGAACTATAAAAGCATTAAAGTACACAGAATAGTTAAATTATGGCTTGAAATATTGCCAGTCTTTAACCAAAACATGTACAGCATATAGCAAAAATACCAGTTTTGTAGCAGGATATATGACCAATAGATAGACCATTCACTTAGAGGAGTAGTTACACAGGAAAAAAGTAGCTGCATGCAAAGCAAGGAAAATGGTGAATTCAAAAACCATCTGGTTTAAGGGCTACTGTGAGGGGTAGACAAGGGTTTTGCAGTGGGAAATTTGGTCTCCAACAGAGATGAATTGTGAAGTCCAGAAATACGTGGCAGATTTGTTTTCCAAAGGCTTTAAAAAGCTAGAATAAATAATGATGGAAGGAACTGTAATCTTCGTTGATTTTTCTTTTGTTTTGAATTCCCTGTAGTAAGATCCAGGAAGATAACAGTAGGCTTATAACTGCGTAGGCTTATTTACCTATTTCTAGCTCACCCTGCAGCTCTACTGAAATGAAAAAAGAAGGGGAAAATAACAGTGCAGTATGTTTGTTGTGTTCATATGTAGCTCACTACCAGGGAGTGTGTTATATTAAGACAAAGAGAGAAAAATAAGCTCTTTAGAGTCTGGTTTGCCATAAATTGTATTTCTGTGCTGTTATATTTCCATTTGTTTCAGTGATCCTCTCCAGGTCTACAAATGGTACAATGAAAAGGAGAATACATTTGATAATTAGTGTTCAAATCCTTGCAGCATCTAACATGAAGAGCGCAGTGAAATAAGGCCAGGCTTGGTGGGATTAAAATGAGCTATCATTAAACTGGTTTAAGATGACAGAGGTTGTATTCCAATGCCCTTGGGATTTATAGTTTTCTTTTATTATTCTGATTAGGGTGGTCAACAGAGAGAGACTGCAAGTAGATTTTTTTCATCTTATAATGAACTCAAATAGCGGTGCATGGATGGGTGGATTTCCAGCCATATGTTGTTATGGGCTCTGTGCAGCTGGAGGGGTGTTATATCTTCAAGGATTAGTTAAAATTGAAGCTTCTGTGACTGGCAGCACTGTTTCATTTAATTCGTATGTTGCAACCTCTCATATATTTCTTTTTTGAGACAGAATTCCTTACTTTAAATGGTGGGAAATCATTGTGTTTTCTCTCACCAGCTCCCACGGAACACAACTTTGGTGCAAGTTACACAAACTTCATAAAAATTAGTGTCATTCAACATTTTTGTAGTGTGGGGTGGGAAGAGATGCTTCCTGTATTTCCCAATGGGAAGTGAACTCCTGCCGGCAGGGCTGCTTAGGTTTTTAGGGATGCGCAGCTGCCCATGATAGACTTGTCTCTCCATGCAGACTCATAAAATCAGTGGATTTGAGATTAGAAGACCTATCTCATAAAGACAGTATATCCTAATATTAAAAAGGGATGTTACTTGAATAACTTGGAAGAACAGAAAATTAGTACAACAGAGAAAACCTGCTCTCCCAGCGTGGTTGAAAATGTGCCAACCACTTAGATGTGACCACAGTAGGAGTGAATCCATGGAGTGCCCCACCACCACTGTACACTTTTGGGGGCTGTATTCAAACTCACTCTAGTCTGGTTCTGTGGACTGGATGGATGGTTTCATCCGAGAGGAATCCAGGCTGTGCACTCCAGACCACTCTGGGAGAAAGAGTAAAGTCAGGCCAGAGGGGACATTTGGCCAATTTGCTTCAGAATTGCACTGCAAATCCAAACTAGCACTCTAATACAGATCCACCCCAATTTCTTGATGTTAAATCACTGTAGCAATACAGAACTCTGCAGTGCTGAGATGTTTTTCCCGTAGATCACAAAGAATTTTACAAGCGTGGTTGAAGATGATTATAGCTTTTTAAGGGAGATGATCACCTGCTGGCTGCCTTGGCTTCCTTAGGAGCTGCGAAAGGCATCCCTTTACAAAGCAGTCAGCTCTTACCAGCAGTCACTGGCAGAGCAAAGGCTGGTGTGGATCTGGCCCATGATGCTTTTTCTTTTTTACTAGACCTTACCACAGACCTTAGCTTTCCTTCATTTTAGCAGGTGCTAAATTATGTGCTTACCGATTTTTAACATTCAGGACGAAAAAAGAAAGAAGTGAAAAATCTGCCTGTTTGATCATGATTTGAAGATTCATGGCTCTGCTTGCTGTAGAGGTGAGCATTTGACGGTGGGAGCTCTTTGTCACAAGTCAAAGAACAAGTCACAGAGAACAAACCCATCCTCAAGGCCAGTTCTCACCAACTCTGCTGGCTCCTGTCCTGCCCAGTCCAGGAATTCCAGCTTGAGATCCGTGTTCATGCTTGGGAACATGAATGATCCCTTTGAGCTCATGCTGAGAAGTTCAGCTGTTGCAGCTTCTTCCACACAGTTTGATTTCTTTGTTGTATATTTTTAAAAAATTAGGAACTCCTGATGAAAATGCTTTCAACAGGCGGGGTGAGACATGGGACCTTTTTCTAGGCTCCCAGTAGCAATCAATCAATCCCTTGATCGCCAAGGCCAGTTTCTATCCTTTTTCATCCCAGACAGACTAAACACTTTCCTCTTCTTTTGTGATGCTGTAATCTGTGAGGAGAGTAACACTGATTTCCGAGCCGTGCGTGCTGCCTGTTATGGACAGGGCTCTGGTGGGGGTATTACTGTGGGGAGCACTGGGAGGCTTCACTCCCAGTTTTGCCTTGAAGCACGAGACTTGCTTTTTAAAATGTTGACGGAAACTTTTACTCAGCCAGTAAAGAGCAAAAGGATTGACGCAGGAATTGCTGAAGGCCAAGGCACGGGAAAAAATCGTGGCAATTAGATGAAAGGTGGAAGCATCTACAGAAGCATGGTATGTGAAAGAGCGGTATAAGTAGAGGATGTGGTTAGGCAGCCAGCAAAAGGCAAACAAAGCAACAAGCACCAGCACTGTTTTTGCAACTCTCTTGCGGGATTCGATCTACGAGAAAATAATGCATAGCTGGTATTAGTAGCAATTAGTAACACATGTTTATGTAGTTGGTGCTGATTTTCAAAGGGATCTAAATAAATTAGTGGCCAAAAAAGCAAAATGGAAAAAAAATCAAACCAAAAAATAATAGAAAAAATAAAACAATTTTGTAATTGTTTTACCAAAGAACACATTCCCTTCCCATTATAAATCATGTGGCAATCTCATCTAGACTAGGATATAAAAGTGCAATAGTTAATGTATCAGCTCGCATGTCTGAGGTCTCTGTTCACAAGTCAGCATTGTAACTCCTGAGTTTAACAGGTTCATAATTATGTAAAACCAGCCCCATCCCTCTTTAGGAAGGCATGTACACTCACAATTACCAAGTCATAAACACGCGCTTAAGTGTGTAACTGAATTCGGATTGCTAACATTGACTGAGTTTATGGAGCTTTTTATTCTGTTATCAGGTAAAGATTTTGCACTCAAGAATTCTGACTTTATCAGCATGGTAGATTTTGGAAAACTGGACACCTTAATGCTTGATCATAGCTTACCTGTTTACGGGCATGACCGTGTTCTTCTGCTGGCATGTTGGATGTACTTTTATATAAAGTTCTGGCGATAAGAAAATAGTAGACAGAAATGACAGCTAAGGGCACGATATAGAACACTAAGAAGCAAACCAGGGAGTGAGCTTCCTGCAGGATCTTCTCAGATACAGGATAGGGTGCACATGCTTCAAAAGTGACATTTTTCTCAGGATTGCTGAAAGAATACAAATCTGAGAAAACAGCCTCTGGGATAGCAAGTATCATGGAGACGATCCAAACACAGCCAGCTTTACAGCAGGTCTTCAGGAGCGCATCCGATGTCTGCAGTTCCAAGGGCTTAACAATGGCTCTGTACCTAAAAGCAACCAACATCACCGTCAGAATGATCATAGAAATCATGGAAGCACTGACAGTGCAGACTTCCTGAGGATAAAGCCATTCCCATTCTCACTGAATTAAGAGTGATAGAATCACCTTGGAAATGACAAACAGATACAAGCTCTTTGTGATTAAGGTGGAAATGTAAAAGTTAGTTTTACGCATGTGCTTTAATGAACTGGTTGGCAGGGCTTGTCGTTAAAGCCTTCCTGAGGAAAGATAACTTTTGCTGTTTGGATTAGGATCAGTAAGAGGAATCATTTCTCCTATTTTTTATGGCACTGCCTAGGAAGGTAAAGAGGGAATTAGTATGCAAAGCTGGGAAAGGTCTGAAAAAGGTTAACTATTTTATAAATACATGAAACCAAGAATATACACTCCTCCTTTCTTCCATGTTCTTCAGATCCCAGCCGAGTGCAGTGATCTGACTCCAAATGATGCTCTAGTATTCATTCATGCTTATAAAACAGGAGCTAACACTGCTCTTGATTTATGGCTGTGATTCTGCAGCATGTGGACTGAGTCAGACATGTGAGAAAAATCTGAGTAAATCTATAGATGTGTGAAAATCTGTGTGGAAACGAGACATGGAAAAAGATGGATGAAGCACAGGGAACAATATACCCCACTTCCAAAGTATCAGGGAGTCTCTAACATGTAGAAAGAAGAGACCCCTCCAGAGGGGCACAAGACTGACATGAAAGGAAAGGCAGTGAAGAAGGATCCGGAGGATAAGCCAGCCTAATTGTAGTATTTTCCATAGGGTGAGGGTCTGGTCTTTTTCTCCTCTAGGCAAATTTAAATAACAAACTGCAAGGTGAACTGTTATTTATCAAATAAATACAATTTTTATTGACTTTGAGCTCTTCCAGCATACTAGAACATGATACTCTGGCATCGTGCACATGACTGAGCTTTCTGAGCTTTCTCAGTACATTTACCATACTGTTACCCTGTGAAAATGTAGCATGGAGAGTTGACATAACAGCTACCATAAAGAATCAAATAGAGAACTAAATGATGGTTTCTGAACTGACTTCATACAAGACCTTGGAGCTGTGATAGATAGGATAGTTCAAAGAAAACATCAGCTTAATATTCAGTAGTAGAGAAAAAAAACAACTCCAAACCCTAAAAAAACCAACAAAACCCCAAAACATTAGGAATTATTAGGAAAACAATTGAGAGCAAAAGAGACTATTTTATATACTATCTGTGTGTCTTATTCACACAGGTCTCGAAAATGTGCTGCTCTGCACACCTTAATTCAAAAAAAATCGCATACCAAGGATGGAATATATCACAAATAGCCTGGAGAGGTGGAAAAGGACCACTCTCTCTTCTGGGACAAGAGCCATGGCCATCAAATGAAGCCACGTGCAAAGCCAAAAAAAAAAGGAGTTGTTTATGCAACAGGCAGTGGAAGT
This sequence comes from Thinocorus orbignyianus, assembly GCA_013400375.1. Lineage (NCBI taxonomy): Eukaryota > Metazoa > Chordata > Aves > Ciconiiformes > Thinocoridae > Thinocorus > Thinocorus orbignyianus. Next base: position 311,594 of record VXBW01007737.1, on the reverse strand, counting down.
CATTGCTAAACAAGTGCAAGAAGAGGCTGAACAAGGATCTAAGAGAGAAATCCACTGAGATTAGTAAATAGTAGAAACCACACGTGTTCAGGAGGTCATCTGAAGGCTTAGGGTGTAAGTTGGATAGTGGTTTCTTATTTTTCCAATTCCTTTTTCTTGTCCTTGTACTACCGCTGCTGGAAACTGCTATTGGCCTGCATGGACCCTTGATCTGACCCATGTGGCCATTCCTGTGTTGGCTGGGATTTTTTGGAGTACAGTGACAGTAGCATTTCTTACATTTTTGCACATGTGAACTACTTGCTAATACATACAGTCCACAATTGTTGGCACACAAGATGAAAATCTTTTTCTCTCTTAATACTAAGACTGATGTTGGATGTTTCTGCTCCTTTTTCAAGCTCGTGCTGGTTGAACTGAAATCTCGTCTCAGTTTTGTTCATTCAGAAAAGAGGTGCATGGAAACCTGATTGTTTAACTGCTCCTGACAGCAGTCAGGTGAGGGTACTGATCCCTGCTAACAGTGCCTTTATTGTAATCCGAGTTTAATTTCAGGACCTCTGGGCTAAAATATCTCTAGAACAGATACATGAACTATAAGATAAAATACTCAAATTGTTCCCTCAAACCAGGACACGACACTCACGCTGACAGTTACTGTAATACTGCAGTAGCCATCAAACCACCAGAGTCATTCATTTGTCCACCAGGCTGTTCCATGTTTACTTTTGGCTTTTTACACCACATGGCAATCTTTTACTTTCTAGGATTTTAGAGCCTCGCTGAGTACATATGACAAAGGGTTTCCACTCAGGCAATTGTCACAGTTTTATTTTTCATATTCCCTGACTACTATAGTGCACCACTAGATAGCACCAATACACTGTCTTTTCCCTGCCTTAAGCAATTTCTCTTTTCTTTGCAATTGAGAAAAAAAACCAAACATACTGTACTTCAAGCTAACAAAAGGTCAAAAGACTTTAAGAGTCTTTCTCACTTCACTCCATTAAAAAGAACTCCAATTTTTCTAAGACATTTTAAAATTAAATGGGAGAGTAGTTGGTTTTTGTCAGGTTTGGTTGGGTTTTTTTAGTCTATTTCAATGTACCATTTAATATTGTGCAAAATAATAATTTCAGCTCTTTTATTCATTTCTGACTTCACACCTGCATCATCTCCAGGCAAATCAGTCACATCAGACCCACCTGTCAGCACTGAGAACAGTCAGGGTAAACACTGACACTCCAACTGAGGTTAACTGGATAAAAGACAGCAGCTTGCACCCAATTCTTCCGAAGAGCCAGGTATCCACAATGTAACGTGTTGCATCTACAGGCACACAAGTTAATAAAAGCAGTAGGTCTCCAAATGCCAGGCTGGTGATGAAGATGTTTGGAACAGTCTGCATTGATTTAATCTTGAAAAAGACTTTGATGAGTATAGCATTTCCAAGGAGACCCACAGAAATGATCACAGCGTATGTCACATAAATTGTGCACAGTATTTCTAATCCTGGAAAGGAGTCTTCGGTCCATTTTTCATTTGTGGTTTCATTATCAATGATTGATTTCAGTTCTGTACCATTTGTAGATACACACAAAGTCTGATTAGCTGAAGGCAGGTATACTTGAGACATTTCTTTAACTGTTTCTTCTCCCCAAGCTGGACTTAAACTGATCAAAAAATTGTTTAATATTTAGCTTGCAGCATATCAGCAAGGTCAATAGAAAGATACAGATTTGTGCCTGAAATTAAGATTCCCGTTGTGCATGAACTACTTTCATCCCCTTCTGGGTCTCCAAACATGCCTAGGAGAAATGCACACAGATCTTTTTCTGAACTGTGTAGGAGGTGGAGAATTTTTTTATTGGTTTTTCAGCTAGTGGAGCAGAGAGGGAGGAGGAAAAAAGAGAAAAGGAGTTTCTTTAAAGATATTAGCTGAAATGATGGATGTTTGCTTGGTTGTTTTTTTCTTGGAAGTAGCTGGCAAATAAATACTGTATTGCAATTACTGTGGTGTTAAGGTTTGTACACTATCTAGCACATGTTGAATATTTTTCAAAATGTTCTAAAAATGAAATAAAATGCAAACCTGAAATAGTTTTCTCAATAGTACAGGGAAGCATAGAACATACTAATTTAACATAAAACTCTACAGTATATCTTAAAGGCATATTAAATGTGTTTGTTGAAAAAGCCACAGAGACAGCCTGTGCTTGTCTGTGCTGTGATCAGCATTTCCATCGCAGAAATACCATGACATTCCAAAACACAATATAAGGTAGAAATTTGTGGCTAGAATCCTGCTAACCCTTATAGTAAAGCTTAAGTTTGTCCCTTGTAACGATCCCATTGCCATCACACCCCACATTTATGCTGAACTTTGAACAGGTTTCTAGATAGTCGCTGTATGGAAGGCTGTTCTCTTGCAGTAATCCATGTGTTTGTTGGCTTTGGATGGTACAACTGATGATTTGAGTCTTCTAGGAGAAAAATATTTTTTCATGATGCTATCTCAATCAAACATGTTAGTACTGTGGGGTTTCTTATCTTTAGATGGTCAACAGTCAAATCTGAAACTGCTCTGTGATGAACCCCTGGCTAACTTTGATGTAAATGAAGGTATGAGGAAAATCTCATTTGTAAATAATGGAAGTGGAAAAGATGTCAAAGGTCTGAACTTTATGCCTTGAAAATGAAAATCAGTTGTCAGAGTATTTTTTCCTCCAGATTGTTCGTCAGCTGTAACATTTGGGTGGCGAAGGTACCTTGCTCAAATGGCAAAAGCCTTCTTATAGCCAAGTCCCTTTTCTTTGGCTGGACACACACCAGCACACAAAATCAAGTGTGTTTCATTCACTCAAAAAAGCTCCTCTAAGTGCTAGTCGTGAAAAGTCTGATTTTTCCCTTTCTCAGTCCCAGTCCTTGCAATCACAACTCTGCCATAGCTATCGAGTGGTGATAGACCAGATAGTACATGGTAAATCAGGTGGAAGATCAGTGCTGTGGCCCAGTGGAGTCACTGATAAGAAAAGGATGCATGGGTTAAAAATTCCGATTAAGTTTTTTGAAAGTGCTTTTAAAAGACAAGTTCTTGTCACGATCACCCATAATATGTCCTCCTATGCTGGCGCAGTACGTAGGTTGCTCACAGATTTAGGTGCCTTTGAGGGTGCCCGATTATGTTGTCCACCCACACTGGTGTAGTACTGTGCATTATATTTAATATAGAGTTCAGCAACTGTAGCAGATTGCGACAGCTTAATGTCAGATGGTTACATAAAATGTTTAGATTTCCTGTATAGGGGAAGTAGGGTATCACCAAACATTGGCAACTAATTGCTATCCACCAAGTGTCGAATAGTTAAGGGTGGCATCTGAGTGAAACATAAGGTGTTCAGCTGAAACTGGAATTTAGCTGAGAGAAACTCGTTACTTGCCTTGAATTGCTCTAGAGATTGGTTGGTGCACCAAAGTTCAGCTAGAAGCACAGATTGCAGCCTCTTACAGTCCCAGAGCCATCCAAGAGATTAGGGATGGCAGTCCAAATTCTGGGGCTTGGTTTATTCTGTCACTCAGTCATTTTGTGTGGTGGGATAGGGGACCTGAACTGATACCCCTCTGCCAGAGACAATCCAGAGGACAGGAGGTCCCAACAGTTGTTTTTGGGGGTGATTCAGATATGAAGGGAAGGGTGACAAACCTCCCAACCCTTATCTAAATATCTTTAGGAAACCAGCATGTGCCACAGATGGAAGCAACCTCAGAAGGTGACAAAGTCTTAAAGTTCTGTTTATTCCTGGTACTTTGTGTGCTTTTTATTTCAAACTGTACCCGAATTCACACATCTGAACCTGGATGCTCGTTCTGATGCTTCATACTTTAGAAGCCCTCATTACCTGCAAACACACATACATTTTCATAGAATCATCCAGGCCGGAAAGGACCTCCAAAGGTCATCTAGTCCCACCTCCCTACAGTCGCAGGGACACCCCCAATCAGCCCAGGTTGCCCAGAGCCTCATCCAGCCTCACCTTGAATATCTCCAGGGAAGGAGCCTCAACCATCTCCCTGGGCAACCTGTTCCTGTGTTCCACCACCCTCAGAGGAAAGAACTTGCTAATTTCTGATCTAAATCTGCTCTTCTCCAACTTAAATCCATTGCCCCTTGTCCTATCACAGCAGGCCTTTTTAAACAGACTCTCCCCAGCCTTCCTGTAGCCCCCTTTAGGTACTGAAAGGCTGCTCTCAGGTCTCCCTGGAGCCTCCTCTTCTCCAGGCTGAACAGCCCCAGCTCCCTCAGCCTGTCCTTGTAGCAGAGGTGCTCCAACCCCTGATCATCTTGGTGGCCCTCCTCTGGACCTGACCCATCAGGTCCATGTCCTTCCCATATTGAGGGCTCCAGCCCTGCACACGGTGCTCCAGGTGGGGTCTTACCAGAGCAAAGTGGCAGAATCCCCTCTCTGGATCTGCTGGCAACACATCTCTTGATGCAGCCCAGGATGGGATTGGCCTTCTGGGCTGCAAGTGCGCACTGCCTGCTCATGTCCAGCCTCCCATCCATCAGCACCCCCAAGTCCCTTTCCTCAGGGCTGCTTTCTACACCTCATCCCCTGGTCTGTATTTATAGTGAGGATTGTTTTGGCCCAGGTGCAGAACCCTGCACTTGCTCTTGTTGAACCTCATGAGGTTCATCTGGGCCCACCTCTCCAGCTGGCCCAGGTCTCTCTGGATGACATCCCGTCCCTCCGGTGTATCGACACCACCACATAACTTGGCGTCATCTGCAAATTTACTAATGGTGCTCTCGATTCCTCTGTCTGTATCATTGATAAAAATGTTAAACAGTCTGAGTCCCAGCACAGACCCTTGAGGGACATCACTTGTGAGTGCTCTCCATCCCGACCTCAGGCCATTGACCACCACCCTCTGGATGCGACCATCCAGTCAGTTCCTTATCCACTCAACAGTCCTTTATTCCCCTCCTCTCTCAAACAGACCAGAGTATATATGTCTAACCCAGCTCACAGCAACATTAAATTCTACTTGGTTTTCTCTTTCTACTGAGAGGTTGTAATTTTCCCAGCTTTCTGCCTTCTTGGGGGAATCTCGCAGAAGGAAGCTCCTTCATTTCTCACAATTCTTCCCACGGTCCTTATATTACTCCAGGTTTTAGCTTGTTAGCCAGGTTCCTTCTCTGGGCAGCGTAAGAAATTGTCTTTGTTGATTGTCTGGAGATGAAAAATACTATTTTAAGAAAGCACACAACATAACATTCTCTAGTCCCACCAAAAGCCTGAAGGACAGATAGTAAACAGCAAATAAGCAGTTTATTTATGGTGGTAGAATTTCAGTGTTTCTGTCCTCAATTTTGTCTGCTCTTCATTAGTGTCACGGGTAGAAACGAAGCAGGAGAAAACACATGGTGTTTTTAACACAGATTCTGATAGCTTTCAGTTCTGCAAATCCAGCTGAAAAGGAAGAGAATGCCTTCATTATTCCAAACAGTAAACAACTCCAAGGCATTATTTTAGAGCTCTGTGTTCTGGTGAAAAGCAATTTGGGTAATTCTGGCTATTGTTTAAAATACCAGAAAACACATAAAACATTCACAGAAAATGAATGTTCCTTTTGAACTCCATGCTGCAGAAAAAGCCCAAATACTCAAGAGTATATCATTTAACTGTATTTTTAATGCAAATTTTCTGTTTTAATGCAGTGTGACTGCTGACTTCAGTCATTTCCATGCGCTGTGTAGTGTCACCCACTCAGATAAATCTCTTTCGGAACCATTTGCTCTTCACCAAGCCAAGATATGGAGAAAACAGCCAAAATCTTAACTCCCATTAAAGGGATTGATTTTCCAAAATAGTGATTACTTTGCGTAGCACAGTTTTATTATTTCAGTATACATTGATCAGGCAGAATTGAGTAGTATTTATACAAATACCTCAAAATGCTTTGTCTTTAGAGTGCTTGGTACACAGAGCTGATACATGCTGAACTCCAGCTATATTAGCCAGCCTTGAGTCGGGGGGGGAAGGTGTTAGGATTATTTTGACTCACTTTCTTGGGTTATTTTTGTATAGAACTATTCAGTTGTCTTAATCCTTCTTTTATGCCTCAAACTCATTTTCGACCCTTGCTTTAATTGTCTCTCCTAGCAATTTCACCATCTGTTTATTGCTGGCTGATGTATCTCTCTGTCTCTCCGCCGAGCGAACTGACGTTTATGTTCTTCGGGTGTTAATGGCAGAGAAATACCGAACAGCTTGTCTATTCTGGTCCTGAATTTTGGTAGATTCTACTGTGGCATCGTCTCTTATAAAAGGCTTTTCTCAGATTAAGATCTCTTCTCTGGATGAGCCTGATTGCTGTCCCCGTGTCCAGACTGTTCACCCCAGAGCAGGACTCTGCCGTGGGGTCACTGTGGACACATGCCTCTTGCTTCTCCTTGGAGGTAGAAAATTGAAGTCTAGCAGTCTGCCCAGATCAGTGCAAATCTTTCCCTTCCAGCAAATCTCAGTAACTTTCATTTTGGGTTGTCTTCTTTTGACAAAAAGATGAAGGAGGGCTTTTTGGTACTCCATCAAGAAGTCCTGACCTGGCCTCCTTTAACAACTCTCGCTTCTGAGCTGGACTCTGCAGGTATAACTAAAATTACATGATCTGAAATACCTTTTTCTTCCCACAGTTTTCTGAACTGGCTTTGCCACCTTGATGTTGGGAAGAGGGTTCCCTGCTCTAGGGATGACAATCTCAGGGTCAGGTGGGAATAATTTCCCTGTTTCTGACTTGTGTCTGTGCTGTAGCTCTAGTGTCTGCTCATAAACTGAAATTGCCACTAGTGTGACGAGTAATGGTGAGATGAGTGGACAAAGAATATTGTAACTCTCATCAATAGTAAGAATGAAGGCTTTATCTGACAGCCATTTGATGGTCTATGTGACTTGTGTGACTCTTCCCAAGCAATTTTCTAGCGTTCAGACGAGCAAATATTAAGTGGGAAAGCCTGGATGCACACCTGGAGCAAGTGCCGATGTCAGACAACGATCCATGTTTAGAGGGAATTCCTAACACATCCAGGGCTGTTTCCAGTTCTGCTCTGTCCTACTGTGAGAACAGGAACGAGTCATTTCTGTGCATCACATTTGAGTTCCCCCACCCCGAACAGAGAGGACGTCACCTCTCCACCTCGCCAGGTGTCCCTTTCGGAACCCCCAGCATCAGACAATGGGGATGGGGGTGGAGTAAGGCACTTTCTGAGCTGGTTTTCTTCACTTGTGAGCACAAGAGCTTGGTTTCAGTGTCTGTCATGCTGATGTTTTTCACCAGTAACTGGGAACATCTTTTTACCCTGTATTTTGACATTTTTACCATTGTCCAGTATCCTCAGCAGTTGGAGACAAAACAACTACAGAGCTATTAAAGGGGAAAATATCTTTTTAGGACACTTTAATGATGATTTTCTTGACTGTGTCACATTCACGGGAGAGTGTGACCATTCGTTGTCAGAGACTACCAATTTATGGGAAAAATACCTTGGTTTCTTCCAGTGTGTAACTCTGTGTGGAGTTGATTCTGCACCAAGGGCAGAGGGAGCTGTGCAGGCAACTGGGACTCAGGGCATCGAATCCTGCAGCAATGTTTGATTGGGACTGCATCCTTGGTTTTTTGGAACTAAAGATGAGCTGTCCAGCTACACTTTCAAATACCTCAAGACACATCAGTATCTCTAGGAACAGAAATAACACTGTCCCAGCCCTCAGGGTAACAAAGATGAGACAGAAAGTTGGTTTGAATGAGCTGTCAGGAGCAGCAGTCAGTGATACAGCAACAAGACACGTATCTTGATTAAAGGCTAACAAAACAGCTTCTGATTTTGTTAAACTGTCTCTTTAGTGGGGTTTGGGGGACACAGTCTGCCTGTGATGGGATCTCAAATGCTGTCGTTAATCAGTGCCTCCAAATACCTTTTATCCTGTTTCTCCATTCTTGCATCCCTTCCAGCCTACTTTTCCTCAGCTTGTTTCAGTATGGGAATGGCTGGTGAAATACTGGTATCATTCCTCAGAAAAGAGAGAAGAATAAATATCGGAATGTACCCTTGAATTTCTTCCATTACAAGAACAATCAGGCAATGAAATAATAAAGCAAGCATAATTCTTTTGGGCGTCCTTGAAACGCTCGATGATACATTTAATTTAGAACCATTAGAGTGCCATTACATGCTAAATACTTTCTGGTGCCTAAAAGCACAGAGTATTTTGCATTAAGACTTAACAATCATCTTATGCAATCAGTAATTATCTTCCCAGTATTTGGATTTTTAATCTCACATCCTTTCCCATAATGCCATTTCTTTCGTTGTCCCAGTAATAACTGACTGCTAAATTTAGAAAGAATTCTACATCTTGGGTGTGAGTACTGCTGACCTGTGTTGATGACCACCACTAGATTCATAAACTGTCAGAAAAAAAATCTTAAACAGGCTGCACTAATCTTTAACTGTCAGCCTGTTTAATATTTGTCTCTCTCATGCTTATCCAAGTGCAGTACATACATTGAGCTTCAGCCACTTGTCCATGTGGAGACATAAAAAGTCTCCAGGGACACTGGAGTGGAACTGTGTCCACTGTCTCACTTGGTCCGATGGTGGTGGAGTTTTGTGCTGGTCTAAATAGCAAGATGGAAGTGGAGAGGGTTTTGCCCAAGTCACTGCAGCTGCCACAGTGATTTTACTATCATTCTTTATTTATCTGGCATCATCTAACCTATTGTTAACAACCCACTGAGATCTGACACCAAATAATTGTCTTCATAGATAAACAGACTTTCAGAAATCCTTCTTTCAGTGGTTTAAATTAGAGCACACACTTCCTGGTGTACGCATTGCTAAAAATAATCCATCCAGGAGTAAATGAGAGTGACTTAGAAATAAAGGAGCTTTTAGATTGCTGCTTTCTCAGGGAGCTGGCAGAATCAAGGATACAATCAAAACCTGGTGAGGGAGAATGCGCTTGTCCCGGCCACGCGCTGCTGCTCATCAGGTCACGTTCACACCAAAGCTGTGGAATCATTTAAAATTATTAAGATGTGAATCACATGCACATTGCAATTTTTTATTAGGTTTGTCTTTGTGCCTGTCCTCCTTCTGTGAAAACTGCCACTGCTCAATTCTGTGACAGAATGTCAGCACAGGCACGTTGGAGAGGAGCAAATGTAACGGTGCCGACGCAGAAGATATTATTTCAGCCCAAAGAAAATTACCCATCTTCATTCCGGCTGACAACCTAAACAATGCCATGCTTGAAACATCAATGGTCCAGTGTTTCGCTGGAAAAGCCATGAGGCGTATGATGGAGAGTGGAAGTGAGCTAACTGCCTCCCCAGAACAAACAGCACTTTGCATTTTACATAAGCGAGTTGACAGGTTTGTAAAAATTGACTTCCAGATTTTGCTTTTTGAATAGAAAACAATCAATAGGAAAAAAGGAGACCTGACATCCCTCCACGCACTGCAGCTTGCTTGTCTTCCCACTGTTACGCCTCCAAAGCAGGAAAAACGCTGATGGATCTGCCCAAGAAATTGGACCATTTCCAGCTGTTTCTTGGCAGCCTGAGAAGTCTTAAGTATTCCAGCACTTTTCTCAGTCCTTGTCCAGCTTTTATCCAATTCTTTGTTGCTTCTAATCGTTTAGTAATGTTATGAGAGCATTTAGCAAAAACTTGGGAAAATCAAGGTACATTTCATCTTTTATCAGAATGTAATAAAACAACTACTGTATGCAGGAGACAAGGCAAGCCTCGTGTTACTCTCATACTGATCCTCTTTTGCTGCCTTTTTATTTTAAATTAGAGTAGTCGAAAATAGAGTTGGGAGGACTTTCAGCAGGTCTTCCAGTCCACGCTTTCCCCTGAGGTAAAATCAGCTTTACTTATTCTAGCAGCTATTTGTCTTATCACTATGAGTGTTTTTTAAGACCTGCAATGATGGCAATTCCATATGCACTCTAGACCACTTAGTCCTTAGAATTAGAAACGCTTACCTAATGTCTAGTCTAGATTTAGGCCTAGTGCCTTCTGTCCCATGATGTGTATGCAGAAAGAATTATGCGTGGAGGAGGACAGTGAGGGTCAAAGCAGGGTGGCAGAGAAGGAAGCAGGGTCAGACTGGCTATCCCCTTAGACTTACTGATGTAAAAGAGGCCTGAGGGAGGACTGAAACTCCAGTTCCTCCAGGGCTCCCTCCTTGTCCTGGCAGTCCCCCCGGGGTGTGCAGCAGCTGGGTGAGGAGGGAAGGGGGAGCTGGGCACAGCTTTGGCACCCAGCACCACAGCCCAGCATGTCCCACTTCTCAGCAGGAAAGCTGGTACTCAGCAGCAGGTTATGGGACAGGGAGTTTGCTAATGAAAATACAGAGTACAAGCAGAGGATGACAGTTCAAGGGTCTAACATATCAAACTATATTTTATATTCAGTGTCTTTCTCATTGAAAGCAATTTCAAGTTACAAAAACATGGGCACAAGGTGGAACTTGTTTGCATGTTTTTAATGCTACCATTTCTCCCAGAAAGCCAAGGAACTGAAGGTGATTTGTCTAATTTCAGGTAGGCTGGTTGTAGCTACTGTACAATGAAATACTCATCTTTTTCCACTAATTGCCATGTGGGAGTTACTCACCCAATGAAAGAGCCTTTTGTATTTGGTATCGTACATACCAGCTCTAAGACATAGCTCTGTTACATTTTTTTTACTTCTCTGCCATTGGTACAGGTTAGTATTTTACTATACTAGCAAGCATCAGAAAATCTTTGCTCGAGTGATACAGAGAAAGGCATTCAAAACTGAAATTAGGATTTGGCTGAGCAGGCCAGTTACCGATTTTAACACATTTGTGAAATAAAGCCCCCCCTTCAGTGAAAGAGGAAAGTTAAGTCTCTCTTGTGATGATAATGGAGTTTGCCTCCTGCTGTATTCACAGCAAAAAAAATACCTTGGTTTCTTCCAACGATGTTAGATGTAAGATGACTTCTTCATCGCTACGTGCCAAGATGGTAGATGGTTTTATCTGCGGTGGTTTATTTGCAGGAGAGGTGATCTGAAAACTTTATTGCACACATGGATATCCTTTGGACATTGGAGTTTCAATTTGTCTTGTTTCCACATTCCATCTGAAGGTACTGGGCAATGTTTTCATTTCATTTAAACACATATCTACATCTCTTTAGAGATCTAAATCCAAGTCAGCAGTACCAGCATGTCTGAAAATAAAACCATAAAACTGAAAGGACCATGTTGGAAAGCTTAGTCCAATTCCTTAATGTGTAAGTTGGTCAAAGTCCATCTCAGAAAAAGTAAGGAAAGATACTGATGGAGGAGCCTTGACATCCATGCCTGAGACAGCTGGCCAGCAGGCTCAAAAACATGACTTGAAACTCAGTAGTATGGATATTAGGTTCTGAGGATAAATACCAGATGCAGAAGAGAGCAGAGGGATCACAGGAGGGTGTAAAGAGAAAAGAGAAGAAAAAAAGAAGAAAAAAAAAAGGACAGACTATAAGAAGAGCTAATGACGAGGAATGGAATGTTTCCAGTTTCACGTCTCCAGTTTAACATGAGGGCTAATCTCAGAAAACATGGGACCAAATCCTTACGGGGTCAGTACTGCCACTCCTCTAAATCCCAGAGAGTTAAGTCATGGGACTCTATAGTTTTAGCTCTGTAATTGTGTCCAGAGTGATTATTTATTTAGTAATTATTTAGATCAATATTTATTTCTACACGCCACGAAAGAGAATCATCATTAGATAATCAGAAGAAAACAAAACCAGTATCAATGCAAAAATCTTGCTTTCTGTGGATAGTGCAGCCCTGTATCCATGGGTAGAATTCTCTGTGAACAAGGATGTTTGATGGCATCATCTTCTGGAAGTACAGCACTCGGGTTGTAATGAACTTGGAAAAGCTATGGAAAAGAATTAGGGAAAATTTCCCATGATTATAATTTCCTTTCATTTCTTTAGAAAGAAACCTGATTATGTACAACTCACTGATGTCTTTGTAGAAATAATAGAAATGGGTGTGTTTCCAAAAAAAGAACCAGGAATGTTTAGTGCTTAGGTCACAATACCTATAAAGGCATCCCTTTTGCAGACTATGGGTCTGCAATGATTTCTCCATCTTGGAAGGCAAAACTTCCTGCTGTGATTCTTCTGGATTAAACAGGCTCTCAGCAGGTCCTGCTCAGCTTTCTGTAATCCCTAAGGTCTTTGCTTTTTGGGAATGCATGAGGTAGATGCTCCCTAACTAGAAGCAGGTCCCGTGAGAGTGACAACCAGCTGGCATGGGATGGAACATCTCTTCAGTGCCTAAGGCTGAGCAGAAAGTTCCTATCTTTTTGGAGAAGAGCCATACCAGGATCTTAAGGGCTTTTTTACTTTCCTTAGTGCAGCAAAAGCCACCTGTAGCACAGCCATTAGCTCCCAAATTAGGTCTGGCGGAGACAAAGCAGGGAAAGATTTCCTATTTATTTCCATTGTTTGAGATTTGATGGTCGCCATAAGGAACTTCCTGCTTTCTAGTCTATGCAGTGCCCACTGGTTTTCTTACCGATACTAAAATTTCTGTCTGGAGAAGTCCTGGGAAGGAAATCTGAACCGTTGAAAGTTGAACTTGTTCCATTAGGATGTAGCTTCCACAAAGCCTGGGGTGGTGAGGTGCGGTTTAAATGCCTGGGTGTAGATCTAGCAGTTGCACCTGACCCACTCCAGCCTGAAATCAGAGAGTGAAAGGCAAGGGAATAAAATTCTCTGAGTCCCACATCTCAAACTACTAGAGATGAGGGAGGAGGAAGGTCTGCGCTCGCTCCTTGTGCCATCCTTGGACCCTGAAGCTCTGCAGCACAATGTGCAACTCCTGCTGCCAATGTTCACACAAGCTTTGTCACACTTGTGCAGGTGCTGCTGGACACCAGCAATCCAGTCTTCTGTTTCCCCTTTGGGGACCCAATTTAGCAATACTCATTTGGATAAGGTCATACTGAAGAAGGCAGGAGGCACACGAAGGAGAGGAATGGCTGTATCACACAGCATCAGGCTCGAGGGAGAATACTCTGTGTGCTACTGACAGCTGAACTCCCCCTCTGCAAATGAAATTCCTCGGCAGCACACAGTGCACAGCTCTGCTGTCTACAGGATGTATGTGTTCATGCAGGATTTTTAGTCTGGTTTCCTGAAGAGACTACACCAACTGATTTAGCTTCTCCTGTGTTAAACCCATTCATAATGTCAACTAATTTTGACAGACTAGGTACTGAAGTGCTTAAATTCCTCCAAATTTCTGTGCAATGTCAACATCGGTGGGGTAGCCCAGAGTGAGCCACAGCATATATTTCTTGCTGAGCTGGTAGATAGCAGAATCTTAGAATAATTTCAGTTGAAAGGGACCTCTGGGGGTCTTCACTCCAACCTCCTTTCCAGAGTTGGATCAGGTTGGTCAGGCACCAGTTCAGCTGAATTTTCACACTCCAATGAAAGAGGCTCCCTCCACCACTTCTCTGGGCCAATGTACTTTCATTGTATAGAATGTGTTTCCTTATCTTTAATGGGAATTCTCCTAGCTGCAACTGGTGTCCATTGCCTCATCTTCTTGCTGTCCACCTCTGAAAAGAGTCTGTCATTTCTCTATAACCATCCCTCTGATTGCCAAAGGCAGCAATTACATCTCCCTTCTCCTTCCCAGGCTGAGCAAACCCAGCTGCTGGGCATAAAAAATAGCTATGACTATGTCAAATATTCAGCATAAATTTCTGAATCACGGCTTTATGAAGACTGGAAGGACACCAAAAACACAGCTCATGTAAGAGAACACTGAATGGCATGTGGGAACAGAATTAGAGACCAAGCTGAACTCTTTCGTTGAGATCTAAGTTTCTTGCTGCACGCTGTCACCCCATCATCATATCATATAAGCAGGTAATGAAAGAGGATAAAGACCTATTAAAGAACAATTATCCAATTCAATGCGGAAAGAATATTGAGGGGAGCCTTATTTCTTACTGTAGAATGAATGTGACACCGGTAACAGGCAAAGACTTATGAGTCAAGCTAAACAAAACCCCTCAAAGCTTACCAGAATAATTATTCAGAAGAAATCGTCCCCAGCAAAAGTGCATTCGGCATTGCTTCACCACTTCTTCCTTCATTAGGCAGTGAAAGACAAAGATAAAGAACCCTAAAGAAGGAAGAAGAGAAATTGACAGGTTTCCAGGTGGGTTCTCCAACCTGCCATCCCTTTTCTAAACTTTTCGCATGCCACCCAGTTATCAGTATGTTATGGATGGGCAGAGAGTTGGTCCCTGAGCCAGCATCATCTCGGCCCAGGATTGCACTGATAGTCCTTTCTGCATATGGAAGGGTCATGAAAAGAGCTTTCTGCAGATTTCTGTAAGAATCATCTGCAAGTTGCTGTAGATTCTATCAACCATTTTGATGCCCAGATTGTGCCAACTACTGAAAAGAGGCTGTTATTGGGACCCACACTTCATGAATTTGTGCCTTTAATAGTGTATCTATCACAGCAACGGTATCTAAACATCACTGTCAACCCACAGCGGTGGAGTCTTTCTATTAAAGAACCTAAACACTCTAACACAACAGCTATATGAGCAACTCTCTTCCCCCATGCTTGAATGAGAGATGTTACAAATTTATTTTTGTTCCACAGGCCTAAACTGTTGTATTTATAGAAGTACTCGATTCAGAAATTACCTTGCAAGGTGTTAAAAATGCTGAAGAAATACAAGAAAAATATCCTTACTGCTCCCCAGGCAAAAAAGACAAAGCCCCAGGTTAAGCCCAAAAGGAACATCAAGCTGAAAGCACTTTTGAGGTCTTGGAGCAAACTCCTTTTCCAGATTCTGGATCTCTTTTGTGTCCTTGATTTGATGGAGTTGATTTGAAGGAGAACAGTGATAAACATGGCTGTATTCATCGAAAATATTAAGAAGATATAAGCCACAACGGAAATGTAAAACACTACATTCTCTTGAATCCAGCAACTGCAAGAAAGGGAAATACATATTTAATAAGGAGTTTTGTGTGCAGCGAAACTAGTGAAGCCTGGTATCCAAAATAAGTCTCCTGTATGGTTGTCCAGCACCTAGTGAGGGGCATTCCCTAATGCCCATCGCTTTCCCTCAGTGAAGACATTCATAGAACCTCTCTACTTGCCTTTTTAATGGATGTTGTAGAAACTCATTAACTTTGAGAGTTTAATATTTATGTCAAATTCAAATAAACCTGACAATTGTTTCAGAACTTAATAGTGTACACACACAAAGACACATTGCCTTAGGAAAACCAACTCAAGTATGACTTAATTAGGAGTCTAAATTATAGTATATCAGAAAGATGAGCACTGAGTAGCTTTTCTTCAAACATAAACTAGCGAGTTTTACTGCCTTTTTCATAACGATGGGTAACAATTTTCCCTCTGAGATGTCATAGGGCTGCGTTGCTTCACTGATGGGATAGAATTCAACTATTCCAGGTAATCTTCACCAACAAGTGATCAGAAAGTAGCCAGAAAAAACCCAGAAGCATTCTTTGCTATAAATCCTTTTAAAAAAGGATGAAAGAAAACTGTTTTCCCACTGGAAAAAAAGGGGAGGTTGAGATGATTTACATAAAAGAATCTGAAATGCTGCAGAGACAGTGATGTGAACTGACATTAAAAAACCAGAAGCAAATGTGCAAAATACTAGAGCAATTATTCTGCCTTTAGGTTTTACCAGAAACCTAGAATGTGCAGGTGCAAATGCAAATGTTCCATCAGGCTGAGTTAATGTCACACACACAAAGAGATTTTCCAGAGTTAAACTGCAGCCGGCTGGCAGAAAACCTCCCTGGCCTCAAGGCCAGTCCAGTGATGTGAGAGTCACTCCATGTGGCAGCCATACAGTCCAAAATGACCCACCGAACCAGAACCACTCAAAGGAGAGGGTTAACGTGGGGCAGGAAAGACAAAAGAGAGAAGTTGTTGCCTTCTGGAAATTTCTTCTATCTTTAAGACACTTTAGTGACCATCAAAAGGCTTAAAGTATTATACTCACAAATTGCTGAATGGGTTCCTCTCAGAATGTGATCCATTGCCATAGAAGTCTTTATTTATAATCAGCACGATACTAATGACTATAGCTGGTATCCCTAATACAAAAGCAAGAGAAAAAGAGGTATTTAGATTAAAAAGAAAATTTAAAAAATGGAGAATGTGAAAAGTTGTCAGATAATCTCTTCTGAGTAATTACAGCAGACATGTACATCTTGGGATCACATGCTACCCCTAGAGCTCCTTCTGAAATGAATGTAATTAAATGAATGGCATAGCAGGTTTAATCTCCTTATTTATGTAATTTACAAATTATTAGGCCTAAAAATATCTGTGTTTGCAAAATGTTTGCAAGTGTTCAGACATCTCCAGAAGGGATCCAATCTGGTAAAATAAAACCAGCTGATTATTACAAAAAGCAGAGTGTCAAAAGATAAGCAGATCTCAGAGACAGACATTCTCCAGGCAGCATTTTATCAGTCTTCCCTTCCACTCCTTTCCCATTTCCCACATTTCTTTCAGTTTTTTCTTCTGTTTTTTCTGTTGAGAATGGCTGTTTCCAACAGCACTATGAGGGATGGCTGCCTCTGAGGACTGTTATGTCTGACATCAGACCTAAGGATAGAGATGATGATACACTGCACACTATTCAAAAACCTTAAAACAACCTTTAAAACAGTATCTATTGGTGACCCAAAACCCAAATTGTGTGCTGGGTCAGTGCCTCTGATAACCCCCGATAACCCTGAGCCAGCATTTTGGGTCCTTTTTGTTCTGTTTCTTCCAAACAAGTTGCTGATGCTCGGCGCTGGGAGGAAAGGTGGGACAGTGAAGTCCTCAGGAGGGCTAGAAATGAAAGCCAAATCTACCCCCCAGGGGGAATCACGTGTGAAATGGCAGGTAAGGACACAAGGCCTGGAGGAGGAGATCAAAGTGACCTCTGAGCATCAACAAGAAAGGGGTGAAGGCTGTGGGCATCTCCTGCTGCTTCAGGCACGCCGCTGGCATGAGGTACCATGAAAAAATGTTCCTGGAAAGAGCAGGAGGAGTACGGAAAGCAGTTCTTTAAGCCCGTTTTTGCCTTTCCTTCCTTAGAACTCGTGCAACAGGCATTTTCTGCTAATGCCTCCCTGGGCAGAAGACACTTAAGCTCAACCTGCCTGGGAGGAAGAAATCCATCTTAGGGTGTGCCCCGCATTTCTACTAGCTCAGTGTCCTAATTTACTTTTGCAAATATGCCCCTAAATTAGAGAAGTTAACGAGCACAGAAGTGGAGAAGAAATCTGTTTACTTACCCCAGCCAGCAATACAGCATTTGAGGATGTATTTTGGGACATAAACATTGAAAACTTTGACGAGAGCAAAGTAGAAGTGGACAGACTCCAGGCACATCCACGTGAAAGCCGCAAGGAGGAAGTAGTGAAGGAGCACAGCCGCAGCGATGCAGAGGCTGGGCTGGTTGAAGGAGGACAGCCAGGAATTGGTGAGGAAGAGCATGTTGAGCATCAGCAGCGCAGCACAAAGGTTAAGCAGGATTTTTGAAGGGTTGTCTCTCCGCAGCTTTCTAAAAAGGAGGAGGAAGTCACAAAGTTCTTGCGTGAGTTGTGCTGGGTCCATTCCCTGATGCGAATTAGCACAAATGTGTATTTGGTGTGTTATAAATTAGCTTTCTGTCACGTAAGTTGTGTCTACCTTAGTGTTCTATATCAAATCCCTAGTGTGTTTCTGAAGCAGGCCTCCCAGCCTGAAAAAGCAGAGCTTCTGTATACATGGAGGCTCGCTAGGTTTTTCACATCTGGTGGAGAAGAGACAGGCTTAATAGAATCTTTTTACTGCTCATCAAATATTATTGTTATTGCCATATTACTGGATTATGAAAGCACCCACTGTTAGCTAAATCTGGGGCCCCATAATGCCAGGAGCTACTGGCACACACAGTATAAAACAAAACCTATCCCAAAGGATGAAATACAAGAAAGAGCAAAAGCAAGAGAAGAGAAAAGTTTCCTAATTTTACTGTTGGTATCAGCACAGTCTATATTCACGGAATATTCCAGATTGCTGATATCATCCCATGTATAGTAAATATATAGGGAATATTCCTGATTCTTGACATGGTATCTTACCCATAGCCATGCATAAATTTATGAAATGACATAAATTTAGGAGCATAGAAATTGCTGAACAGTTCAGACCAGTGCCTATATTGAAGCATGAATATTTGGATCCCTCTTATTTCATTTTATTTCAGTCACAGGTCAAAACATATCAATATTTAGACTGTCTTCCCTGCTATGCATCACAGCATCAAATATTACCAAACATTTTGGTAGTTGCTGCAAATTCATAGAATCATAGAATGGTCAGAGTTGGAAGGGACCTTAAAGATCATCAAGTTCCAACCCCCCTGCCATGGGCAGGGACACCTCTCCCTAGAGCAGGTTGCTCCAAGCCCCATCCAGCCTGGCCTTAAACACTTCCAGGGATGGGGCATCAACAACTTATCGGGGCAGCCTGTTCCAGTGCCTCACCACCCTCACAGTAAAGAACTTCTTCCTAATATCTCATCTAAATCTCCCCTCTTCCAATTTAAAACCATTACCCCTCGTCCTGTCACTACACTTCCTGACAAAGAGTCATTGTTGCTAAAATATGAATAGCAATGTAAGAAAAAGGATGGGACTTACTCCAGGGTTAGGTATGTCACCAGGGTTATACCCAGAAAAAGGGAAGAAGCGCCACATCCTGCATTGCTCAGCAGAGTTAATACCCGATCGTGTGTGACATCTATCTCTTTCCGGGACAAGTCCTGTGTTACGAGATAAAGAGTCACAGTTGTTTGCCATGATAGATCAAGAAAACTTCTTTCCACATTTTCACATTGATAAAGAAATCATTTTCTATTCTGCTTACTGCAACTTTTCTATTAATATTTTTATGTTTCTTATCAGCTATTAATACAGAATATCCAAGCTAGTAAAAATAGGCAGTGTTTAAAGTATCCAGCTGTGAAGCTAGAAAAGCCGTACTTTAGAAACCACAAATTCAACAAGGACTCCAGGCTCTTGCCAAAATTATTCCACTGGGAGTTGGGTTTGTAGGAGAAACTCTACTTTGTTTCTGTGGCAGCTGCCACTCTTGGGAGCCACACAAACCTGCAAAATGTCTTGGAGAGTGGGAGGACCTTCCATATCCAGAAAGCATCACTCTCCAAAAATCAGCCAGGGGCTGGCCCTGATCCTCCACAGCTGCTGCCGGGAGGGATGGTGAGAGGTTTTTCTTGTTCCCAGCCACAGTTTCTCTTCTATTTGGTGAAACTTTGAACCTCAAACAATGAAACTTTGACCCTCAGTCTTGTAACCTACACCTCTGGTGTACAAGCAACTTTGTGCCATTAAATAAGTACGCCAATTACTACCATGACAGTGCAGGCAAGGTGTGATCTTAAAATCAAGCTGAATTCTTTTCACTTGGATAGAAACTTTAGCAATTTGTCTGAAATTCCTTCTGGTAGAACTTTTTACTACTGGGGAGGGCTTTGGTGCCCCTCTAGGAGCAGGGTCATGCTGAGTTCTGGGGGAAACCAGGCAAACATCCAAAAAGGGATGGCCTTACTCCGTCATGGAGGTTGTATCCTACTGGGATTAAACAGTTTTGTTCGACTGGGTTTGCTTTGAGTTGGTCTTAACACTTGGCGTTTATTGCAGCCCATTCTCAGGCAGTCTTCTCATTTTTTGACATTTAGCTTTTAAAGGCATTTTTCTCTGCATCACAGAGAAATAAGAGATGATAGTTAATGATATCTCCCATATTTATATTAAACTTCCCTTTATGATGGAGTGCAGACCTACTTATTTTTTACTTTAAGATGTAATGTCATTAGTTGCCACTGGCAGGGAATAAATTTAACACACTATTTCCAACGCAGCAAATAACACATTAACGTTGATTAAGTTACATTGCGAAGAAGTACAAACTACATCAGTAAAATGAATTTGCCTTGAAGCAAGTGACATTTAGGGGACCTTATACCATTAAAAATATTATAACAGTTTCATTTGTTATTACTGATTTTGGCAAAAGTTGCAGATATCTAACAGCTTGTGTAGATACGAATCTCCCATCCCTCCCCAAAACTAGCGCCGGCTTTGCCACGGGACTTTTCTGGAGATGATTCACGGAGTACTTACCAGTAGAACTCCAAAATGGGTAAGGTGGTTACAAAAACAGATTGTGTAATTCATATCTGTATATTCCATTTCACACCCCGATGTATTCCAACCACCCAGTCCATCTGTGTAATAGAGAGAAAGGGATTTTTAAGCAGCGTGAGTCATGCTCAGTCATTTATAGCTCTGCAGCACGCAGAATGTGTGAATATGAGCTCAAGTTAGTACAGATTGCAGGGTCATTTAGCAGCACACAAGTGAGATTTCACACAGGAACACATCTTACATAGTTGCTTGAGAAGCTCAAAGCTTGGATGAAAGCCTTTGGTGGAATGAAGAAATATTTAAAGTCATTTACATGCTTGCACACGGAGAGAGCAGGAAGGTAAGGAACAGTGCACTGGACTAGATTACACTGCAGAGTGTGGAAACACAGAAGGCAAGAAATATTTACAGGGCAGAGGATTTGTTTAAGCAGAGCGAAGCATTGAAAATGCCTGATCGAAGGGTTGGAGCCCCTCTGCTGTGAGGACAGGCTGAGAGAGCTGGGGATGTTCAGCCTGGAGAAGAGAAGGCTCTGGGGAGACCTTTGAGCCCCTTCCAGTCCCTAAAGGGGCTCCAGAGGAGATGGGGAGGGACTCTTGATCAGGGAGTGTAGTGGTAGGAGGAAGGGGAATGTTTTTAAATTGGAAGTGGGGAGATTTAGATTAGATATCTGGAAGAAATCTGTCACTCTGAGGGTGGTGAGATGCTGGCCCAGGTTGCCCAAAAAAGCTGTGGTTGCCCCATCCCTGGAGGGGTTCAAGGCCAGGCTGGACGGGGTTTTGGGCAACCTGGACTGGTGGGAGGTGTCCCTGCCCAGGGCAGGGTGTTGGAACTGGATGATCTTTAAGGTCCCTCATAACCTAAACCATTCTATGATTCCCTGGTAATCTAAATGTATTAGCATGGTGTGTATGATGTATTCAGAAGCTAAGTTTCTGGTTTTAAAAATATGCATATTCTAACACCAAGAATTGCAGAGAAAGCCTCTCCCAAATGTTCTCAGTTAACCCAATACACAGTTATCTTTCTGCATCTGTTGGCTACCAGAACCTTATTCACAACATGACCACAGCAAAGCCCCCACCAACCCCTCTGAAGTGAGTGTGAGAAGTCATCTGACATTTCATTGCACTTCTGCTTTTTTCTTGGACTAAAGTCTCACTCATGTAGATGCACCCCTGTGCAATGCTGGACACGTGTCCCCTCACAGTAACTCTGATTGCTGAGGTATCGATGCCAAAGGAAACCAGAAACATGGACTCATCAGGGCGGCCTCAGAGTCCCAAGCTGCCATGTCAAGGAGCCAGAGGCTCTGTGAAGCTGGTGACAGCTCTGTCAATAACACTTACTGTTCTTCTCAAAATCCCAAAAGGCACAGTGCACTGCTGCATCACCCTGGAAGTGGAGAAAAAGGAGGCTGTGACATTCACTCAGTGTGTCGCACTTGCAGACAGCGCGTCTTGCCTGTAATCAGGGTTTATTGCTAAGGCAGTTTGATTTGATTTCCTCTGTGCTGCTCCACAAGAAAGCGATTATTTGCACAGTGGAGCTACACAGGGTCTGCAGGTGGCTGGAGATGCCAGCAGTTATGGGGAAGTGGGACACTCAGTTGTTAAGACCCATCTGGGATCCGGCTCACCCATGGCACTGGAAACCAGCAGAGGGTCCCAATTTTCACCTTCACCTTTACCAAGGGAAGTCCTGGGAGTCAGTGATTTTCCCAGTGCTACCAGTATCTTTCTGCATCTTGTAGTCTTTTAAGGACAGCAGAAAATCTGACAAGCTGTCCAGCTTGGACCGATTCCTAAATCTAGTCTCATTGGCTTCGTGTAGTATCTGAGATGTCATACCAAATTACTGATGAAATTCAAAAGTTAGGACCAAGACCTAGAATAATAACCTCAGATTTTATACAATTGTATTAAAATAAAATAAAAAAATTATCAACGCAAGAAAACCTTTATTTTAGAGTTTCAGTGTTTTGTCTCTCTCTCTGAAACAAAGCAGGGAAGACATCTAAGACAAAATAAAACTTGCCTGGATATTGCAAACGACTGAACAGATTTAAATGGGTATTCGATGCAATGTTTTCTCTTGGGGACATTCTAGTTTATTACTCATAAAGCTGCAGCAAACTTTCCCAAGGCACAGATTCATTTTATTTTATTATTAATAAAGTTTGATAAAGCCCAGTGTTTACAGGAAGCCACCCTCACAGATAAGCTGTTAAGACATGTGATCTGCAGATTGTCAAATATAATTAGGCTGAGAGGGAAAGAAATAGGGTAGGATAATATCTCATTAAATATTTAATTAGGGTATTTTTAAAAGGTTCAGGAAAAAATTTGAGAGGTGCCAGATGGCCTGGTGGAGTAAAAATGACGTAAGAGAAGGGATATCTAGGTGGAATTTCTGAGTATGCTTTATTTGCTAGAACTGAGTGGAAGGAGCACGTTGCCATGAAAGCAGCATTTTCAAGCTCTCATTAACATGAACTTTAATCAAATTAATCTTATTGAATCATTTTGCTCTGCCCTGGGTTTGGAATATAATCCTGAGTAGGCTGGACCCTAAACACTGGCAACACAAAAATGCTGAGGTGAAACTCAGTCAACAAGTTTCACCCATGGCCATTTGAAAATAATTTAAGGTCGATTTTAGTTCTGAAACATCATTTTGAAACAAAAGAAAGGAAATTAATTTTGAAAACATTTATGTGGTGTTTTGATTTTTTTGAAATTTACCTCTTCTGGTGACTAAAACAATTTGCTGAATTTGGAGCAACTACAAATCATTTCAGTCAAATACAAAACCTTCTATTTTTTACCAAATAAACTATTCCTTGAAAAAAAAATTGTCCAGGCCAAACCAAGGAAACAATAAAGACATCCCTTGCTGCTAAGCACAGGTTTAGAGCGGAGACACGAGCTTTACTAACCTGCAGGAATTAAACTCTGAGATCTGTGGGGTCTGGCAGTGTTTTGGGTGATACATCCTGGGAAGGGTCAGGCAGCAAAATGTTTTAACCTTACTTATCCTGTTGCCAGTTTAGTGTGAGTCTGAGTGAAATAGGCTCCACTTCAACACCTCTCTGATGAAATGAACTCATCCTACCGTATTTTGGACCACGTGCTGAAGAGTAATAGTCACAGGCTCATTAAGGTTCTGAACTGAGGCATTTTCAATGCTGGCGCTCACAACGTAAGTGTTCAACCTCTCCTTCCTTAAACTGTCAACCTGCAGGGGAGAAATACAGGCATGCAAAAAATTCAAAGTCATTTCTGTCGCCAGCAATCCTGCTCTTCCCCTGCTTCCATTCTGTAAAAATTGTGTTTGTTGGAAATGGTGATCACCTAAATGCCATGGGATGCCTGATGTAATTTAGCTACTTGCTACTTCATTAGCAAATGCAGTTAGCTGCAAATTCAGGGACAGTCTGCACATCAGCTGAAGCAGAACAGGGTTTCAGATGCGTCAGCTGGATTGAGAACGCTGTGTAATCGTTTCAGTAAATCAAAACATCCAGTTGTACATCATTAAGCTCATTAGACAGCAGACACAATTGGGAATATTGCTTCTGCATGAAAAGCATCGCTCAGCACACTGTACGTGCCATCATACCAAAAGAAACATCTCCCTTTGAAATTACACCCTCCCAGCCCCCACGTTAAGAAAACATATTCAACATATTCTAGCAAATGCTGGAATAGTCCCAAACGCTGCAGATTGGTGCTGCTGTGGTTTTAGTGGAGACATAAATCTTCCAATTATTTTCATGATCTTTTACACATACAGTGCATGTTCCTAAAGCAAAAGTTTACTGTCAGAAGAAGATTAACGTCTGTTCTTTTCAGACAGTAGGGCAGTATTGGATTAAGACATCATCTACAGAAAATGAACAAACAGTTTAAGGTCTGCAGACACCTCTCAGACCATCATTGCTTTGCTGCCTGGCTACATTTTCCCTGCACATCTGTTAGCGCTCCATCACCCTGATGCTAAATGTGCCCAGAAGAGATGATGTGATTGAAATTTCTCTTTTGTACACACTAAACTCAGCTGAACAGATTACTGCCGAGTGAGCGTTTGGTGGGAGGCATAGTTACTGCAAAGAGTGAAGTTGTGCCAAAAAACTTAAACTGAATCTTCGAATGCTTGTCTGGGTCGGAGTGCTCGATCCCCAAGAATTTCTTCAGTGATTTGGGCAAAAACACTGAGGCCAGGGCACTTTTGAAAGGGTTTTCTTGAACGTTGATCTGTAGGAGAGATAGGACGTGATCAGAGCTGCCTTCCTCATGACAAATTCACAGCGGTACAAAAGAGCAGGGTTGTGTAGTTCATTCAGCAGTCCCTGAGATATTGCTTTGCTCTCACCTTGAGGTCCGTGCCTCTGTTGTAGGAGGTGACACCAAAGGCCAGGCCTCCAAACAGGCTGGGGTCTGGACGCGTCACAAGCAAAGCCAAGGAAGTGGTTATCACCGACGTATTTCTTTCTGTGTAGGTGACCTTATAGCCTATCTCCTCCATCATGTTCAGGATACTTTACCAAGAACAACAGCAAGGGGAAAAAGTTAAAAAAACTAAGATACATCTCTTGAAATGTTCCCCTGGCTTCATAATATGCAGTCAGGAGACAATCAGCCAAAAACCTCAGCTCCTCAGCTCTGATTTGTGATCACAAGGAGCAATCTCTAGAGGAGAACGGGTCAGTCTTGGGGTAGGTGGCATTTTGTCTGGCACAGGGTCAGGTGGCAACAAGGGATTGAGTTACTGAATTGGTTCCACTCCAGCAGGTGGGAGATACCACCCTGTGGGGACAATGTGAGGGGGTTCTGGGAAGATCCAAGGCAAAATTCACACCCAGTCAAATACTGTGTGCCATCTGGAAGGTAGTTACGTGTAAAACCTGATAGTTTGATTATCTGCAATCATCTGATTGTGCTCTCAGGTAAAATATCGGAGCCAGAATGATTTAGTCTGCAAGGGAGCTCTGCAGGTTGGTCCTCCACCTTCCCACCTCCCCCAGGCAGGGCACACTTTAAAGACAGGTCAGCTTGCCCAGGGTCTTCTCCAGTGAAGCTCTTTCCTAAGTAGGGATTCTACACAGGATTCCAAAGGAAGCAGCCAGTTATGGTTGTTTAATGCTCGTGGGTGTTAAAAGAGTCAGAGGCAGCTCCACATCTTTTGGCTTGCTCTCAGGCTATTCAGCAGTACGCAAGAAGGGATAATGCTCTGCTGAAAACGTGTATGACAGCTGGCCCTGGTGGACTAAAGGAAATCCTCCCTGTCCTTCTTTGGTCTGGTGTTATCTTCATGTATCGTTGGTGCCAGACACACAAGGATCCCCATGGGATCCTTTCACCCACAGCTGCCCTGGAGCTGCAATGTCTGGAGTTCAACTTCCACAAAATATCCAGGGTCCAAAGTTTTTACTGAGGCCGGAAGGAAGGAGCATAATAACACTTGTGAGGATAGCATGCTAGCACTCATTGGTAGTTGTGCTCTTCTGAGGTCTTATTTATGGAGAAATTAAAATACCTAAGATTCTTCTGTCCTTAAGAATTTTAAGGATGTTTTTATTACAACTTTTACATACCAGCTCCATCCCCATTACGGATCAGGAATCTGGGCACTATTAGAACATCACCCTTGTGATGTTCAAGACAGGAGAATGCAAAGTAATGACTATTTTACTTAAAAAAACCTACACTCTATTTGGCAGAGGTGAGGAATGCTGGCAGCCCCCACCCCACACACTGTGGTACACGAAACTTTGAAGGGAGAGCATACAGCCGTCAGGATCACGATGCTACTCAATCCTTTCTCTCTGGCAGATTTTCTAAGCTATTTTTGACTACTTTGGCTACTACTAATCCTTGCGGATTCCTGAGTTGGAAGAGGCAACGCATAGTTGTCCAGTACAAATAACTGGACTGTGGCGTCGTCTATGCCCCGCCTAGAACTTAAGTGGAAAGTTCATTTTTCTTACTTTTGATATTTCTTATTTTAATATTTCTTATTGAAATGCTGGTTTACATTAAGTGAGAGGAAATTGCAGATAGGCACAGTCTTTAAAATGAGAGATGCTGAAAGGCTTTTTAATATAATGAACAGTGCATCTCTTACGCTCTTGGTGAGCAGTGGATTTGCCAGTGTGAAGTAGAATAGACTTTCCTATTTGGAGGTTCAGACCATACAGGGAGAGGTGGGTAAGCTGTCTGGCCCAAATCAGAAATGGGCAACCTCTGGGTGCTCTGGCACCTTTGTAAAGGCTGTCGGCAGTTTTCTGAACAGTGCACAGCTCAGCAACAGGTGCCAGACGTTTCAGAAACAGGTACTTGAGTCACCTGTAAGATCTCAAAGGAGAGAGATGTTTGGAAAGTTATTGAGCAATCTCAATTTTACCATGTATGAGAATCACATAATGGATGTAGAATCCTAAATTTAGATTTGGAAGTCTAACACTGAATAGCTAGATTTGAAAAATCACTGTCAGCACAGGTACAACGCTCCAGCCTGGTGTGCTGGTGGATCAGATACATGTCTCCAGGATGACCTGCCAACAAATATTGCACCTGAGCTGTGGAGATCACCTCTGAGGTGAGATGAGATGAGATGAGATGAGATGAGATGAGATGAGATGAGATGAGATGAGATGAGATGAGACTGAGATGAGATAAGATGAGGTGGTAGCTAGGCAGTCTCCCCCATCTACATCCAGGCTGAAATGCCCATGGAAAACAACTTCTGCAGAACTGTTTCTGGTAAAAGCACCTGTGACAACACAAGTTCCAGTTTCTGCCACTAAGAACCACAAACATGTTTAAGGTCCAGGCACAGAAATTGCTAACTCTCAGGGTGATATTTTAATAGACCCAACGAATTACTCCATTCAGTCAGGTGCCATTTTAGCTTAGGAAGCCACTTCTGGGCAAGTTCTCTTACTTACCCGTTGGTCATTTTTCTGATGTTCTGATCTTTTATTTCTTGCAGCAAAATATAGTTTACTATAGACAAAACAGTCTCTGCAAGTGCCACAGTTATATCTGCAAGTGTTACAATATCAAAAATTTTACTTGCAACGATTTCTAATTCTTCCATGTGCAGCATTGCATCATTTGTCAAGAGGTACAAAATATGCTGTACAACATCTTGTGCATTCTCTGAAAAAAAAAAAAAAAAAAGGAAGTACTGATTTCTGTGGCATAGCTGTGTGTCTCTATGGTAAAACAAGGAGTTAGGGCACTTCTCTTTCCATATGGTCATAATGATTTTGATCTATTAAAAATTATAAGCCAATAAGCCCTCAACACATCAATGAAATTGGCAAAAACTTCAAAGAAAAATCTGGATGTTTCAGGTTATGTTTTAAAGGAAGAAAACAATGTACTTTCAGAAGAATATTATCACCTACTTTTGGATTATAAAGATTATCTGTAAGTACTATTTAGCGTTAACTTTGGCCAACTTTACAAGCATTTGCAAGTTCAAAATTACACATGATCTATCCTTCTCTTAACGCTTATCCTTCTCTTAAGCAGTTAACGCTGCTTAACTGCTTTGCAACAGAAGCAAATTCTGAATGTTATAGTTTGAAAAGTCATATTTGCCATTCATCATCTCATCATCCTTCTAGATTTTTTTTATGGAAGCAGAGTTTTACACCCGGGGAGTTAGCCAGACTGTATGCAACTGCAGATATCTTTCCATGATCTACCATATCTGATGCCACTGCTGTGTAGGTGGATAAGCTGTGGTGTTGGCTTTGTTCACCATTCAAACAACTTGTACTATTTGTTATAGCTTAAAAAATATATAATAAGGTGGTAAAGGTCACCTTGGAGCTTGCATGAATTACTGCACAAACTTTTCTAGATCCATACACCGATTTGTGCTTCTTTGTATAAGACATTATGAGCTACTTTGATGTGGTAACAGAGAGTACAGACAGGCAACACCTGTCACGTTCTTCATGGGTTATTTACTTAGCTCGAAATCTAAGTGTAGGATTTGAGACAAGTCTTCAAAGTTCTAGCTAGAGAATTTTGAAGCACCTGCAAAAGTAATCTACATTAAAAACACTTTAAGATGACCAAGTGAGTAGGATGCACAGAAAACAACCTTATCCCTTCAGTTCTTCAGATTTCCAGCATAAGCATTATCTGAGTATAACTATTTCTACTTTGATCTGCTGAGGTATCTGGTGCCTTACCTTCTGTTATCATGATATTATGGAGGTCTAAAATAGTGTTTGGAAGTTCTTCCAGTAATTTACATTTAGTCATATTTGGCTTCTTCCAGAAAGCTCGCTCAAGTTCAATATGAATTGCACTGAAAAATGAAAACAGTGTACATCATTACAAGAAAAAATACATAATAATTGGTGTTCCTCATATTTCTCATTTAAGTAGCTGAAAAGGTAATTAATGATTTTGAAATAAATTAACTAATTAGCCCTGTATACTTTGATCTTCCTTTGCATGGGGCTGCTGTGTGCCCTGACAGGCCATCATCTAGGTTTCTGTCACACCAAGCCTGGTCCTCCCTCCTGTTTCCCATGGAAGAACCACAGTGAGATGTTCTCATGGCTCACCAGCTTCTCTGGGCAGACTGCAGAGGGTTTTTCCTGCAGCTGACCTCTGCTTCACTGCCTGGGCTCGTTAGCGGCCAGGAATAATTCCCCTTGTAGGCTGTCTGTGAAAAGCTTTCCGGACAATCCATTAGTTCTGAGGAAGAAATACATAGCTTTTTAAAAAGACAAGAGGAAGATACCTCCCCTTGACACCCAGCTGTTTCCTGGACCTCCTTTCCCGATGGGAATGAGACATAATTTGCAGGCTGGATAGGAGCATTTTACAAGTTTACTGGCTGCAAGAAAACATTTTATTTGAATGTTTCATCTGTTCTACAGTCTATTTCTCTTTTGTTTGACAAGGTCAGCTCTCAGGTAAAGCATTAGTTTCCCAGCATCACAAACCATATCTAATGACAGTACATCCTGCAGGCTTCTCATTACCTGAAGGCGCTTTCACGTTGCCCCTCATTTTCCCATCAATGTCTTTCCTCCAGGCTCGCAGTTTTATAGTCTGCAGATGATCTTTTGTGAGTCTTTGGTATAAAAGGCTGAGAGAGCTGGGACTGTTCAGCCTGGAGAAGAGAAGGCTCCGGGGAGACCTGAGAGCAGCTTTCCAGGATCTGAAGGGAGCCTACAGGAGAGCTGGGGAGGGACTCTTGGTCAGGAAGTCTAGTGAGAGGATGAGGGGTAATGGTTTTAAATTGGAAGAGGGGAGATTTAGATTAGATATTAGGAAGAAGTTCTTTGCTGTGAGGGTGGTGAGGCACTGGAACAGGTTGCCCAGGGAAGTTGTTGATGCCCCATCCCTGGAAGTGTTTAAGGCCAGGCTGGATGGGGCTTGGAGCAACCTGCTCTAGGGAGAGGTGTCCCTGCCCATGGCAGGGGGGTTGGAACTTGATGATCTTTAAGGTCCCTTCCAACTCTAACCATTCTATGATTCTATGATTCTATGAAAATATCGGTTAGAATTTCAGGTACGATCTCTTAGCTCTTATCTTTGGCTTACTTTTGTATTTTAAGGAGCAACAGAAATTGTAACC
Source organism: Thinocorus orbignyianus (assembly GCA_013400375.1). Lineage (NCBI taxonomy): Eukaryota > Metazoa > Chordata > Aves > Ciconiiformes > Thinocoridae > Thinocorus > Thinocorus orbignyianus. The sequence continues at coordinate 281,655 of VXBW01007737.1, read as the reverse complement.
AAACCAACAAAGAGATTATCTGCCATCTAAGCCTTGATCCAGTACACACTGGCATTAAGGGAATGTTGGCAGTGGGTTTAGTTTTGGTGTTTGGCTCCGTCTCTGGGCAGGAGCAAGCTCTGAGCAGAAGCTCCTGGGTTTGCAGCTGCATCAGCCTGACCTCCCCTCCATTGGAGGTGCTCAGACCTGCCTCAGCACCAGGATCCAAGTTCTAGCTCACCTCCAGTTGTCTGCAGCCCGGGTCCTTGATCTCACTGTCATTTCATGATGTTCTACATCACATGAGGTCAGTCTGGTTACTTGCAGGGATGTTTTCTAGCCCTAACCTCTCCACAAAGCTTCAATTAGATAAGACACCAGTAGCCAGAGTTACAAACTGTAGGATTTTAATGAGGTTTTAATGAAATATTACCTATTGGTTTGACAGCCACATCTTCAGGTTTCACATATAAGAATAATGGTCCCTCTTCGTAAGGGTCATTCAGCAACTGTTTGATCCTGAGACTCAGTACTTCCTGCGTTTTAAGTGTTGTAGCCTTTATAATGGCCTTGCAGATGTAGCTACAAATATAATACACAAACAAAGGTACCATATTGGTAAAATTTTTGCAGTTATAAGTGGCTACAAATTTAAGGAGTAACTCAGAAAATTATATTGAATTGGAACATTTATGTCTGTATTTTGTTCACTGTAAGTGGCAAATGTTGCCAAACATCACTTCTTATGTCCACTAGTACCTTATTGCTGGAAATGCCTTCTAAAGTACAAATTATTGGGACCACAGGTACAAGAATCTATTTATAGTATCATGGTAAATACTTCAGGTTTCCTAATCACATTATCTTGGCAAAGGAACATTTCTGTCACAAGCAAGCATTTTTCAACAGTGTTTTAAAGTTTGGAGTTTGCTAGTCATAAAACTATGAGGTCAGAGGTGGCAGACTTTGAGGCTCCCTGGAAAACTGAGATTTAACTAAGTGCTTTCAGTGGCTCCACTGGATTCCAGCTTTTTTCTCCTCAAAGCAGCTATTCTTCTGGATAACTGTTTGCTGACCTTAGGAGGTCTGGAAAGACTGTATCTTAGTCTTTGAGTGGCTTCAGATGTGGCAGAAAGAAGCAAGAAGCCAGCTCTCAGTTGTGGATGGATCACTCCTAAGGACCTCCACTTTAACTGAGGGCTAACAAGTGAATTTCCTTAGGACCGGGACCTTTCAAGTGTTCCCAGCTCACTCCTGCTTCTGCATGGTTGTCCCCAGCTCAGCATGGAAACCATTTGCAACCCCCTGAAGGTGATGGGAGCTGGGAACCCAGGTCTCTTTTATCTTCTGGCCTAAGGTCAGAAGGCAAACCCACAGAAGAGGTGCAGGATTCATCCTAGCAGACTTTCTGGACATTGTCTACTCGCTATTCTGGCCCCTGGGAAGGATAGTGCCCACAGCCAGCTCTTACATGAGGTGCAAACATTCCCACTGGCTGTGGAAGCACATCGAGCCTCTTGAGATACGGGGTGTAGGAGGGAAACTGGGAATGCTCAAATGCATTTCCCCAAGTCAAGCATTACTGTGGTTCTGACTCCACATGGGCTTTTCTATTTTAGACAATTAGAGGATCCACTTTTACTCTGAAACTAAAACAGCTGAGGAGGGATATAATTGCTCCTTATGCTAACCAATGAAACCAATATGAACTATGGAAACCCAGCTCATAACTGTGGGTCTTACCTTTGTGACATCTGCTTTACCTTCGTAGACAGTTCGTGTAGGAGGACACAAAAAGTTAGAAGCTGGTTAAAATCAACTGGCACAAGTTGCATTTTAAAGACAGTAAACAGTAGAAACGTGGTGTGCTCATTAAAAGAGAGTCCATTGCTTTAAATGTTATTAGGACCTGACTCTCTGGAGTAGCCCTTGTTTGGCAGTACTTCCAGAGGTACATCAGGATAAAGCAGAACATGCTGCCTCATGCAGAGAGTAGAGCAGATCTATATACACCTACCAGATTGAAAGTCAATATTTAACAATTTCAACAGAACACAATACCATGCAACTACTGTATCCTCTATGCACAGATAAGAAAAATCAAGTTTTTTAATCAGAAAATAACAAATTACATACACGGGTCCTTTTATAGATACTGCTTTGTGGATAATTCCATCTGTAAGCAAAAGAGAATAGAGTAATTATTTCACAGTAAGCATGTAACATGCCCCATCCTGCTGTAGCCTAAAAAAATACCATCTCACAACCACAGTGAGCCAGACCTTGCAGCAGAGAAGTCATATTGAATTCAGCAGAAGTAGATCTATAGAAATCACCAAGACCAAGTGCTGTATCATGTATGCACCCCTGCTAAAAAAAATGTTTCTTCCAGAATGAGACCTGCTCGTCTCTTAGGGTTTTTCTGAATGGGATTCACCCCATGTAAAAGCGCAGTGTGTAACTGGATTGTCATTTGAAAAGTAAGGCCAGGCTGGATGGGGCTTCGAGCAGCTTGGTCTAGTGGGAGGTGTCCCTGCCCATGGCCCCTTCCAGCTCTAACCATTCTATGATTCTGTGATTCTAAGCAGTAACTATGGAAGTTGGAGAAGAAAGTAGGAAGTGGAAATATGCATAAAATGCTAAAACTCCACATCTGTACATGTGACACTGTTATGAATTGCTAAATAACCCTCTGAGCTGCTCACAGTTCGGGTGTGAATACAGCTGGATTGGGCTAAAGGTGTGAAACGGAGGAGTCTTGTGCAAAACCGTTGTTTCTGAGCAGGGTTTTGGAGCTATAATACCCTTTCATTAGACATGGCCACACAAGAGCCAGCATGTACTTACTTACACAGCCCTCAGGGATTTGGGCACCTCGCTCTGCAAATGGATGTGACCCTTAAACTCCTCCACACTCACATGCAGCCTCTGACAAAGGGTTTTGGCGGTACTAATGTGAATGAACCCTGCAGGTACCAGGTCCCTGCCCTACCTTCCGTCTCCCCGGAGTACCAATTTCTGTCCCTTTTGCATCTCCAGAATGCTGTACCACATGTACCAGCCCACACAATGCAGAGGCAGCAAAGGTCTCACCTTCATCATCTCCCAATCCATATGGGCAAAGATGAGGTCTCAGCTTGGCAGCAGCTACTTGCCTTGTATTAGGCAGGAGATATATTTTCAGGTGAATGAGCCCCGTAAAGGAAATGTGGGTGTTCCACACGATGGCAGTTTTGCAGGCTTTGGTTTACCTCCTTGCCACGGGACTGGGCAGTTGTGAAATGGGTGTTTGGAACCTGGCTGCAATTTTGCACAAGGGACAGAGGGTCAAGGTGACGCTCCTGCACAGCCAGAGGCTTACCTGACTTTAAAGTCTGTCACAACAAATTCTTCTCCAGCAAAGATGACACTAAACTGGAAAGAAAACAATAACATTTCCATCAACTTGATTTATTAATACTTTGTCTAGGTCTGCTTGTAAATTTAGAATTTTCATCGGAATTCTAAATCCTGATGAAAATGGCTAACAATTTTTGCAAAATGTCAACACTTTTCCCTTTCTTCTGAATTTAATTTTATCCTATTAAAAATGTGTTAGATAACATGATTCTGAAACACCACAATATCATCACATGGCAAAGAAAAGGAAGCTACTCACCCAGTTTTCAAAAAGCTTCCTTGCATCGTAGTAGTCAGGAGCTCTCTCAGACTTGTAGGAAAGGGAGACATTCATGCCAACATTAAAGAAGCTGACTGCAAGAGAACATGCATGAGATGCAGGCTGGAATTAGTCCAAAGGGCTCCTGTACTCCTTCCCACCTCCTCACCCATCCCTTCAACATTTCCCATTCCCACGGCCATTGAGGCTCTTTGGGAAAGCTCCAAGTGTCCAGATTATAATGCTGGAAATTTCATTAAGGAGCTGAAGGGCCCAAACACATGGTCAAGTTGTCACAGCTTAACAAACAAGTTGTGATTCCTACTTGTGGGTTCACTAACTTGGCTTTTACTGCCTGCCAGGGATGCCTAGGAAGGGATTAGGAGGATGTGCTGACATACACCTTGCTGAGCAACAACAGCTGAAACGTGTGACCGAGTCTGAAATTGTCACCCCTATGGTGTCAAGCAGTGTCAGCGAGGGCCATGTCAGTGTTCAGAACAGCCTCGTTCGGCACTTACGTGGGATGGTACCTCTGGTACTACTGGTTGTAGACAACAGGGGCAGCAGAGGAGCCCTTGTTGAGGATGCTTCACTGGAGCCTCCTGAAAGCAACATTAAAAGGTCTGAGAATCCACAGTGATAAAAGCATAAGGAAGAACACCATCCAGGTACGAGAGCGGGTCTGAGCCCTTCAGCAAAGGTCATCGTAACAAAGAACTGCTGCTGTCCTCCAGAGTTCTGCAGGGGTGGGGGGGAATACCCCTACATGTGGGGCTGCTTCTACAGCATAACAAGGGAGAAAATGGGATTTGCAGAGTTTAGATCGCAAGGAACAACAGAGTTTATGCAGCATCATCTTTTTTCATTGCTTCTGTTGAAGAGCAGTTATCTCTCCGTTCCCTTCTTGCCTGTGTAATCCCTGCCAGCCTTCAGGAAAAGGCCCTTGTCAAACACCGAGTGCTGATGGGTTAACCTGCAGCAACAAACATGAGATGAACATTGATGCCCATGGCCTCTGGTTTAACAGCAATCTGGCATAAGGATTCCTATTCTGAATGCCGGCCACCCTGCCTGTTGTTTTCAAAGCAAAGAATTCTGAGAATTCGTTGGTAGCTAATTTTCCTTGAAGTGAATCACCTTGTCAAACCAGATAGGATTTCTGCATTTCACATGCAATATCTGCCACATCACCAGGCAGACAAGGACAAAGCAGGTGATGATTGTCACATGTTCCACAGCAAATTGCAGTGAACCGAATCACCGTATAACATTACAGGTCTCATAATGAAAGAAAAGCAGGATCACAACAGTTTGCTCTAGAGGTACCGTTTCCTTGCTATGCTGGTAATTTGTATTTTTTTTCTTCACTCACATGACTGTCAAAGACTTGACATTCTAGCTCTGACTAAGAGAAATAAACTTAACACAGGAATACAAAGCCAAGTGTCTATGAATGAGGAGTGTGGTTGGAAATGAGTAGAATAAGGCTGTGCTTCACAAAACATTGTCGTCTCTACTGTAGTTCAAGGCAAGGACTGTCACCCAGGCACAAAGTGTAACAGCCCGTCTCTGACCCATTCAAATCAAAGGTGACACATCCCTAGACAGTGACAGAAACAGGGGCTGTTAACAACTTGAAGCCTCCTAATTTTTATCCTAAATAGCTTCAAATTATTTTGTGAAGTCGAAAGGACAGCAGAAGTCAAAAGCCCCTCTGGAACAGACGCGCTATGGTACACGAGCTTCTCTTTCCTAGATAAACAGGTAATTTTACCCTTTGCTTTGAGCCACAGGCTGTGCACTCAGCACAAAGTCAAACGGAAGCAATCTCTGAGTTGCAACTTCATGGACAAGTGAGAGAACAATAAAGCTACTGGAAGTCCAGTAGCTGAGTTTTCTCTCCAAGTCTGGCTTTTGCAGACCAAGCTCAGACCCTTCAGTCTTCAGCTCAGACCCTCAGCCTCCTCAGAGGTGCCAGTCTGTATTTTGGTGTCATCTCATGGTTTCAGAAACAGTTTTCAGCTCCAAGGGTATTGTCAGCAGAGGGTCAGAGCAGGTGGAGAGCCAAGCTGGGAGGCTGCTCTGTTCCTGGAGGCAGTGGCATGAGGAGCAGGAAGGATGCACAAGCTGGTTCAAAGATCAAAGCTGCCAGCAACTGCTGCTGCAGAGCAGTGTTTTTTGTAGCACAGTCTCTACTGCATCCAGGGGTCAAGAAAGCTGTCAAAATAGTGAACCTGCTTTTCCCGTGATGCTCCATGAGTCTTAGCTTTTCATTTGGACATCTCTCCTCTTTATTCTCACCTTTTTGCTTCTGAGAGAGTACTATAGTGTTGGAAATAAGAGGACTAATTTACCCCTGCTTCACTCTGCCACTAGAACACCAGCAAGTCCAGGAGCATTTAAATGCCACGTTGCCATTTCAAATCCTTGGCCTGTGGTAGGTCCAAACCATGACCTGACATAACGGCTATTTGCTGATTCTTTATTTGGCAGAGACCCACAGGCTTAGATTATCTCACTGCGAGACAGACCTAGATATTCAGTACACAGAACCCAGCCCAACACCCGCTCGCACGGTCTGACAGCCCTCCAGGCTTTCATCCAGCAGTTTAAACTGTGAGAGGAAACCTGTGTGCCTTCCCATGGGAAGCTCAGAGCTGCAGAAGTGGGTTCTCTGAGCCCTGGGGTGATACTACAACTCGTCAGTCCCTGGTTTCAAGCTGACAGAAAGTGAGTGTCTTCTTACAAGCTTTTTTAAGACCTGCTGTCATATAGGAAGTGTGATGAGAACGCTGAAGGGACAATGCTGTGCAGACATGCCCTATCACTGGAATAAAGTCTTTTTTTTCTTCTCTTATAGAAATACAGGCATGATATTAGGCTGTGGTTTATCAAGCCATAAGCCAAACTGTTTGTACACCTCGGGTTTAGCTTCTCCCTACTGCAGATCCTCTCCAGATAGGGGGAATCTGCATTTAGCTGGGTGATCTCCGGCTCCACTCCATTCCTGTTATCAGTGCAATGCTTAAAAAACCGTTGCCTCAGGGGTGATGTATGATATCACCCAGTGTCAGCCAGGATGAGTCAGAAAAACCTGCTAGGGAAAAAATAAAATAAAATAGAGAAATGGACAAACAAAACCCAAACTCATTCCAATCAGGAATGTAACTCACAATGCCATTCTCAGCTCCTGACAAATGAAGTATAATTAGAACTTCACAGATTCTAATCGATTTCTTTCTCTGTCTCTTTATCATTTAAAAAAAAAATCTGTTTATTCTCACATGTCAAGGATCATTACCAGCAGGCAGGTATGGGACTAGCCACCTGCACCCTGTAACTTCATTTGCTTTAATTAACGTGCATGTAATTCCATTCACGAAATGAGGGCTAAAGAGTGATGACAGATGAGATCTGAAGCTAGAAAAATACTGCACCACTGACAGTTTTAAAGTCCTAGTCACGGGTTTTGATTTGATAATTTAATAAATGATTTATTTGGCATCCTATAAATATCTATGGTTTCCAGCAGAAGAATAGTAAAAATCAGATCAACCAATAAGAGAACCACAATAAATATATATTTTATATTATTAGCAGTCATTTTCAGATACTGTATATTCAGCCCTCTCCCAGATTATTTAAAATTAAGACGAAAATCAGAAATCAGTGTGTGGGTGAGGCAGGGGGAGGAAGAGATGAAGACTGTGAGTCAGTGAGAGAATGAGAACACACACTTTTACGCTTTCAGCAAAGAACCAGCTGAGCTGAAAAAGTAAAGGATCATCTTCAAGAACTCTGGAGAAAAAAGCAAGGGCTTTACTTTACTTTACTCCTGCTATCAAGCAGAGCCAGTGCAATTGCTGTGATCATTATATCACTTATGAAAAGTCAACACACCTTCCTAAGGCTGCTTCTGCTGCATTCGTGTGAGAAGTTTCACTCCCTTTGCCTAGATGAGCCCTGGCTTTCCAAAAGTAATGCAGGATTTCCAAAACAAAGCAGGTTGCCCAACTTCCCAGTGCCGTTTCATAAACTGTCTGCTGCAGAGGTGAAGCGAGCAGTGCACAGGACTGTGCACAGTGTATGTGAACACAGGAAGCAGCCTCTGCAGCTAGGAACTGTCAGAGGGCATAAATAGCAATTTGAGCCACGACATCAGCATGGAAATGGCATTTCCCGGTGACATTTCCTTACACAGCAACACCTTGGCACAACTATTTCTTATATGCATGTTCCTTATGTTCTTAGGTAGAATCAATATGTACGACCCCATATAGACATTCCATACAAACCACAGCCAGGTGTAGCTTCCCCTGCCTGGCAGACTGGAAGTAAATCTCAGTCAGTATTTACACCACTCGCTGTTATTCCTACCTGGTGTACCACCAGTGGGTCTCTGTGCCACAGCTAGCTCATGAATTTCAGTTAATTACAGTAAGGAGAAGATTTACAGTGGAAATAAAGGTCTTGCCAGGATCTGACACATGACAGATTCTCAAACATGATTTAATTTTATTAACATCTCTGTAACTAGGACTTTACAACAGTTGTCTTTGTTATTTTTCTTGGGAAAGTGTTACACTCCAATAACCCTTCTCCTACTGTGGATCCAGTGGTTTAGGGCACCATAGAGAAGCCTGACCTCGGTTCCTGTAGTTCATCACTTATGAGTCACAGTGCCGTTTCTTCTTGCTGATAACCCAGGAATATTTGGGCCAACGTTTTCCAGACTGAATGTCCAATTTAGATTATGCTGGAGAATCCCAGCTAAGGGGAAATCACCTGGTTCTCAGGGACTGCTTTAGAGAGGGAAAAAAAGGCTTTGACCATTGAAAGCCTTTGTCTCACTAAATAGCTGCTCAAATTTATCCAGGTTATTGTATTTTTAAAAAGTCAAAGTCCAGGAACACTGAGCAGAGGCTTTGATTTTAGATGCTAAACTTTTCATCAGCAAACATGACTAAGCTTCTCACAACTCCTTGCCTGGCCAAGCACTTACCTTTCCCACAGAGCAAATGGGCCCAAGGGCAAAGGTGTTAATTGGAAAAGGAGCGTTCCTCCTCCCTCCCCATCAGAATCACATCCCTCCATCTAGTCAGGGACAGCTCTGGCAACAGGCAGTGCAGGAAGAGGACTGCCTGGATAAAGGCAGTGGGGCAGGGAGCCAGGAGACAGATGGGAAGGGTGTAATTTGCAGGAATTGTTATTAGTGCCTGTGTTGGTCGGCGCAGAGCAAGGGGGTGTGCCGTGAGAAAGCTGGGGAAAATCCCTTTGAGCACAGGTTTCAGTAGCAGTGGGTGATTTCCCGTGTTCTTCTCTTTGCTTTGGGTGGGAAAAGTGCAGTGGAGGCTGCAGTGAAGGCAGCGGGTGCTGTCTGATGGAACGCTCCTTGGATTCTCAAACTGGATGCCAAAAATGACCAGTTACCTCAGACTGTGCCTCTGCTTTCCCTTGTGAAGCCATCACCTCAGAGAGGCTTAGTAAAGACACGTTCACTACTACTGTGGGGCACCTAAATGTCTTGGCATGTCATTAGCTTTGTGGAAATTAGTCAGTTAGCCAATAAGTCAATCTGAGTCCTGTTTTCATACTGTAAAGTTTAAATAACATGTAGTACATACAGACATGAGGATAGAATGATAAGATAACACAAAACACCGCTAAAGAGTGTTTTTCAGTGAAGCAACATCCACCTAGGGCACACAACAGCCAGCAGTCTTCCAGAAAACTGATTCCCATCACCTAACTAATGGCTCTAGCTAAATAATTTTAAACATGCTAGAAGAAAACTTCTGTGTCCATCCCACCTCACTCAGTGCCAGGCCAGCTGAGTAGCAGATGGGTGCCCCAGCAGAAGGATCAGCCACTAGAAGGTTCATCTCTAAGATGTTACCTGCCAGCAGCTTCCAGGGGACTTTGGTGGCAGAGCCTACTCCTGCCAACCTTTCCCTCACCCACAACTTCTGTGCCTGCTTCAAGAAGAGCCTGGGTGGGTGGGTGAGCGGGCAATGTCATAGGCATGGCTGCAGTTCTCCCCACTTCTGGTCTCAGCCACAGCAGCAGTGATGTGGGGACTATTAGACAATCCTTGTTGTCCTAAGACAAAGGGTTCCCTGCTCTCCCCAGCAATATCAAGCCCCCAGAAGATAAAATACTGCAGAGACTCACCACAGCGCAGGTGACGGTCCACAATGGGAAGGACACTGCTGAAGTTCCAGTACCTTTCCTCCCAGCTGACAGTATTGCCCACGGCGCAGTCCAGCAGCTCTTCCCGACCCACCACACGGTCCCACATTTGGAAGTAGTACAAGCTGCCGATGAAGCTGTTGCTTACCCTCACAATAAATCCATCCTTCCTCTTGTGCAGGTGACCCAGCACCAGGCTCCCATTGGGTCTCAGGCACTCGGTGCTGCCGGTGGCTTCAGAATGCACAAGCTCACCGTTGCAGTAGACCTCCAGCAGTTGTTTGCTGGTGTCCCACAAGCAGCACACACTGTGCCACACAAAAAGGGACAGGTCGATCTTAATGTCTCGTCTGGTGCCAAAAAGATACAGCCTCAACTGCTTGTTTTCTCCCGAGAGTCCGAGCTCTATGTCGTTTATGTCGGTGGAGGTACCATTAGTGTCGTAGGAAAATGCTGCCCAAGAGCTGATGTTGGCTGTTCGGTTCAGGTCAACGCACACTGTGAACTGACAGAGCTGAGGGACACTGTAGTTGGTCAGGGACACATACCTGTCATTCCTTCCCAGTAAATCCAGTTTTTCTCCATGCAGAGAATGTGTTTCTGGAAGTGAAAGGCATTAGAAAAGAGGGTGAAGAGGGGAAATGAAGTGTCACATTCAAAGGAAAAGCTGCAACATGACCTCATTCAGTCATATCCCTGAAGGCTGATTTAAAAAAAATTGAGTTTCTTCTATTTCTGTTTTCAACTGCCTTTGAAACTTAATTCTGAGACCACCCACACTACCAGTAAAGAGAAGACGAGTTTAATTCTGCAAAGAAAGTCCTCAAGACGTGCCAAATAGGAATCAGCACAGAATTTAGGTCTAGGGCACATGATCCAATATCAGTTCAGGTGTCCGTGCAAAGGTCTTGGTTCAACACACACTGGGAAATTAGTTGCTTGCAGATTTTACTGCCCGGTGACATATCAAAGTCAAGGTTTCTACTAAAAAAAATAATCATATGGATTGTCCTTTTCTCAGGCTCCAGAGAGTTTGGCCATCGTTTTTTTTTTTCATGACTTTAAATTATCTCATTTTATCTTTACAGCCCACTCTAAAGTTTAGTTTTGCTGACAGAGGCAATCTCCCACAGTCATACTCATGGTAGAGCTACATCACTTGCAAGTGAGTCACTTGCACACAGGTGGCCCCAGCTCTGATTGCAGAGTAGCAGAGTAGTAGCTGCAATGGCTCTAACTGCCACCCTTGGTCCCTGGAGTGGTCTGGCAGGGGCACCAGGGGCACTTATCTGGGTTTTTCACTCCACATGAGGGTGTCTTGCTGTACAGGAGGCAGCCTGGTGTAATGCTAAGACACGTATCCATTCTGGCTCCTGGATTTGTCATGGTGTCCTACTCAGTAGGTCCCACTGCTGTCACTGCCAGCCATGACAAAGTCCCTTCCCCAGGTATGAATCTCTGTGGACCTGCCCATAGCCATAGAGCAGCACTGGTCTCCAAGCAGCATGGTTAGATGGCAGCACAGGGTCATCAAAGGCAGGAGCCAACCTTTCTGCCAGCTCCATCTACCACCAACAAAGTGTTCCTGTAGGGGGTGAGGTGGCCCCACAGGCACGATCACAGTGGTAAAATTTAATCACGCTAGGTTAGATCTCGGGAAGAAATTCTTTGCTGTGAGGGTGGTGAGACACTGGACCAGTTGCCCAGAGAAGCTGTGGCTGCTTCATCCCTGGAGGGGTTTAAGGCCAGGCTGGATGGGGATTTGGGCAACCTGGTCTGGTGGGAGTTGTCCCTGCCCAGGGCAGGGGGGCTGGAACTAAATGATCTTTAAGGCCTGGTCCAAATTGAATCATTCCATGATTCTATGATTCTAATTGTAACCCAAGCCCCTCCTGTGCAGGTGATCTGCATCTTTAACTTACTATTACATTCACGTGTTTACATGTGCTTCAATAATTCAGGATATATTGCTTCCAGATAACAACTGCCATTATGCTGAGCCTTTTATAAACACATCTAGGGGCTTTTTTTACAGCACTTTCCAAAACCTGATTGCCAGCCATTATAAATCCATCAAGTCTAGCATAACCAACAAGCCTACAGTGATTATTCACACTTCTAATAAAGATTATGCACATCAGGGGCTGCAAAAGTAGCTGGTACTTCTTCCCTTCTGCTTCACAGGCTTCAAACTGGAGGCAAGTAGGAAATGATTCATCTGTGGAGTGATGCATTGCCATCCTAGAGCAGCCTTGTGCACTTGAAGCGTGGAGCATATTTCTATCTCACGTATCAGCACTCTGCCATCTTTCATGTCTGTCTCAGCTCTCAAATCAGCTCCACCAAGCACCTCAGTGTGTTGTGGACCATGCACCCGCATCCTGGCCTCACCTACACCTCTGCAACCCATCTATGATGGTGATTTACACCCAAAAGACTTATTTTTTCCCTTGAGTGAGAATACGTAGGACTTAGAACAGCTGTATATGACCCCCATTTGGTGGAGGCCTCTGGCTGGGCCAGGAGTTCAGCACCCTTCCACCAGCACACCAGCCTCTGCCTTAGTGGGAGCAAGCACACAGAATCACGTTGTGTGACTGTGCTCCACTGCCAACCTGACCTTTATCTCCTTATCTAACCAAGTGATGACCACCTGTGGTGGTCATAATGGGTGCATCTAGTCATGATGGCTCCATCCAGCTCAACATGGTTTTGGGGAGACAGACAACAACACAACAGCCAGGGTTAACTTGAGCAGTGCACCCACCTCACCACAACACTGGGACTGTGGCTAACGTGCAAAAAAGTCAGTCATCTTACCCCCATAAACAGTGACCAGCCCAAGAGCCTTTTGACCTCTCCTGCACGGCAGTGGCTGCACACCAGGATATCCCCTCAGGCCTCTCAAGGCTACTAGGGGCCTCTGGCCAAAGCTGGGTAAATTTGGCAAGACCTAGGCACTAATTCAGTCTTTTTATTATGGAGGTTTTACTTGAAAAGAGCTCACTTTTCTCTGACTGTAGGGTGTGCTGGAAGTGACCCCAGTGCAACTGGGTACATTTTAGAAGCATGAATTACCTTTGTGCCCTGCATTGTTCTTGAGGAGAACTCAGAGAAAGAAATATAAAAACCAACATAGAACTAATGACTGTTTTGCTGGGATTTATGGTGGAGCAAAAGAGTGCTGAGCATGTTCATGAAGCACAACTCACTGTGTTTGTCTCAGTGCCTCAGTTATTACTGGGGAATTCAGCTTTGTCAGTACCTTCATGCTTTTTTCAGACCACCACGAAGCAAATAAATGCACAGCTTTTATTTTACAGTAACCAAAGTAAAACTAGAATAAACCATACCAGAAACACAGGAAGACACCCAGGAAGGAAAGAAGTGAATAATGGCAAAACCAAGAAGCTTTTCATCTCCAAACATGGACAACAGTTGTGATGCAACCGACACCTGACATTTTACTCCTTGCCATGTTTTCTCATTCGTACTGACTCATCTGTGGCCCAGACTGAGCCAGCATCCCAGGAGAGGTTGCACATCATGCCCAGACCTGTGGGTCTGCAGGCCAATGTACACTCAGGGATGTGTGATAGACAAAGGACCCCAGCACCAGTTGCAGTGAGAAGGAAGAGGTCCGGAGCAAGAGTAACCACTGCACTGGGGCAGAACAAGAGGAAAGCGGGCTCCTATATAAATATACTCTGTGTGCATGGACCAGGAACCCAGCAGACATCTCCTGGGCTGGAGGATGCCCAGAGCCCACTGGCAGCACTATCCAAATGGTTAATCCTGAGGGGAATTACTGTACCTGTCAGGAGGAAGAGAGGAGCAGCAACCACCAAGATGTAAAGAGCCTCGTGAGAAGAGTGATGTTCAGGGCCACACATCAACCTCTCCATTCTTCAGGCATGTTCTGAAAAGAAGCTGTTGATGATCATCTGAGAAATTCAGCCTGCTTTCTGCGGTTTGCTGAAATGGCATTCACAGCACAGGAGCCCAGAAGTCCTCACTCCCCATGACTGAGCTGAGTCACTAGATCAGTGTTCACTGTAAAGGTCACAGTTACACAAACCCACTGGTTTCTGCTGTTTCCTGAAAGAGATGAGGTTTTGCAGTTACACTGTGCATGTTTGGTCCCTCTGTCACAAGCCTGCAGGCCCATTAGCAACCTGGAATGTACTTTGACAGAAGGCACCCACATCTGAAGCGGTGAAGGTCCTAGAAATATGGGGAAAAGAAGAAGAGAAAGCCCTACTGGTGAGTTAAACTGGATGTGCTGACCCACAGTGACACCCCACAGACTCTCCTGGGATGGGAGACCAGAGAAAGGGAGACTGGACAAGAGGCACACGGAGAAGCAGGACACAAAGCTGCTCACAGATAGTATAAAGTATTCATTCTCCTCACTGGGCTTTGTCTAAAAAAAAAAAAAAAAAAATTCATCCATTTAATTGAGCCTTGGGAACAGACAATGGGGGAAAGATTAGTTCCAGCATACACTGAACACTTAAAGAAAAATCCACTCTAAATTAAAAGGAGTTTGTCCTATTCTGTCCTTCAGTTTGATTAAATTTGCTTCAAAGATGACTGTAGTTAAACCAGACCAATGCAGAGGGCAGCCAGCCCTGATAGCCCAGAGCCCCAGACACCCTCTTACTGCCCTGCACGCTCCCCTGTCGTACTCTGCTTTCTTCACATGGCATCAAAGGCTAATTCTTGGTTTAGGACCACACTGGATTAAATCTTCAACTAATAATGTTGGATATAAATTTGCCTTAAGGGATGGGTCATATCCTTGAGAAGATTGTCTACGGTGGCCAAGCTGCATTCAGTGGAGTCTGTCTTCACATCAGACCTAGCCCTTCCCTGGGGCTTCTCCCCAAAGGTTATTACACTCTGTCCACCAGCAACATGGAAATTGTCCCTTTGTGTCCAGACATGTAAAATAAACATTAAAAATTAAATAAAAACTGAGCTAATAACGAGTCTCTCAATTTCCTCTTCAAACTGCATTTTACAAAACTTACAAAGTTAGGAAATTTCATCCGGTCTTCCATTTACTGCTGTTACAACAAGTCTCTCCTCCCAACACTTTTCTTTATTACTCCAGCAATGATTTGTTGACATTTGCAGTAACATCTAATGAAAAAATACTCCCAGCCTGTGCTACTTAAATAGGACTTCTTATATATTTCATCTGATTCAAGCTGTTTCCCAGAAAGACCAAAGTCATTAAAAGGTGCTGCTCAAAACTCACCTCCCTGTGTAGCACAGAAATCCAGGTGGATTTTTGCTACTCCACACAATTTCTTCTGTCAGATGCCAAACCACTGGTGAAGAGAAATATGAAGAGAAAATCAGGTGGAATGTTGTGATGTTTTCAGTGGGTCAGGCAATGAAAAGCAAGTGATTTCTGTTCTGAAACCACTTTTCTTAGGCACTGGAAAACCTCCTGTGACAACAAATCTCTGCTCCCAATCTTCTGCTTTATTACTCCAGCAATGATTTGTTGACTTTTGCAATAGCATTTAAGAAACAAATCATTATCCTCCCAGCCCAATGGCACGTCACAGGGTTGTATTAAGTTTTGACCAGATCAAAGTCCAGAACATTATAAAACACAAATTAGAAAGAAACAACTGAAGCGTTCCCCTTGTTTCTGATTCAAAAGTGACCGCAGTGAAGAACATTAGTTGTAATTTTCCCACAGCAGGTGTCTAGCCTGTCTTTCTTGTATATGACACTATAATATAAAGATCAACCAGTATCTTTTTTCCCTCCTGCAAGCTATTAATCAGTCATTAGTAAGATAAAAAAATACTAAATATTGCTCTCTACTGAGAAAGACTTTGTGAGTTGGGGCCAAGGAAGAAGTGGCACCAGGAAAGGACAGTCCTTTGTGACTGATGTTTTGGGCAGGTAGAGGTTAAGTCTTGAATTTTGTGAGTTAGCTCTGGAGGGAGGAAAAGGTTTGCACAAGGCCCTGGAGGGCTTGCTCCTGTCCCCTGTGTGAGCTTCAGAGTTTTGGCAGTGGCTCCTAGCAGCTGAGCTCCCTACCTGGATCTGGTTGGGGACCTGAGAGGGACTGGAGAGAGCCTGAACCTCCCAAGGCTGCTTAACACTGCAGATCACCTTGCTCCTCCAGACAGTCTCCAAACAGGGTGGAATTCTCCCTCTCTTCTACTCTCCTAAATAATCTAGTCATCCATCTTCACCTTCTTCCTGACAGATACGTCTCTTCCTCTTGGTTACCCTTGTATAAAGACCCCAGACTTCATGTTTCTCCCCTGAAGACTCCTACTGTACCCCTTAGCCAAACTGCCCCCTCTCTCCTGCCATGTCTCCTCCCTGTGCACCAGCACAGACCCTCCCACAGCAGCTGAGCACCCTCCTGTCACCCACGAGCCCCAGCCAGCAGGTTTTGTTCTCTTTCTTTTATGGCCAAAGCATATTTATTCACGGAAATTGCTAGGCATGCACTGTTTGTCTCGTCAAATCCATGCCGCATAGTTTCGTATCCATTCACATAGTTTCTAGAATTCACATGGACAGGCTTCTTTCAAGCATGGGACTGAGCAGGAATTTTCAAGGATGGATGCTTCACAAACCATCTTTTTGCACCCAACAACTTTTTGTACCCATTAAACCAGTATCATGGCATAATGGCATGGAAAGAGGTTCTACTGCAACCCCAGAACAACTAGAAAGTCTAGTTGCCCCCCTCTTCCTCTGTTTTCTTCTCTCTGTTTCCTAGTTTTTCAGTTTAGTTTGGTAGTTTTAATTCTTCAATACAAGATGTTTATCAGCTTTGCTAGAGACTATTGCAAAAGGTCTGGATCACCACGTGGAGGCATCTCTTCTTTAACGCTACATCACAGGCAGGGTCTGATCAATAACCATCATCCTGCATCCATTTCTGGTCAAAACTTCCCTGGGATGTTTGGAAAGAGACACTTAGGACTCAGAGCAGAAAAACCCTGTGATTATGGAGTACAATGAGATGAAGAGAAGCATAAAATGAAGACGGAACACATTCAGACTCACTGGGGCCATTCAGATAAAAAGGAATTTTGCTTTACTTTGGATGTGCAACGATTTTTGCCAGGAGGTTGCTATGGTGACTTTTCAGCTCTCCCAAACCTCCTCATACTGCAATTGCGTCTCAAAGCCTGTGAGCTGGGAATCTTTGATTCTTTGGAGGAAGAATGTGGGTGGCTGACTCTTCAGGATGTTTTTCAACTAGCCATTTTTATTCTAAAACAAAACAAAAAGATTCATATGCTTGTGCCTTTTAACAGCTGCTTACAGTTTCTCTGAAACCCTCTGGCCTTGCTGGCTGTGTGATCCTCTCCTCCCAAGACCTTCTTGAATAATTTTTAACTAAAAGGCTCCCTTATCAGCACACCTCACTCCTGCAATATGTATCAGTGCATGTTATTTAGAGGATGTTTAGCTCTCAATTGGACTGCGCTTTCTCTGTACCACTGGACATCAAAATTTGGTCCCTGAGCTAAAACGTGCAGAATTTTTGCATTTCTTTAGCTTTTGTTCTTTGCTTCAGTTGGCACCGACTGAGCACTGAAAGCACAGAGTATGTGCAAATATCCTCCACATCTTCCAGTCAACACACCTACCCAGATCTGCACAGTTACCCCAAGAAAATGCGCTGTTAAAGAAAAGCTAAGGCCCAAAATACATGTCCTATGAATCAGAAAACATCAGACCACTGTTATTCAAAATAAACACTGTAAAATATTTAACAGCAGAGGGACCCGCTGTTAAGTTTCAACAAGAAATTATCCTTTTGCTTCAACACAGAAGCATTGAGCTCCTTGCACAGAGACCTGGTGGCTGCTGGAGAAGAGGGAGGGCTGAAATCACCCACTGGACGCTGAGTTGGACCATAAACAATAAATCCTGCACATTTTACTGTAAAAGGAGCGATTAGTTCACTAAATAAGGGCAGGAAAAAAATAGCTGGGTGTTTATCTTCTCTTTCAAAAATCTTGAAGGATGGCAACCCCAGGCACATATACAGGCTGGAGAGCAGCCCTGAGGAGAAGGACTTGGGAGTGCTCATGGAGGAGAAGCTCAACAGGAGCCGGCAGTGCGCACTGGCAGCCCAGAAACCAACCCCAGCCTGGGCTGCAGCAAAAGCAGCATGACCAGCAGGGCCAGGGAGGTGANTTGGAGCAACCTGCTCTAGTGAGAGGTGTCCCTGCCCAGGGCAGGGGGGTTGGAACTGGATGATCTTTAATGTCCCTTCCAACTCTGACCATTCCATGATTCTATGTAAATAGTACAGAGAATGTTCTGAGACAGCTGACATCTAGCCCATACAAACTTCTAGGTTACATACTGGTTTTAATACAAAACTGGCTTTTCTTCTCTCCTTTATATTTTCAAAGCTACAAGAAAATCTTTTTAACAGTGATTAATTGAATTCTGTAGTATGTATTTTAGAAACCTGGGTAAAATCCTTATGAAGTTGTAGGCATTCAAGAAATACAACTTAAAGGATACAACCACACCTCCAGATTTACTCAGGACCTTTGCTACAGGTTGATTCTGGAATGCCATACATTTTGTTCTGTCAAAATATCTCAAGCAGATATTTTTAGAAGAAAAAAATACCAATTTTTTTACATTCAGTTTTTACTTCAAAAGATTTATATTTTTAAATCTCAAATTGGAACGATGATTTTGAGTGACCCAGAATGTGTTCTGAAACATGTCTTCCTTGCTTATGCCTCAACACAAAAGGTAATAGAAATTATAATGAAGAATTAGCACTCTTAGTCGTCCTTAATCTGTTCTTAGCAGCCGTTAATTTTTCCTCTGTGACCGCAAAGACGTATCTGTGAAAAGTGCATCTGGAAATCAGTTTTGAAGCTGTAAGTACCAGATTGCTGGTCTTGCTCCACCTCTGAAGTCCTCACAGGTCCCCCAGCCCCGGGGATCCCCAGGCACTGAGCCCAGGGCTGTTCCTTTCCCCCCAGTCAAGCACCTTTCCAGACACCAGTGCCAGGAGGGTGGCTGCAGCACCCTTTATCTTATGTGAGGTTCCTGAGCTCAGTCTTGGCCTTTCACCTGCCAAAAATCACAGAATCATTGAACGGTTTGAGTTGGAAGGGATCTTAAAGATCATTTAGTTCCACGTCCCTGCCATGGGACACCTCCTCCAACCAGACCAGGTTGCTCAAAGCCCCATCCAGCCCGGACTTGAACAGCTCCAGGGATGGAGCATCCACATCACCCCTAAGGCTCAAGCCTCACTAACATTTCTCACAGCAAATCAAGCAGAGAACCTTCTGCCCAACCCATGAACCTCTTTGCAGCACCCAGCAGGTGGTTCATCGATCCAGCCTGCTGCTGCTGGCACAGCCAGAACACAGAATTGCCGGGATGGAAAGTGCCACTTCCTACACTCCACTCTGGCTTAATGGCCCCAGAGTGACTGCAGCACGGAGACGGACACAAATTACAATGTCAACCTCATAACTGATTTTATTAGCAGTGTCGCCTCTTAGTCCTCTGGAATTATGGATTATGAAAATTGCCTTGAAAGTAATTTGATGTTAGGAGACTTTGGAACAGGACCTTTATGGCTTGAGTGGTTAATATCGTATTAGACATACATTGTGGGCCATTTAAGTAATGGAAGAGGGAAGAGAAGGAAAGGTGAGGTAGATATGCATGGCCACGGGGTGAGTTTAAAAGACAGAGAGAGATTTGTAGCAAAACTTGTGTAAAATGAAAAGACAGGTTCTAAAACGACCCGACTAAGCCTGGCTTGTCGCCACAATGTAATGTGATTGAAGACACCTGGTCTGCTCTGATAGAGTTTGCTCAGTTGCACCGCTCTGCACAAGCTGATCTATCTACCACACTTTTGTCTGCAGCATAGGACAGGTCAGAAGTCCCAAGTGCAACCGAAAGTGTCCCCCACAGGGACTCTGATGAAACCTCTCCACCTCTGTCACAGCAGCCTCTGCCACCGTAGTCCTGGATTGCATTTAGCTGCCCCCGATGAAGCCAGCTGTGCCCTCAGCACTCCCCTGTGTCCCCAGGAGAAGGGGACACTCACAGTCACACACACAGCTTGGCCTGGGGAGTGGACCCATGGCAACAGGGCTTGGGACTTGGTCAGATGGAGGGAATGTTCCCCACTTTCCCTGACTTCTTCAGTTTTGCCCACTAGAATCTCAACCCCAGGCAATCTCAATCCCAACCCCCTGCCCACTGGGCGATTAGAAGCAGTGGTTCTTTTTGCTGCAAAAGAAACTTTATTAAATACATTCCAAGACACTTTTTTACCTGCAAAACTCTGTGACTTTAAACTTTGGCTTGAGAAGCATGAAGAGGGGTCATTAGAGTAAGGGTTCAGCCTAATTAGACCTCCCATTAAAAGAACATAACAAAAATATACAACAAATAGAAGGACCTACAGCCACATCCCATAATGGTTATGCAGATAAGCCACCAACACAGCTTTTCTTTTTAAGATATTTGTGACACACAGGAGGAAATATTTCTTATGGAATTTCATTTATATTTTATTCTGAGCAAGTTCTTCCTTTGTCAGACATGTAATCATGTTACAGCCAGGACGAGGCACACAAGGGCTTTAATCACACTGGGTGAAATTTAAAGAACTTAATTTAGTGACTCTATTAAGGAAGTAACAAACATCCCTTGACTTCAGTGGGGACCCAGCTTTCCCATCACCCAGCCAGAGCTGAACCCTGGCAGACCAGTGACTGACTGGGAACCACTGGATGTCACTGTTGCCCCACACAAATTGTGCTGACGGGCCCTTCCCTGGGCACACAGCAGGTGGCTCTGCCAAAGAAAACGCTGGCATGGAAGCAAGAGGAAAAGCAGCATCAAAAGAAGCAAGCTGCGTTATTTTTCAATAGCAGAATTAAAAGGAAAGAGCAGGACTGGGAGGAAGAAGGAGTGGATTTTGCTCAGGGCTCGCCGCTGTCCTCCCACGGTGAGGGGAGCTCATCTCTCATCTCCATGGGGTTTGCAGCAGCAGGAGCTGGGAGCCTGGCCAGGGGCTCACCCACAGTTCTGCAGAAGGTTCCATGTGCCAAGCTGACACATGCTGGAAGGAGCCAGGGGTTGAGATCCCATCAACCACATGTTCCTGCTTAAGGTATGAGCCCCAGAGACTGAGAAGGCCACTAGGGTCCCGGTACGCAGCAATCCACCTGCAGAACAAGAGAGCACATCTGCAGCATCTGTGAGGCCTCTGCCTCGCCTCCAGCTCCTTCTAAAACATGCTCCTGTCCAGACGCTGGGTGAAGTACAGTGCAGGAGCAAAACCAGGAGAGCAAACATGACAAGCGCACTACCCAACGATTAATAATTTCTACTGCCATTCTTCCACGAGCCAGAAACACCTCGCAGAAGGAAAGTAAGAACTGTCAGCTGGGCTCAGGTATTTCTTAAAGTTACCTTTAAACTCATTTGTCCCAGTGAGACCAAGTCCCTCTTGCACAAGACCACCAAAATTACAAACCAGAGGTCTGGCCTTTAGTCTGAAAGTTATGCTTTAAATCCTCCCTTCCCTAGTAAAATCTTAGCGATATTTATGCAAATATGATGGAGCCAAACACCATTATCCAGTCAGGAGTTCAGACAGGAACCTCCATCGTAGTCTGTAGAAGGAGCTTCCTTCAGGTTACTGAGGGCTGATTCTTCTTTTTGACTTTTTCACACCTGGTGATTGTGGAAAAAAACATCCCTTGCTCTGAATTTTGCATTGGACCACTTGCATTGGGAACGTGGCCTGTTCCTCCCCTTGTGCTATGGGACTTTCCACCCTGCCCTTCCTGTTCAGTCTGCTCCATCCACCCTGCAGAAGGGTGTTTCCCATCAGTGGTGTACCTAAACAGGCTTCCTGCTAGCATTCCTCAATTCTCCCACATTTGCAGCTTCCCTCAAGGCATCTGGAGGAAAATCCCGATCTCAAGTTGGACAGGTAACATTTAGAAGTTACTTAAAGGCTGGAAAGCCACTGTTCATAATTCAAGGATTTCTACGTGGTTACAATGCTGCTAGTCAAAAACATGAAAGCTCCAGATACTCCAAGTGCCACCAAAATTGGGCGGTTCAGCAAATGATAACAGACTAAATATTTCAGACATTCAGCCGACAAAACCTCAAAAAGCAATAGAAAGAAATCCTGTTCCATAATTGCCCATGGACACACAGCTGCAGATGTGGAAAAGTGCAGCACCAGCAGCAGGATTCCCTTCCCAGCCACTGCATCCAGCTGGGGAGTCGGAGCCGCCCAAACTATGCCAACTATTCTGCTCAGAAAATACAGATGACACAGAAACTCAAATAAGGTAAGTGTCATAGCCAAGATTTTTTCCACAGCCTGAATCCAGCATGTCACATCAGCGCTGCTTTTCTCATTCCCTGCAATTGGGGAATTTCTTAAAGAGATAAGAACATTTTCACTAGGTAAGAACCAAAATCCTGTAAAAGCTTTGCAGCTACACATAATAGGGTAAGATTCCTATCTCATGTAGGAGGAGATAAATTTCTCTGTCTGCTTACACTAGACCTGGCTGTGCGCTCAGGAACCCAAACCACAGGGGCCATAACCAGCTAATGGGACAGCACACAGGCACATCAGCCCTTGGCTGCCCTGGGAAACACTGAGCTGCAAAGAGGCAATAGTCCTTCCCTGTAAGGTGTCTTACAGGCTAGGATTTATTACTAGATTTTATTTTACTACCTAGCAATGCCAGGAGTCTTTCTACACAGTCTCTTGCTTACCAGAGAAAAGTGTATTTTGCCCATTAATTATGGGTACTAGATGCGAGTGGGAGGAAGAGCTTTTGTTTTCTCTCCATTCCAGGTAATTAACCGCACGTACCTTGTGAGAAGGAAAAACAGTCATTCAGAGGCAGAGCCTGGTAGATGGAAACGTTGCTCTGTGGCCTGCCTTGAAGATGCTGGTTATTTTGGTGCACCTCTCACGCAGACAATGTCTGCCAAGCATGCAAACTCTGCTGGCAGATCCCAGCATCTCCCCATTTCAGGAGCTGATAAAACCAGCCATGTCTGTCCTCTCCCACCACAAGTTCCTCTGGACTGGGGTTGGAGGTGGTCTGCAAAGGGAGAGAAGGAAGGTGGTACCCGGTTGCAGGATGGATGGCTGAAGGCCAGCGGGGTTGGATGTTCTTCAACTGTATCTCAGCCCATCCTCACCTTCACACAGGGGAAGGGCCTCATGGGGTGGTCAGTGGGATGGCTGATGGTGGCCAGAGGGCTTCCTTCCCTGCCCGCAATGGTCAGACCATGCTCACAACAGTGCCTGTGTCGCTGGTGTTTGCCAAAGCTCATCCTGTGGGTTGCGACTCCTGTCCATGAGCACCTGTTTTAGCGCTGCTGGCACAGGGCAAACCTCAGGCAGTGCAGGTGTTTGATCCAGAGATGTTTATTCCAGGTACATCCTCATGTCACCTGCACTCTGCTCAGAAAATTTTGATTGGGAATTTCATAATACATCCCCTTAACTCTTTTAATTCCTCTATAAATAAGCAACCGCCTTTACTTAGCAACTGGCTGACTCATTTCCTCTCCAAGCAATCCCCCAGGTTGACTCTACAGCACTTCCTCTTTACATTTTCTACATCTTCTGATATTTTTCCTTTTTTAGCTGAAGCAGGCCATTAAAAATAGCAACAGGACTGTGCTGTGTTGTGTGTTTGTCAAATCAATACTACCGCCCCAGAGATGCTCTCAAGCCCTTTCTCAGAATCATTCCATTTTCAGTTGTGTAATTACTGTTAAGTCTTGAGGCAAAAGAAGGGATGTGTTTTCATACTCCTAAAAAAAAATATAACTTTATAAACATGTAAACTTCTTCAATATAACTAAGATTTATGCTTTGAAATACTTCAATATTTCTGAAATAATATTGACATTAACAATCTCACTAGTGTAGAGGAGACAGTATGAAAGCTTTTGCCATCCATGCATTTTCACCAAATGCCTGGAGGACACGCTGTTCTTCAATGCCCTCTTCTACACTAGCTTTCAGTAATTATCACCTAGAGCTGTCCTCATTCAGAGATAATTTTTTGCTGTAAAGACACTCTAAAATTCTAATTCAAAAGCCCTGTGACGACTGTAACGACTCAGTGGACCGAGCTGTGCTGTGCCAATCAAGAACACTTTTGGCAAAAAAATTAGCCCTGGTTTTAGGAAAAGGAGTTTGGGATGTACCAGCTGCAGCAGCATTGCTTGAAGAAAAGTGAAAATAGCAGTTATTTTTTCATCATGTTTAAGTTTCACACAGACACATCCAGGTGCCCTGTCCTCAAACTGCACAAACACATAGCAATCCTAAAGGGGACCCTGCCCCATTTCAGGGCAAGGGCCTTGCCCAGGCCATGGAGAATAAGGCTTAAATCCAAGACTTTCCTGCACGTCCAGTTAAATCTCCTTTCTGAAGCTAGAAGGCAGTGATATTTCTGTGACTGACACCTGTGCTGGCAGGACCCCAGCCTGCACCACCCCTGGCTCTGACCCATCCTACAGGAAAGATGAAGGAAGCGTCTCTTCCAGGAACACCCCATTCAGCCTGAGCAGAAATGAGCCAAAAGCACATCTCAAACTCCCAGGCCCAGGAGACGCTGAAATCTAAACCTGAGTGTGAACTCTGCTGAATGTACATCATCTGCAGCCCCTCAGAACATTACATCTGCTCTGCTTGGGGCGTTTGGGAGCAGAGACAGCTTTTAATTGCCCTCTCCCAGCTCACTTCTAATTGAATTCTGCTTTAATGTTTGTACATGAGAAGGAGGGATAATTGAATGGGAGGGGTCTCTGCTCAACTTCAGAAGTCTGTACGCACAGCTGATTTATAGCAGGTAATAAACAGGATCTCACTGGGCTGGTCCTATTGGGAAGACAAGCTGAAAAGTCAGATATTTACGATGCTGAACCTTGTTTCATTGAACACAGAAAAAGAAAACCAAGCAGGGCTTCTCCTGTTCACAGTTTCCAAATTAAGGTCATCGGCACAGCCTATGTCCTGTTATTTCAGGAGTCCATTAGATGACTCCTCTCCTCACCAACACACAAATCATCCAGCTTGCCTCAAATCCTCTAGCCTTTACCTTCACAAGAGCAAGCTTTGACATGCAGCCCATTGCTCTGGCTGCAAAACCAAAGAGAAACATCAACCCTTAGCTGTCATTACAGAATTAGGTGGTAATTGGGCTTTCTATTCAGTTTCCAAGAGCACAGTGCTAAGTGAACCACCAGTTTTAACCAAGTCTGCAGTTGATGCAACCCCTGCCACACATGAAGCATTCATAATCCTGATTTATTCTGTTCTGCCCCAGGTGCTGGAGATAAATTCCAGGTCAGATGCTACGTCGCATCCTTCTGTGCTGTATTTAGTCACTCCACACAGGCACACACCTTATTTCATTTCTAGTGTTAAATCATGCAGTGTGTTCAAGTGAATGGTTTCTTAAGGGCTCTACTGCATCAAAGGCTTTTAAGGAAAATTGTCCCATGGAAGCAAGATGAAATCTGAATGCAGAATACAGCTCTGTGCTTGTACCACTTCTCTCCAGAACTGAGGTATTTGTCAGAAAAGCAGTAAGTAGGCATGAGTAGTTCTTTCTTTAGTTCTGCAGGTGGCACCAAGCATTTAGTTTAAAGTTAGTTTGAGTATCTAAAAGATGCTGCCTGTGGTACCCTGCCAACCCTTCCCATATCACAGCCTATGTACCAGAATGGTGCACAGACAAAGCAGTCAGGTCTGTTCTGGTCCTCGTACCTAGATGGTGGTGACATTAACTACATCTCAGGGTCATGAGATGTACTTCTTCCATCAGATGAATCCCATCCCTGTTCTGTGTTAGTCCCCACTCCTATATGCAGGACTTTTTTTCTTTTACAAGCTCATAAACATCATTTATTTTTTCAAAAATTTTTTTTTTCCTTTTTCTTAGTTTCAGGCCCTCGTTCCTCTGCTCTGTTCCTGTGAGCTGAACTCCATGAGAAGTTTTCCTTGATGGATGTATACCACAGCCATTCATGGCTGGGATGTGTCAGTCAGCCAGTGGGCAAGTCTCATGGTGAAACCTGCTGTGCCATTGCTTCTCCATCCACGGGTTCAAAACAGCACATTTCCATTAGCTGAGGAGAGGAATGAAGGGTGCAGAGGGAGGAATGATGAAACTGGGCAGCCGTCCCTCTTGGATAGGTACCTGTGCAATATAAGGCATGGAAATACAGGTAGCAAAGCCACATTATAAGGGCATTTAGAGGCAAGACTGCTGTGCTGCACCATGCAGAGTCTCTTGCAGTGAAATATCTAGCAGATAGTTCTTTTCCAGACAAATATTTTGCAGATATTTCTCCTGCAGTCAAATATCCTGCTCATCCACAGCCCCTTGGTGGCTGCACAGTGTGTGGGCTCTCTCCAGCTGATCAGTGGGTGACACACCAGTCCTTGTCTCTGAGACTGCAGTGGGAAGCGAGGTGTGAGGTACGGATACCCCCAGGCAGGGGGAAGACTGGAGAGAAGCCAGTGGCATGACTGAGTGTGGGACTACATCTGGGGCAAGCCACCGGCTCGCTGCACCCAGGGAGGGGGATCACTGACCGACTCCCAGCCCCATCTCTGCAGTCCTCCCCACACCTTGCACCCTCTGCAGCCCTCCCTGAGCTGCTGCGGGAGGCTGTGCTCTCAGAGTCCTTCCACAGGGTTGCTTTTCGGCCAATTTAATCTCACAGAGACAGCGAAGGCCGTAGCAGCCTGGTTCACACTGGGAACAGTGAGCCAGGGACAGATCCAGGGCTAAAAGGGGACCCAGGTCAAGAAACATAAATGCAATATCCTGATTCCTAACCACTTGCCATCACTGTAAAACTTCGGTGCCACAGTCACAACCCTCTCAAAGCCACAAATTGTGAGCTGCCCTGCAGCTAGGCTGCGTGCTCTGAGTTTTCGAGGCTCAGTTGGGGATTATCAGCCTTCGGCAGCTCCCTTTTTGGGTGCTCCCTCCCACAGATGGCCGTGTTGTGTCAGGGCCAGGTTGCATTTCACTGCAGCCTTTGGGAGCTGTTACTCTATCCCCAGGCTAACATATCTCCCATACTCACGTGCCAAGCGAAGAGAGACAGCTTAGTGGCCCAAGCCCAAAAACGTTCTGACTTATTAATTTAGCAATGTGTTCGATTCACCACTGGCAGCCTGGCTGAAGAGCAGAATGAGGAAGTTGGATTCATCCTTGACTCCCTTGTTTCAAAATAAACAAACCCATCTATAGCCCTGCGCAGTCATGCTCAGAGCTACCATGAGCTCTCGGGCTGGACATCAAAGGAAATAATGGGCAATAGATGGTGTTATACTTATCCTGTCCTCCTCTGCTCCTGCTTGACCAAGAACTCTGCTCTCTGGATGGATTGCCCAGAGGTTCGGCTCTACACCCACCACTCATATTTGACAGCTGTTTGTGCTGTGCTTTGCTGGGCTATCCATGTCCTCACTGTAAATTTGGAATTGATGAAGAGTTTCCTTGATTTCCTTGTGTGATGAGGATGCAAAGTCCTGGATTATTTCACTTAGGAAGCATTTCTGGCCTACAGCCGAGTGTGCTGCTTTGTACTGAAGCATGTACTTGTTACAATATGTTATAGAAATATTATAATACTTAAAAGGTAGATAGTGTCTTATAATTTCAAAGCGCTGTATAACCACTAACTAATTGAGGTTCATGGCATCGCCTTGGAGCAGATAAGGAACTACCACTGAAAAGTAGCAGCCAACACCTATTACCCTGAGGTCTGAACCACAGGAGTTGTTTTTCCAGGTGTGGAACAGCAGAATAATTGAGCTTGCTCAGATGCCACTCAGATGCAATGCTAGCTGGCAAATGTCAGCATTTAAATGGAAACTTCACATGGAAACCCCCCACCCCCATCTACTCTTCTGCCCACTGGCCAGCAGAAGTTGCACAGCTGCAGTGGTACCATTGCAGGACTTGTCACAACTTCTTTTCACACCAGTTGCACAGCCCCGACACTGCTGGGAGTCTGTGGTGGTGCAAGTAGGCTAAAAATCAAGCCCCTGGGAATCCCCCGAGAAAAGACAAGGCTACAAACCTGGTAGGTTGATCAGGTTGTTGTCATGCTAAGAAGAAGAACCAGTATTGCTGGTGAAATGCAAGCAGTTTGTGCTTAGACCTACCAAGGTTCTTTATCATCTCCTACAGCAGAGCAAGCTTCGAAGGGTCTCTGCGTGATCCAGCACTAAAACACCTTGAAACTGGGAATCTTAGGTACTAAAGTAGGTGCTGCGTCACCCCAGTAAGGCAAAGGAGAATCTCCAGGGCTTTTCAAGCTTCACTGGAACAGGCTGCCCCGATAAGTTGTTGATACCCCATCCCTGGAAGTGTTTAAGGCCAGGCTGGATGGGGCTTGGAGCAACCTGCTCTAGGGAGAGGTGTCCCTGCCCCTGGCAGGGGGGTTGGAACTTGATGATCTTTAAGGTCCCTTCCAACTCTAACCGTTCTATGATTCTGTGATTCTCTCATTTTTGCTCTTCGCTGGAAGAACCATGCAACCTCAACAACACACTTGCAGTCCAGTCTGTACGCATATGGGTGTTATTGCACTGTGCTCATGGCAACTCATACTAGGCTATTGACCACAGGATTTCAAACCCCTTAGGGCTCACCGCTGTTTCCTTGGGCCAGAAACCTTCACACGTGAAAGCAGAAGTCACGGCAAATAAACCTGTAGAAGCTCTATTAGCAACTCTGGGACCTGTGCTAATAGCAGTCATACGGAAAGCCATGAACTCCTAGAAAACAAGAGCCCTGTTAGCAGGGTAAGAGGGTTGGAGAGTACCAAAACCAAAGGGTTTGCCTTGAAAATCGCCCTCGAGTATGGTGCTTGATGGATGCTTTACTCAAGCTGTTTCACCAGCTACTGGGCGCTCAGCTGGTTGGTGGCTGTTGTGCATGGTTCAGTGTGTGTGTACAGGAGAGAATTACAGTGGGTGCTCTGGGGGGCTTATATGATCAGCCAGCACTGCCACAACATGTTTCCAAAGGATTGCCACGTGCTATTCCTATTTATTTCAGAAATATTTCAATGTCTTGCCAGTTTGGCCCTTCAGCTTTTAGAAAAAGGAAATCTGGCTGCCTTTGCAAAGACATAAATGAATGCAAAGCTGGAAGGTAACAGACTGGACGGAATGGATTTCCTGGGGGGCTACAATCCTGCGTGGTGCTGAATCCATTACCCACAGCATCCATTTATTCATCACGGTGCACTTACCTACTATTTGACACTCACAGTGCTTTGGAGAATGGAGCCAGTGCTCATTACAGGCATCTACAGGGAAGACCTAATTGCTGAGTACATCACTGATTACATTTGAGGGGGGTGTAATAACTGCTTGGCTGTGCACACAAAGTGGAACTGGCACACTCATAGCACCTGCTTGATTTGTATCTCTGGCTTAGAAAACTCTAGTTTTTATAGACAGGCCTCACATACACCACCTTCACACAGTCCACTTGGGGACATCTTGTTACCTGCCTGTTAAAAACAGATGTTATAATAGCAACTTTGATAAATTAATTTGCTTTTTCATAAATGGAGCACATATCCTTTTTCTTTGGTGGAAAGTCTAATTTCGCTCTAGCTCACAGCCAAAGCTGTTCTGCTAGTGCTCAGTGGTCTCCCCAAACAGCAAAGCTCCTTGCTTTATTGCTCCAAAGCTGAAATGCTTTCTTTAGATTTTAATCTTGAAGGCTTCCCAAAACTGACATTAACTAAACATGTGAAGCCAAAGGAATCATGGCATGCTTAACTTCTGAGGGAGAGACAATTAGAAAATGCTCAAGGAGAAACATCTGGCCTTTCTCTTCCTGCTCCGTGCCACCATTCAGGGCTTTAAATGAAGAGTAATCAAAATGGGAAAGCACGAAACCTCCTTAGGGCAGATGCTAGCAATTTGTTGTGGCTGCTCCTGCAATGCAGTCCCCAGTTTCCAGAATAAATGGCACCGCTGTGATTCTGTAGCAATAACTTCACAAAACAACCCTACCAGGCTGGGAAACTGGCCACAGATGAGTTGATGCTTGTGTTTTAAGGCTCCAAAGCTAATGGTTTATCACCCCTTCCAGAGCCTGAGGTCCAAAACTGACTCCTGGGTTAAATTCAGGGAGTAAAAAAAAAAAAAAAAAAAAGAAAATGTAAAAAGAGAGTTTTGTTTGCATAAAATGAGCAAAAGTCTGATCAGAATCGGCCCCTGCATCTCACTATGTGTGCATGGATGTGTGGGTGCAGGGAGACAGAGGAAATATGTGAGAGAAGTCATAAAAGCTCCCGGATAATGCCTCTAAAGTATTTCTAAGCCATTGCACAAGTAACAATATACAGAGACTTAAATTCAGACACAAGGGATCTATTTTACGTGGACAGAAGAATACTCATGTGGAATACGCTTACAAAGAAGCTTCTTTAGGCAAAACAAACAAACAAACACTGGAGTCATTTATCTCCTTGTCCTCTTTTTGTGCTGGAATACAGGAGCTTCACAGTGTTAGAGCTTCAAACCGCGGCAGGGGCCTCCCACTGTCCCTGCCGAGTCGATCTGAGGAATCCCACTCCAGTTCCTTCAGCTGGTGGGGAGCAGAGGGCCCATTTCATGGGAGGACAAGGTAGGGTCTATGGCTGCGAGATCAGGATCTTTCTGAGGCGGGTAAGAAGCCAGTGGGAATTGCCAAATCTTCAAGCCAAACCCGAAGATTTCAGCAACGACGATACTGTTAAGCCTCTTCTCTAAATACCTTTCTTACAAAAACAAACTACTCCCTATTTGCCCAAGCGTTATTTCAATATGAAATTGGTCTTTAAAAACTGATTAAGGAATCCAGCAGCTAAAATCTTTCTTCATAGTGCTGAATAGGACCCGTAGCTTTTAGCCCATATTGAACGTGGTAAGGCTGGATAAATTGAATGGGGAGAGACAAGTTCAGAAGCAGAATTAACAAATTCTAACTCCACAGCAAGAAATGGAACCACAGCATCTCAACACTGGGAGCAGCCAGCACCTACCTGTGCCAGACATGCACACCCTCTTTTATTGTGCCATCTCTAACAGCATCCATCTCACACCGAGAGCATCTTTGGTCTCTGACAGAGAGAAGAGCAAATTTGACACAGTCATCCTAAGACACAACTTGTTTGTGCCCACTCCCATGTGTAGGGGAAGGGTCCCCATACAAGCTGCTTGGAACAGCAGCTAGATAGAACTGGGAGAAAAGAGGGATTTTCAAGAAGGTAAATCCCAAAACACAGCAAGAGGATGAAATTTGGATTAAATTAGCTCCAGCTATTGAATGTGTTAGTAAAATCATTATCAGACTTTTGAGTTTTGGTGAGGTTTGCTGTTTCTTCTCTCCCACCTGTGAGCAGGGCAGGTTACTGGTCCCTGCCAGCGTTCGCCTTAACTTGGGTTCCCTTTCCTTTGGTATGGCAGTAATGACAGGGTAAAGAGCTACACAGTGCCTGTACCAAAGCTTGCACTGAAAATCAAGACAATTAAATGAGGCTATTAAATCCTGGTCTGACAAGAAACCTCCAAAGAGTAGGTGGCAATATGAAGCAAAACGTCTCCAAGGAGCTTAGGAAATGTTACTGACAAATCTCATTCTTATTGCAGGCAGAGCCCCTCTCCAAACTCCAAGCAAATGTCTTACATCAGCTTAGGAAAGCAAAGGCTTCAAAGCTTCTGTTCCTGCACTGAGAACCTTCCCCCTCACCGCTACAATCTGCTCTCTTGATTTTTCCAAAAGCAGCAAGGCAGTTATCGGGGATTCTCCTCTGCTCTTGCCAAGGAGTTTTGCATGTCATAAAATTAGCATGACTGACTGCTCTTCCCTTCTGTCCAAAGTTCCATCCAAGGAGATTTCTTTGAAAACTGCTCTTTCAAGAAGCCAACTTTGAGCTCCTAGAAAGCAAAACATCTAAGCGCACTGAGTTACTGAGAAATATTGTCACACTTTGATAACTGAAAAACTACTCCGAATTCTCCGCTTTCCAAGAAGTACCCACTTCTAGGCAGGGATCAGTCAGAAGGAATCTTAGATCATTACATAGATTTGAGGAGTCATCTAAGAGTCTCCCCAAAAATGCCCTCTTGGTTAGATGTGCAGCACTGTTAGCATAATACTGTAACTCTCCACAATGGGGTTTTATCTCAACACCATTTGGAACAATACAATATTCATAAAAAGCCACTGCTGGAATATATTATCTCATCAGCACATGATGATAAGATTAAATTGTTTGGTGTTAGAAGTGATAAGGATTACCATTTCAGTGTTTAGCTTGTTGGATTTGTATTACTTAGTGCCATCGACAGTAATCACATGAAAACTGTAGATAATTTCAAATGATTCAGTAATAATTATCAGATTGTGCTGTAGACAAGGGAAATGCTGGGCTCTGCACAGCCAGTGCAGCATTCGGACAATAATGGAATGGAATTTGTACCTAAAGAAAATTGGCTTAGTTCATTCCCCTTAATCTTTTTCTTCAGGAAATGTACTGCTCCAAATCAGAGCAGGACAAGAGAGAAAGAAGTAAGGAAACTATTTTTAAAATTATCCAGAGCCTCTACAGATCCTGCAACAAGTTCTGGACCAGATTTAGGCCTTTGGGGCAGTTAGTAACCTACTGCCATCTCTGGTCGCTGTCACTGCAGGCTCCTGTACACACTGGTAATACAAATAATCAGCTGGTGATGAGAGCATTAGATATTTACACATGCAGCAAGCACTTCAGCACAGAATCGCAGTTTAGTTGAACACTTGCAGCTTTTACACATACTGTTTAGGCAATCACTTTCACAAAACTGGCCCAAGAGTTTAACTTTTATTATTTACCATTAATTTTTGCCATCTTCAGTGTGCTCAACCTGCGAGACACACACACACGCGCGTATAATGTCCATATACAATGCAGTAGCTGCCAACCTCAGAGACAGCTTTGGTTTGATGGAAAGCCGTAGAATAAATAAGTAGATACAGAAATGCTGAGAAGACCGGTTATGGTGAGAACAGACCTCTAAAGCCCTATTTTACACCCCAGTAAAAACTAAAATTTGCTATGGCAACACACAGGTGTCACTCTACAAAATGAGAATTGGCAGGCATGCCGACAATTACGGACAGGAAAGGAGTTTCCACAGGTATTACATGCACATGTTGTCTTTCTCACTTCATTCCTTCCTTTATAAATTGATCTCCCATCCTTAGAACTATTATAGGGCAAAGGACGATCCAAGATACAGAACTGGTGTCATGCACTGAAGCATCAAACCTTTTTTGCTACCCCAGGTAGCCACATAATCATGGTGTCTGACCTTGAACTCATTTCTCTTTTGTCACTGCTTAGTATGCTTTAGCTACACTTAGAAGGCAGTTCTACAATCCTTGCATTGAATAATACTTGTTCTGGCCAACAGTCCCCAAACCCGCAAGCAGGAATTGTAAAATCACAGAAACCCAGAGTTGGAAGAGACCTTAAAAGGTTACACAGCCCCTCCTCCTGCCCTCCTGTCAGACCTGCCTTTCTGGGCTCATCCAGCTGCAGATATCCTGTGTTGGAGCTTTACCACTGCCCCAGGAATCTATCACATACAATAATTTATTCCTTAAAATTAAGATGATTAAAATCAATTCTACTGCCTTTTATTCTCTCTGCTTCAGTCAAAGAAAGCAGATTATCACCCTTCATTCATCTCTTCTTTAGACTGGAAAAAAAAAAAATTAAAAATCCCTATTCTTTCACCTTCCTCATCCATCTTCTCACTATTTTTATTGACTTCCTTTAGATCGTCTCCAGCTGGCTTGGATCTCCTGGAGCAGTGTGCCAGCAGTAGTTCTGAGCAGAGCAGAGCTCAGGAGCACTGTGTGCCTGGGGGGCAGCCCTTCTGTCCATGCTCACAGGCAGGCAATTCCCTTTTCACAACACCACAGCTCTCTTGACTCACGTTCAGCTGGTGACAGCCCAGATTATTTTCTGCTCTATCTGCTATTTAGCAAGCTGTTGTCTGTCTGCTTTGTCATTCTGCAATTCATTATTCCTGTCTAGATGTTTTATCTTGCATGAGTACCTATTCCTCCTCATTTTCCCCTGGAAAATTTCTAACTTTCAAGATCATTTTGAATTTTAAGCTTGTCCTGCCCCATATCAGCAGTGCTTACAAATGTTACAGGGATGCTTTCCATTCCCTCATCCAGGTAACTAATAAACACACTGAACCAAGGACAAACTAAGGGTTTGGTTCTAATCTAATATCTGTATTAAGCAATATTGGCTAATAACTTTATATCTAAGGAATTATCCACCCAGATAAACTGGAGCCAAGAGAGGGAAACGAGGTCCTTAGAGTCCAGGGGCATTAATAACACAGTTTGTTGCAGGTACTTGTCCCAGCAGAGGGGTAATAGAGAGGACTGTGCAGCTAAAGCCTGTTTGGAAGGAAGGCTGGATGGCTACCGTCATTTTCACACCACCAAGTTCCTTTCTATCAGCCACAGCAGTTACACCCACCACAGGAAACCCTGTGTTTGTAATCTGGCACAATAAATGCCTTGTGTTTTAGATTTAGAATGCTTTGAAACACTTTTTCATAGTTTTTCAAAATCCTGTGCACAGATATAAACGTACAGATACATCTGATTTCCCTGGTTTCTTGGCTTAACTCTTACTCAGCAAGATCCCGACATAAATGACATTGGGTGCACAGGAGCATTTTGTTATGGGAGACTTGAGTGACCAAAGCAGCAAAGATCTGCAGGCTCACAGAAAATCTGATGGCTGGTGTCGTGGTTCTGAGCAAATCAGAACCGAAGGACAGATAGCCCTCCCCGCCCCCTTCCCCTTTTTTAAAAAGGAAAAAGGAGAGGAGAGGGAGAAATTAAAGAGATTCAGGAGTTTAGAAAAACTAAACTACTTTAATAAAAACATAAAGAATAATAATATAATGAACAATAAAAGAAATTTTTTTTAAAAAAAAAGGAAAGAAAAATAAAATAAAAGTAT